>MU226429.1:2814521-2851233 GCA_018584345.1 Thuja plicata
GGTGGTCTCAAACCTATATATATCATAAGACTTGTAATAGTTAAGGGTCTTTGATTTTTTGGAACATTTTGTAACAAAGAGATAATATACAACAGAACTCAGATATTCTGGTTCTTGTTTATCTTTTTAAGCTGTGTAAAATTTTCATGTATGAACGAGCTAGATTACATAAATGAAATACGGTGCAATTTTACTCTTCTCAACTGTTGTCTCTTTACTTTGTGTGGATGCTTTTCTGTGTTAAAGTTTATAAGGTATTCAGTAACACTCTGGTTACAAGGTAACCATCTAATTGTTTACAAGTTTCTCTCAAGGAGAGAATTAAATGTTGTGGATGATTTCAAGAAGCATACTACTTCGTTAAGGATTTGATACAGGGGTCTGGAGGTAACAAGATAGTTTGTAAGGCAAGCTATCCTAATTTTTTGAGCTGTAAGGCAGTTCAGTGTATCTTGTTTCTGTAATTTCTTTGCTTATTATTGACTCTACAGCCCTAAGGATAGGCACTGGTTCAGAAAACATTCTGATTATCTATCTATGTCTCAGATATTCCAAGTTATCAAAACCAAATCAAATTAAATACTCTGTTACTAAGAACTTATAAGCTGAATTTGTTTAAGGACCTTTGTTAGCAGGACACTGTCCATGTTATTGATTCCTTGAAGAGAAAATCCACTAGGTTGTCGCTCCTACAAGAAAAGGAAGAAGGATGAGAATCCTTATCTCACTGGTTATTGTTATGTTAATAACTATGATTTGCATGGTAATATCTTGTTTAGGGTTATGCTTGATCATCAGCAAGATTATTCATAAGTTGGTTCAGTAAAGATATATAACTAATCAGTGTCCACATCAACAAATACTGTGTTAACAACAATCTTTAAAGGTAAAACCTGCCTGAGTAGTTGTGGAGTTCAAAAACGAAGGACCTTATCCAGTCCTTAGCAATTAGGCTTTTCTTGTCTCTGAATCAGGAGTAAAGGTACAAGATTCACATAGACATTTCAAGCATTGTGATTCATACAAGAAAAATCCCTAACACAGTCTACAGCTTTCAGAGAAGTAGAGGCATGGGTGAAATGAAAATATGTAGACAAGATACACAACACCCTCATGCATTGCACCCATGAATTAGTTCCCATTCTAATTTATTCACAAGGGAATAAAATTATCAGTATGCTGAATGAATACAGTGTAGATAAAGATAATTTGGATCAAATGGTGAATAGGTGGAAAGGAAAGAGAGGAGAATTGAAATTATTTCACACCACTTGCAAAAAGGAGAATAATGTTGACATTGTTTTAACTGGCACTCATAAATGTGTTAAATTGCTGCATAGTTGATCTAGGAGAAGGGGACAACATGCAGGTGGATGTTGAAGCCTAATAGATTGGATGATACAGGTAAAATGAAGATCATACATCACTAATATCAAGAATAATAGACTCTAGATGGCTCATGCAAAATAACTTTGAAGCAGTTGCAAGTACCAAGTGGTCAAGAGACAAAATTTGTCAAATATCTATTATAACAAGAGTGGTTATCACTCCATTAGGTATTTTTTCTTTTTAGTGAGTCATTGCTTTGTCCTTATTCCAAATGATCCGAAGCTTTTTGCAATCCTAATATATAAAAGGATTCCCAAGATCATTGGAAAGGGATAAAAAATTGGTATTGTAAACAATTTGTAAAGGTTTCAGTCAAGATGGGAAGATAGTATAATTTGTGCTAGATAGTGTAAGAAGTCAGAAATAAAGTTGAGAGATTTTTTTGTAGGTTATTGAAGAGGTTATCTCTGAGTACTTTTTGTATACTAAAATAATATTTTCTAAATTTAATACAAAGATTCAGATTCCAATCTCTCATGTGTTATGTGTCATATGAGTTATGAATTTTCTTATTCATCAGCATAGTCTTCTCTGGGTTTATGTACTTATTTTTTAGTTTTGATCTAGGATCAGATTAAATTAGGGTCTGATTAATGCATAGATTCATCTGACACATGTTAGGATTCTATTAGTAGTAGGGGTTTTGGGCTAGTTGTATTTTGATTTGAAATTTGTGGTGATTATCAATTTTAGTATACTATATTTGAGTCAGAATATAGCCCAATGGATAAAGAACTGATATGAAGCTGATAAGTTTTGTTTATTTACATATCTAGTTACACATTAGTTGTGTTTTCCTATACAAAAAACATTTAAAATACATTAAATCTACATTTGTGTAAGTTTGTTACAAATTTCTATCTCATGCTCCATATCATGGTCGATGTTCAATGGGTAATTAGGCAATTAGCTAGTATCTCCCGGTTATGTTGAGTCATTATGAGAATACTTGTTGATAGTACTAGATTAGATATATCAATAGGTATTACAGGGTACCCTGCTTGGTGTAGTAGGACCTAAAGAGTAAAAGTATTAAGAGAGTGCTTTTTAGTTGGTCCTTTTCTTGTATGAACAAATATTTGGAGGGGGCTCCTCTATAAAATAGTCATAAAGGGAAGAGGTTTTTGTTTTCTTCATCACAACATAAAAAGAAACCAACAAGCCACTCATGTGCCCTTATTTTAGAATCATGTGTTGGGAAATCAATATCAAGTCCCAAGGATGAGGTCCTATGTTCCTACTCAAGGGATGTATAGGTGCAACCTCATACCTACTACAACATAGAGGTACAATATCACAAATCATCCTCAGTCTCAAATAGATAGCTGATCCAACAAGTGTAGAACCTTGAAACCTAAATTATAGATATGAAAAATCAATGGAAAACTAAATCCTACACCACAAAGGATTTATACCCATACCCATTTGATCACTCTCTTCACATGTGTCCATTCCCAACTCATTTACCCATGCCAAAATTTGACATATATAGGGGCAATACCAACCCTATTGAGCATATTCGAGAATTCTTTTCTAGTTGCGTCAAAGTCACACATGATGAGACATAATTAATGTGATTATTCCCACAAAGCTTAGTTGGATTAGCAATGGAATGGTTCTCACATTTACCTCATGGAATTCTATCTTGGGGTGAGTTGGCCAAAAATTTTATCACTCACTTCCATCATAACATCAAGCGCAAGGTCAGCATCAAGGAACTTTGTGATATCAAACAAAAAGATGGAGATTCTTTTGTAAAATTCCTACAAAGATGGAGGAATACTACAAATAGAATCATGTATGATGTATCCAAGAAAGACCTAATAGTCATGTTCACTGATAATCTGATTCTAGACATGTCATTTACAATAGAATTGTAGTTAGCTCTAAACTTTACACAACTCATCGAACAAGGAATTTTTTGTGAGAAGAACTTGGTCAAATGAGGTGTCCTTACAGATCCTACCCAAATGAATACAAACAAGACTGCAATGGAAAAAGCTAAGTGGTGGAATAAAAACAAAAATATCACCAATGATGATGTCATTGATGTGAAAATAGTCAACTACACAAAACCCAAAGTGTCACTGCAAGGTGCACCTATGGCCAACCAATAAACTACAGTTCCCACTCCACACACATACACTCAAACTCAACCTCCCCCTATTCAAGCAGCTGCTATGTCAAATAGTCAACAACATGCTCAACTCCAACCATGATTCCAGTTCCCAAAATGAGATTTCACACCGTTAGGAGAGTCGATAGAATTAGCTTTATGAAAGCTGATACAATCCAACAATATCACTCTCCCAGAAATTAGGGAATATGAACATGGTGCAATCAAACCAAGGTGGTACTGTTGAGGTTTACAATTGTCACCCTAACTCAGGCATTAGGGTTACACAAAAATTCCATCCTAACAATGGAAACCTTCTCTAGCTATGGGTATACTATTTTTCAGAAGGAGTCTCCAGATTCTAGGCCAGTTCTTGTTGAATTTGGGTATCAACTTTATGCTATCTTCTCCTGATTTTGGGAAGGAAAGAGAAAAATTCTAACTAAAATTACATGAACAAAACTTGAAAAAAGGTGATACACCAAATTTATTTAGATCTCTCGAAGCCTCAAATTGACATCCACCTAACATACCCTAGTGATCTCTGCACTATTATTCACTATTCAATACATAGGCTAATTTGAAGATCACAACTAGGGTTTAACCACAAGTAGTCATCTTTCTATTAATAACATGCACACTTTGCAAAAGGCTAATATTCTAGAATCTAGAATAGGGAATTATATAATCCACTAATCCATATTGTAGATCAATTACACTTGAATGCAAAAAATTAAAAAGGATTTGAACAAATGATCACCACAAAATGTATGAAAAAGTGGGGAAACTATATTATTCTCAACATTTGTATGCAGTTACATGTATGAATTTCAAAATAATGGCAAGGAATACAAGTATCCTCTTGTACAAAATTGAAATCACAAGCATGAACTAACAATGGATACAAAAGTATAAACAAATGGCTATAGGAACAAGAAGTTCACTAAAAGCTCTTCCCTCTACAATTTTGGATCCCCTCAACATGAAGCAAATGATCCATTATATAGCCAACATGGCTTATTTCAAAAAATTTCCCCCCAAAAGCCCTCTATAATAACATGATACTAAACTATAAGGACAAATAAGTTCCCTAATTTAAAACCCTAAGTTCAGCACCCTAAAGTTGATAGATAAGAATACCTCATATTATGCACTTTGTCAACTTTAAATTATTCAAATACATGACATTCGAATCCTAAATGTATGGAGAAAATTTAAAAAATCCCAAACACATAACTTAAAAGGGATGAAACCCCTATCAACTCAGCATTAACTCTGCCGACACCATACCAAGGTAGTTGATGAAGCTGCAGTTTGTTTGGTCACCATGGTTTGTAGTCAACTTGACTATCTCCATTGGAAGGGATAGTTGCTATACTCTGTGGTACCAATATTACCATCATGAAATTATGTGAGAGATGTTGATCAACTAGAAACTAACAACATTTACTTCACTTGTCAGCAGACTCCAAACTTGGGTAAAATTGAGTGCATTTTGTTTATCGTTTCATTTTTGCATCCTAGGGTTTCTCTGTGGTGTTGCCATGTTGCATCTGAACCATGATATTCTACCATGAAATCCACCTCTACTCTGTGATTCATGAGCTTTATGAGGAAGAAATATATAGCTATTGATCTACCACAACAGTTGGCATCTTTTTGTTTTTTATTTCTCTTTTGAAATTGCCGCAACTTTTTGTCTTCTATTTGGCTCAAACTCTGCTTCTTGTGATGAGTAATCTCCAGCTTGATGAATATTGGAACAACTTGGAGATTTAGTGTCTTTAAGCCAATACAAATGGTGCTGCAATCTTGCTTGTAACTCAGTTTTTTTTGGTTTGAAAAAGAACACTTGGTGTGAACTTGGCCTCTACTACTTGTCTTTGTCTTTGACCGCAGGTTAATAACTTGGTCTTCGAAAGTTCTGATGCCATGATATATGGCACTACATTCATGATTCAACTTGTGGTATGAGATTTGTTCTTTGACCACCCTTTGCGAGCTTCATGAGGAATAATGCCATGGTGTCAAGTTACCCATGAAACTCGGCCTTGAACTTGCAGTTGACTTGTAGTAGAAGAGAATATAGCTTGTTTGTGGCTGCCACTACTGGTCTTTGGCTTTGACCATGACACTTGGGTTTTTAGATAAGTATCTCCTCCTTTTTACTACACATTTTGAAATTTCTTGTTACAACTGTTGACAATAATGTTGTTTCTTTGATATTTTCCTTACTGTCGACTCCACCATTATAGTTGTATTGAATCACGAAAATAAATAACACCCACCTGGCATTTGGTGAAAAAACTTGTAGATTCTTGTCTTAATTAATTTTGTAATACATACGGGCTCCATGACTATTTTTTAAATGTTATAAAAAAAACATTCCTCTTGTTGTCTTTGAATACTCATTGTAATAAGCATAAAAAGATGCTTCCCTGTTCAAGCCGAAGACCCATTCTTTTGCATTGTCTGAAAAAGATAAGATATTCTTTCCAGAATGCTTATAATGTTTAAAAAAACAAATATCCAATACACAGTTTCACTGATAACAGCATGAGTATATCAATTAAAATGGAAACACAACAGGTTTACAACATTATAAAATGTCATATTCTCACTATAGTCAACACACTGCTTTCTTAAAAATGCATATGAGAAAGAAACCCATGGGGTTCGAGCATGGGCTCGTGAATCCCATGGGTTATACTCAAAATGGGAAACCCTAACTAGCATGTATGTTTCATTATCATGAATATATGTCCTGCACTTTATCATGAATGAACATCATTTCTTAAAACAACAATATAAGATGTATTTATTTAAACACTCTACATAAATATATCTTCTTTTGAAACTTTGCTTGAAGGTATGAAACTGTATTCTTTCAGAACCATTAAATATGACATCATCTAATGAACCTTTTGGATAATCTATGGTATTCTCTCCACAATGTTTGACTTTTGTGTATGCTTCACCATTATGAATGTAAACCCATGCTGATATTTAGATTGGTGATCACTATTCTTACTTGCAGCTTTCACATTTCTTGTTATGCATATTTCATTTTGCAAATTTAACTTTTAAATAAACATAATAGCATCTTTTCATGTCATAGAAAATATGCTCAATCATTAGGCATGTGGTTTTCAATCTTGATCTTCAAAATGAACTTATAAAAGTTGTCTGCATGGTATACTTACTGTAACAACATCTCTTGAATCTTCTTACTTGCATGAAGATAGTGAACTTCATATTCTCAATTCTACATCCTTCTCTGATCATGTGTCTCCTATAGCATCTTTTGAACTTTTTCATGTATCTGCATCTTATCCTTCTTATGTATGTGAGCAGTAACCTCCTGAGATGTAAACCATCTTTCTTGCATGTAATGGCTTATGTGAAGTTCGAGCATAGGCTCGTGACATCCACTGTATTTTATTTTTGCTTCTTGCATTTAATCATATGATCACTTTTTGCACATATATCACCACTCAATTTTTTAGGACAATAGATAGAATAAATCCATTAATGTTTGTGGGTGAGTTTCATCCAGGATGACACTCATTCATGAATGTTGGTGGATTCATTTGTATTTACTATCCTAACAGGTTGATCAAATTTTGAAAAAAGTTTCTTAGATGGAAATGTTAAGTCCCTTTTATTCAGTTTTACAAGAATGGCATACATTAGGATGATCATCTATAGTAAAAGATTTCATTGTTTGGAAAACATGTCCCTTTAATACTATCTTTTCCCTATTGTTGATGTATATTTCATTGTTGCATTGGTTTTGTCAAATAAATATGCAGCATTTAGAAGAACTGATTGTATGATGTTTGTGCCTTGTGCATTGCTTAGATCCAATTGGATCTAAGCCATTTTTTCTCTCATGATGTAGGTGAAACCCTAAAGACCTCATGAAAATGCGGATAAAACCCTAAAAACCATATGAAGATGCAAACCTGGACTTGGGGACCTAGGACCTGACTGCTCAACTAGCTGAGTACCAGCACACCTCAAGGCAATGCATGGGACCCTTACTCCATATTTTTCATGTTTTTCATTTCTGAAAATGTAATCTTTAAATTGATATGATACATGAAAATACATTTGTATATTACATTCAGTTTGAATGTATAATGTAATTGATCAATCATAAATTTTAAATTCTGGAATGTGATCAATACTTAGAGTACAATGATAATATTTGAAAATAAAATTAATAATGAAATGTAAATTCTCAATACCTGAAAGGTAATATCAATTGGACACCTAAAAAATGCAACCTTTTTATGTTGGTGTTTGTCCTTTTGTATGTCATGATTTTTTGAGTAACAATTTTGGCAACTTCTACTAGATGTCTACCTACTAGACATGACCTATGAAATTTATCCTTGGGCAATAGAGTTAGGAACCCAGAAACCATGAATGCAAACATTATTGAAATAAAAAAGGCAACTATTCTAGACTTAGGCAACATAAAGACCTATGTAACCTAGAGACCTATGTTCTTGGACAACACTTATTAAAAATGAAACCTAGACTAGAACCTAAACCTCAAAGCAAAGCTTGAGGTGTATTCCATTGACTGGAATTTGTAGAACTTCTCCATCAGTTGTGGAGAAATGATAAGCATTGTTTTCCTTGCAGGCTGTAATAACAAAAGGGCCTAACCAAAATTTATCAAATTTATCATGCTGCCCTGGCCTGCTCTTTAGTACATCTCACTTTAGTACTAGATCACCTTCTTTGAAATCCCTAGATGTAGTCTTCTTGTCAAAATACCTCTTAGTTTGTGCTTGCATCAATTCCATAGTTTCAAATGCCCTTTTTCTTTTTTCCTCCAATTGCAATAAACCAGCATATCTCAAGGCAAGGGGATCTCCTTCTTCAAAAAGCAACATTTGATTAGCTAGATGTAATGCTAGAAATTCTTTAGTTATGGGAAATCTAGCCTCTTTGCCATGAACCAGGACATAGGGTGAATTCCCAATAACCTGCTTAGGCATAATTCTATCCAGCCACAAAGTTTCCTTCAACTTAGAGTGCCAATCCCTCTTGTTCCCTTATAGAGTCTTCTTGATAATTCTGATTAGATTTTTATTCGTAGAATCTGCAAGACCATTACCCTTTGGATAGTAATTAGAAGAAGTATTTAAATAAATACCATTCTTGATAGCCCATTCTGTTATAGATGATCCAAGAAAAGCTAAGGCATTATCTGATACTATTGACTGAGGAACTCCAAACCTTGTTATAATATCATCATAGAAATTTAGAAAAACATTTCCAGAAGATTTGTTTAGTGCAATGGCCTCAGTCCACCTAGTAAAATAATTTGTAGCAGTCAAGATCCATTTCTGCCCTACACTAGAATTAGGGTTTATTGGACCTATAAAGTCTACTCCCCACTTGCTGAATGGTTGATCAACAATGACTCAATTTAATGGCAATGCTGCCAACCTTTGTTTTCCTGCAAATATAGTACAATTTTGGCATCTTCTTGCCCATGAATGAGCATCTTTGAATAAATCTGGCCAATAATAGCCAGCTCTTAGAATTTTCCATGTTGTAGTTTTGGGGCTGAAAGGCCCTCCACAAGATCCATCATGGAATTTAGATAGAATCTTGCTTTGATCTATATAATCTATGCATTTGAGAAGCATACAAGAAAAATCTTTCCTGTAAAGAGTATCATCAATAAGAACGTAGGGAATAGATTGTAACCTAAAGTACCTTCTCTTGGCTCTATCAAGATTCATTGGGCATTGACCAGCATGTAGAAATCTGGTCATATCTGATAACCAGGATACTGAATCATTAATTAGTACTAAATTACCTTGGGGCAAGAAGGCCTCTTTAGTGATTTTAACTTGATCTTCTCCTTCTTCCATCTCAGTACATAAGCATTTTCCCCTAACTAGCTTGGTCACATGGATTTGCACATCATACTCCATGACTTTAGTTATCCACCCTTCCCTTTTCTCACTGACATCCTTGTTTAGTAAAAACTCTTTAATGCTAGGGTGTGCTATCATAAGATGTATTCTGTTTGCAGCAATCATATGCCTAAAATTCTTTAAAGATTTTATAATAGCTAGCACACATTTTTTTGCAAAGCTATATTTCTTCTCATAATCATTCATACCTTTTCTAAAAAAGGATACTAGTTGCTCCTATCCTTCCTCATTCTTTTGCACCAGCATTGCTGAAATAGTATCAATACCACCATAAGCATATAAAACAAAATCCTTAGAGAAATTAGGATTAGCTAAAGTAGGGGTTGAAGATAAGGCATGCTTAATTTGTTCAAAGTTCTCCTTTCCCTCAGTAGTCCAGCTAAAAGGCACATCCTTTTTCAGCATAGAGGTCAAAGGTTTCAATAAATTTGCAATATTAGGAATAAACCTTATTACAACAGTTATTCTCCCAATAAAACTCTACAATCCTTTCTTATGTTTTGGCAATGATAGTTCTAGAATTGCATAAATCCTTTTAGGATCAATTGTTGTCCCTTCTTTAGACACTTGGTATCCTAAATGTTTACCTTCATGTACTGAAAAAAATAGATTTCTTTTGGTTAAGAGAGATTCCAAACTCTCTACATCTCTGCAAAATTTGTTTCAAATGGTCTATGTGCTGGTTTGCAATTTTGCTATAAATTGTGACATCATCAAGGTATACCAGAAAAAATTTATACATCAAATTCCTGAAGGCCATGTCCATTGCCTTTTGGAAAGTGGCCCCTACATTTGACAACCCAAATGGCATCCTTTGGTAAGCCATTGTACCCAACTTAGTGGTAAAGGTTGTTTTGAATTGATCAGATTCTTTAACTAAAATCTGGTTATAACTAAAATATCCATCTAAGAGTGAGAATCTTTCAGAACCTGAAACATATTGAAGGATCTATTCCATGGAAGGGAGAGGATGCCTATCTTTCAGAGATGCCCTATTAAGGTCTCTAAAATCTACACAGAGTCTTATCTCTCCATTTTTCTTCCTTACTGGAACCAAGTTAGAAACCCATGATGTATGCTTTATTGGGAATATTATGCCTCAATCTAAGATTTTTCTTAGTTCTTTCATCATTAAAGGCTCTAGCTTAGGATTGATAGGCCTTTACCTTTGTCTAATGGGCTTAGCATTTGGTTCCAATTCTATGGTGTACTGAGTTAAGTGAGGATCAAATCCTTTTAAGTCAGTATAATCCCATGCAAACACATCATTATATTCCCAAAATAACTTAATAATAATTTTCTTTTCTTCAGGGGAATTGATGTTACCAACCTTCAAGCACTTGTCTTTTAATATCTCCACCTCTTCATAGTGATCCTCTTTGATCAGCAGGCTGGTTTTATTCTTTCTGAATTGATCATCATAATTAAAAGTTGATTCCAAGCTGACTAATCCCCTTGGAAGCTTATTAGTTTTCAACTGAATGACCTGATTTTCCATTTGCTGATTGGACTGATCATTTTAAGGAGCTAAAAAGTCTTCTATTTTGGTCATAAATCTCAAAATATGTTCATTAGTATTAAATACCTGCCAATTAATATTATTGTCTGGGATAGATGGCCTTACAACAATTTTAACATGTGAATGATCTAAGATTTGTCCTTTATTTTTAGTAATTGAAACATGAGTAGCAATACCAGCCAATCTATCAGCATGTAAATTTTTCTTTCTAGGTATGGAAATGAGATTAAAAGCATCAAAATCCTTCAAAATATCAAAAACTCTAGATTTATATAGCTTTAATAAATCATCTTTAAGAGCATTAATACCTCTCACCTATCTTACTATCAACTCACTATCCCCAAATTCCCTTAAGCATTTGATTCCTCTTTTCCTAGCCCATTCTAAGCCCTGAATCAAACTCTCATATTCAGCCATGTTGTTAGAACAAGTGAAAGATAATTTGTATGCAGCATAAAATTTATCACCATGAGGTGAAACCAACATAACTCCTACACCAATACTATCCTTATTCTTAGATCCATCAAAATATAGATCCCAAAGGTGGTTAGATAACTTAGAATCATAACATTGATCTTTAATCAAATTAGGCACAGCTGAATCAGATTCCAACATTACATAGTTACCAAAACCAACATCAAACACATCATCATCTTGATCATTTCTAGTTTTCCATTCATCTATAACAATATTAGGATATTCCTCAGTTTCTGTGTTATAAGATGAACTCTCATTGATCTCATCCAGATCTTTGATCACACAACTAGCATTTATGGGACTAGGATTATAAGGCTCAATATGATCTTTGGCCCATAATTCTGATTTTATGGTCACCTTAGCACCATATCTAGTTCTAAAATATAGGTGAGGCCAGTTTGATGAGAAGTAACCATCTATCTTGGCTGTGAAGTCTCTTGATAAACATAGAGAAAAGTAAGGTGGTAGATTTATAACAAAAATATCTTGGGAAATGGAGAAGTTTGGACATGAGTGTAAGGTTAAAATTGCATTTTTAACAACACCTATGGTTTTAACTGAAGATCCATCAAGCTAGACAACTCCTTTCTCTAGGGGTTCATACTTCAAATCCAATAAATCAACTATGCTCTTTGGCATGATAGTGCTGGTTGCGCCACTGTCCACCATGAAATTATGCACTTATTTGTTTCCAATAATTAAAGTCACATAAAAAGGAGGAGGCTTAACATTTGTAGATTTTTTACCTTCATTTTCTGTCATCTTCTACATATTTTCTGATTTTCTTTCAACTGGTATTGTTGATTGCTTCAAATCTCTAGTCATTTTACTCACTTGTGCCATTGGCTGGTGCACTTTACCAATCTTCTTTTCTCCTTTAATCACTTCATCATGAACCATTGAATGCTCTGAATTGGCCATGACCACTTTTGGAGGATGATGTCCAGCTAGATTTGGAATTGATAATTCTTTAGACAACTCCTCTTTCAATAAATCAGTTTTCCCTAGAATGGCTAATGAATCCCACATAGAAATAGAGACATTCATCTTCTTCATAATATCAACAATGTTATAGGGGACAACAAACTGTACCTTCTAAGGTGACCTACTAATAATCTGATCCACCTACCTCTGATGTTGTGTTTCTTTGTTTGCATGAGTAGGAGCCCCTTTTAGGATTGAAACTGGTGGAATGGGTGATGATTGATTTGTAGCATAAATCCTAAGAGCTGACTGCTCTGATTCTAGAATTATCTTCTTGGCTCTTGTGTTTTTTGATATGGATGAATCACCATTCACTCCATAGAACTCTTCCTCTTGCCAATTGAGGAATACAGTGTCAGGGGTAGTTGTATCAGAGTGTTGTTGAGCCTCTTCAGTAGATACAGTAGGTTGTGAATCCATCACACTTTGAACCATTAACGCTTGATTGAGAACTCCATTAGTACATTTGGACTGATTGTGAGGTTTATTACAAGGATAGCACCATTCATAATCTACAACAAGGTTATTTTGGCTAGGAATAATATCCTTGACATCATTAAGGGGTGTTGGATTGTAAGGTCTATAAGGCCTTTGGTTCTAGTTTTGCCTATTGGTATTGCTATTTCCTTGATATTGCTTCTTGTTGCCTTGATAAGTGGGTTGATTAGGCTGCTAAGATGAAGAACTAGAAAATTGACTTCAAGTATGGGCTATTGGATTGCCTTGAATTTGCTACCTTTTTAGGTTCACTAGTTCACTTCTAAAAGACTGCAATAAACTCTCAATCTTTTGCTGGCTATTTTTTATGCTTTGCAATTAATTAGAAGGGACAACAGGCATTATTTCTTCACTCTTATAGGTTGGTAATGAGGCCAAAGGTGGAACAACTAATGGCATATTGGATTGGATGTTAGGAAAATAAGGCATGGGTGGCCTAGGAGCTATCTTTCCTACCCGAATGAGACTATTCTCTACCCTTATTACAATATCAAAGGCTTGAGGTAAAGAATTCCCTCCCATGGACTGGATCATTACTAAAATATCACTCTTTAGGCTTTTAAGAAAATATAAAAATGCATATTCAGTAGAGGGTCTTACCGTGGCAGGAATCCTATTCCATATCTTCTAAAATATGAGATTAAAATCACTTAGTTCTTCTTGTGGAGCCCTTTTAATGGTAGTTAGTTTCTCCACCAAAGAGAAATTGTCAGAATTATCATCAAAAAAATTAGAAAGCCTCTCCCCCAAAACATCCCAAGTAGCAATAGAATTTACTGGAAGAGTCCTGAACCAGTCAAGAGCTTTACCTTTTAAAGATGTAGCCAACAAATTCAAAGCCACATCTTCCTCCATGACATGATGGACATTGCAAAGAGATGCAATATCTTTAATGTGTTCAATGGATGTCACTTGACCTTCTTCGGTGAATGATGGCAAACCTTTCAAGGCAGCCAAAGGTATATTGTTGTGATTTGCAATTTGGAGAGGACTACCTTGATCAAAAGGGACAAATGGTAGATTTATTGTCATTCCTATAATTGGTGGTACTTGTTGCTTAATAGAAGGTACAAAAGTGGATTGGGTAGGATGAACTACCTTCCTTTGGTAAGTCTTCAAATTTTGGGTGATTGTTGCAGTACCACTTGTAGAGGCTCAAAAAATAGAATTATCTATAAATAAATCTTCAACACTTGTAATTTCTAGTCTCGAAAGCTTGGGAACACTTAGATCTTTAGAAAGACTGATTTCTTCAATAATAACCTAAAGTTCCTCCAAATTTGCAGCTTGATTTTCAAAAATGGGGTTATGAAATGATGAGAATTTTGAATTCAATATAGTACCTCTTGGATCTTGTGATGTTGTTCCACCTCTGGATGATCTCCCTCCCCTTTTGCTTGACTATAATTCCTGATACACAAATCCCTCCTTGTTTGATCTTGTTGGAGTTCTTCTCATTAAAATCCACACTGAGAGCTATAACTGAAATTAAAAATAACCATAGAACTTAGTAGATCAGAACTGAGAAGTAGTTTGTGGTCCCACTGGGCGTGCCAAAAACTGTTGAGGTTTATAATTGTCACCCTAGCTCAGGAATTAGGGTTACACAACAATTCCATCCTAACAATGGAAACCTTCTCTAGCTATGGTATACTATGTTTGAGGAGTCTCTGGATTATAGGTCGGTTCCTATTGAATTTGGGTATCAACTTTATACTATCTTCTCCTGATTTTGGGAAGGAAACAGAGAAATTCTAACCAAAATTGCATGAACAAAACTTGAAAAAAGGTGATACACCAAATTGATTCAGATCTCTTGAAGCCTCAAATTGACATCCACCTAACATACCCTAGTGATCTCTGCACTATTATTGACTATTCAATACATAGGCTAGTTTAAAGATCACAAATAGGCTTTAACCACAAGTAGTAATTTTTCTATTAACAACATACACACTCTACAAAAGGCTTATATTCTAAAATCTAGAATAGGGAATTATATAATCCACTAATCCATACTGTAGATGAATTACACTTTAATGCAGAAAATTGAAAAGGATTTGAACAAATGATCACCACAAAATGTATGAAAAAGTGGGGCAACTATATTCTTCTCAAGATCTGTATGCAATTACATGTATGAATTTCAGAATAATGGCAAGGAATACAAGAATCCTCTTGCACAAAATTTAAATCACAAGCATGAACTAATAATGGATACAAAAGTATAAATAAATGGCTATAGGAACAAGAAGTTCACTAAAATCGCTTCCCTCTACAATTCTAGATCCCCTCAACATGAACCAAATGATCCATTATATATCCAACATGGCTTATTTCAAAAAATTTACCCCCCAAAAGCCCTCCATAATAACATAATACTAAACTATAAGGCCAAATAAGTTCCCTAATTTAAAACCCTAAGTTCAACACCCTAAATTTGATAGATAAGAATATCTCACATTATACACTTTATCAACTTTAACTTATTTGAATACATGAAATTCAAATCCTAAATGTATGGACAAAATTTAAAAAACCCCAAACACATAAATTCAAAGGGATGAAACCCCTATCAACTCGGTATTAACTCTGCCAACACCATAACAAGGTAGTTGATGCAGCTGCAATTTGTTTGGTCACCATGGTTTGTAGTCAACTTGACTATCTCCATTGGAAGGGATAGTTTCTATACTCTGTGGCACCAATAGTACCATCGTGGCATTGTGGGAGAGATGTTTATCGACTGGCAACTGACAGCATTTACTTCACTTGTCAGCGGACTCTAGACTTGGGTAAAATAGAGTGCATTTTGTTTATCATTTCATTTTTGCATCCTAGGGTTTCTCTATGGCACCACCATGTCGCATCTAAACCATGATATTCTGCCATGAAATCCACCTATACTCTGTGATTCATTAGCTTTATGAGGAAGAAAGATATAGCTATTGATCTGCCACAACACTTGGCATCTTTTTGTTTTTCCTCTTTTGAAAATGCCGCGACTTTTGGTCTTCTATTTGGCTCGAACTCTGCTTCTTGTGATGAGTAATCTCCAACTTGATGAATATTGGAACAACCTGGAGATGTAGTGTCTTTAAGCCAATACAAATGGCACTGCAATCTTGCTTGTAACTCAGGTTTTTTTTGGTTTGAAAAAGAACACTTGGTGTAAACTTGGCCTCCACTGCTTGTCTTTGTCTTTGACCGTGGGTTAATAACTTGGTCTTCAAAAGTTCTGATGCCATGATATATGGCGTTGCATTCATGCTTCAACTTGTGGTATGAGAGTTGTTGTTTGACCACCCTTTGTGAGCTTTATGAGGAACAATGCCATGGTGTTGAGTTACACATGAAACTTAGCCTTGAACTTGTAGTCAACTTGTATTAGAAGAGAACATAGCTTGTTTGTGGTCACCACTACCTGTCTTTGGCTTTAACCACGACACTTGTGTTTTTAGATAAGTATCTCCTCCCTTTTACTATAGATTTTGAAATTTCTTGTTACAACTTTTGACAATAATGTTGTTTCATTGATATTTTCCTTGCTGTCGACTCCACCATTATAGTTGTCTTGAATCACAAAAATAAATAACACCCACCTGGCATTTGGTCGAAACACTTGCAGATTATTTTCTTAATTGATTTTGTAATACATACGGGCTCCATGACTATTTTTTAAATTCTTTAAAAAAAACATTCCTCTTGCTGTCTTCGAATACTCATTGTAATAATCATAAAAAGATGCTTCCCTATTCAAGCTGAAGACCCATTCTTTTGCACTGTCTGAAAAACATAAGATATTCTTTCCAGAATGCTTATAATGTTTAAAAAACACATATCCAGTACACAATTTCACTGATAATATCATGAGTATATTCAATTAAAATGGAAACACAATAGGTTTACAACATTATAAAATGTCATATTCTCACTGTAGTCAACACACTTCTTTCTTAAAAATGCATATGAGAAAGAAACCCATGGGGTTCGAGCACGGGCTCATAATTCCCATGGGTTATACTCAAAATGGGAAACCCTAACTGGCAGGTATGTTTCATTATCATGAATATATGTCCTCCACTTTATCATGAATGAACATCATTTCTTCAAGCAACAGTATAAGATGTATTTGTTTAAACACTCTACATAAAGATATCTTCTTTTGAAACTTTTCTTGAAGGTATGAAACTGTATTCTTTCAGAACCATTAAATATGACATCATCTGATGAACCTTTTGGATAATCTATTGTATTCTATCCAAAATGTTTGTCTTCTGTGTATGTTTCACCATTATGAATGTAAACTCGTGCTGATATTGATATTGTTGATCACTATTTTTACTTGCAGCTTTCACATTTCTTGTTATGCATATTTCATTTTGCAAATTCAACTTTTAAATAAATATAAAAGCATCTTTTCATGTCATAGAAAATATGCTCAATCATTATGCATGTGGTTTTCAATCTTGATCTTCAAAATGAACTTTTAAAAGTTATCTGCATGGTATACTTACTGTAATAGCATCTCTTGAATATTCTTACTTGTATGAAGATAGTGAACTTAATATTCTCAATTCTGCATCCTTCTTTGATCATGTGTCCCCTGTAGCATCTTTTGAACCTTTTCATGTATCTGCATCTTGTCCTTCTTATGTATGTGAGCAGTAACCTCCTAAGATGTAAATCATCTTTCTTTCATGTAATGGCTTATGTGAAGTTTGAGCATAGGCTCATGACATCCACTGTATTTCCTTTTTTCTTCCTACATTTAATCATATGATCACTTTTTGCACATATATCACCAGTCAATTTTTTAGGATAGCAGATAGAATAAATTGATTAATGTTTGTGGGTGAGTGTCATCTAGGATGACACTCATTCATGAATGTTGGTGGATTCATTTGTATTTACTTTCCTAACAGGTTGATCAAATTTTGAAAAAAGTTTCTCAGATGGAAATGTTAAGTCCCTTTTATTCAGTTTTACAAGAATGACATACATTAGGATGATAAAATATAGTAAAGGTTTCAGTTTTTGGAAAACAAGTCTCTTTAATACTATCTTTTCCCTATTGTTGATCTATATTTCATTGTTGCATTGATTTTATCATATAGATATACAACATTTAGAAGAACTGATTATATGTTGTTTGTGTCTTGTGCATTGCTTAGATCCAACTGGATCTAACCCATTTTTCTCTCTCATGATGTAGGTGAAACCCTAAAGACCTCATGAAAATGCATATGAAACCCTAAAAACCTTATGAAGATGTAGACTTGGACTTGGGGACCTAGGACTTGACTGCTCAACCAGCTGACTACCAACACACCTCAAGGCAATGCATGGGACCCCTACTCCATACTTTTCACATTTTTCATTTCTACAAATGTAATCTTTAAATTGATATGATACATGAAAAGACATTTGTATATTACATTCAGTTTGAATGTACAATGTAATTGATCAATCATAAATTTTAAATTCTAGAATTTGATCAATACCTAGAGTATAATGGTAATATTTGAAAATCAATGTAATAATGAAATGTAAATTCTCAATACCTGAAAGGTAATATCAATTGGACACCTAAAAAATGCAACCTTTTTCTGTTGGTGTTTGTCCTTTTGTATGTCATGATTTTTTGAGTAACACGTACAATGATAATGAATTCTATGAGTTTCATCAAGTGAAAGGACACAAGACACCCAACTTTTACCAATTGAAACACACCATCCAAGATCTGATTGACACAGGGGTCATCAACGTAACCAATACCCAAACAAAAGGAAAAACTAATCATATGATATTCAATGACACATTTAATGATCAAAATAAAGGGAAAACCTCTAGGTCTGGTGGACAGTCAAAATAGGTGAAATACACTTATGCCAATAGTGATAACACTATAAATTGCATAACTCCTTTGGATAGCCATGTGGCTACCATCACTATCAGAGACCAAGGTAACAAATGTGTTGTAACCACACATCGTACAAGAGTTGTCTTGCAAGGATCACCTTCCTCATCTGCTACACTAGTCAACCCTCAAGCAACCTCAGATCCACAGACAAGCCTAGTGGATCAACTAAAGTGCACACCTACCCAAATCTCCATGTTTGACCTCTTGCGCATATCTCCCCAGCATAAACAAGCACTTGACCAAGCCATTCATAAAGTAGCTATCTCAAGAGACATAACCCCTGGGAGCTTCCAAATGATGGTTAACTATATAGCAGCCAACAAACATGCAATATTCACATACTGTGACATGTCGCCGCACAAACCATTGCATAATGATCCTTTGCACTTGCTTGTCCAATTCCACAAAATCATAATACATAGAGTCCTTGTTGATGGTGGGGCTGGATTAAACATTTATACTTTAAATTTAATCAAGGAATTAGGCTACTTGGAATCCAGTAATAAGTATTGATGTCACAAGAAGGATCAAAATTAGAGCCTATGATGAAGAGGAAAGATCCTCCAAAGGTATTATCATTCTACCTGTCCAGATTGGTCCAGTTGTCAAGAATAGTCCCTTCAAAATCCTAGACCTACAATTGGGATACAACGTGTTACTAGGGAGACCATGGATACATGAGATGCAAGCTGTACCCTCCACATATAATTGGTGCATCAAGTTCACACACCAGGGGGATGAAATGATTATTGAGGGAGATATAAATCTATTCCAATACAATGTGGTTCAAACCAGTACTAACAACTAGGTTCCCTTGAACCAAGAGGCAAGTATAACGTCCACATCAAATTCAATTCCCAAATATATCATAAGAAAAGAGGGAAAAATATCCATTACTGATAAGGGATGTGGTGAATATAGCTACGAGGAATCTTTCACTATCACAAACATGCCTTAGAGCCCAAGAACATATGGCATGCCACAACCATCTATTACAACACAAACCCCAGAACCTATTCTATTCAGGTGTCCAACCACAATGTTCATCACATGGGGAGACATTGTAGAATAGAACCCATATGATCTAGATATCAATACATGGTTGTATCAAGATCTACAAGAGACACTTCAACAACCCCTACCCATATCAAACTATGGAATTGGCTATAAAATTATGTAAAGATTTGGGTATGATTGTACAACTAGTCTAGGGGAAAGACAACAAGGTTTAATGGAATTGTATCTCCTACCAACCTAGAGAAACAAGAGAGCGTTAGGCTATGGACAAAAAAGAACCAGTTGTATCACCCAAGACATACATATTGATCAAGAAAAAATAACCGAGTTACACCAGGGGAAAAAACTAGAACACATCTTAATCAAAAACATACTTCAACAATTTTTGCTAGCCAAAGTAGGAACCTCTCAATCTCGATTAACCCTCAACCAAGCAATCCATGATAACGAGGGATCTGAGACATCCAATGAGTGTTCTAGTGAAACTGACTCCCATGAGTACGACTGGAGATCCATTCATGACTCCAAACCTTCAATCATAGACTATTCCCCTCGGTCAGCCACCACCATACACCTTGATGATCTATTCGACCAATTAACCATAGACGACCAACCCTATATTGATAAACATATCGATAGTAATTCATTAGGTGGTGTGTCCACATCACAATCTAGGTTTGTTAGAACCATCTCTATAGTCCCCTTCAACCAAGCAAATTCAACCCAACATGAGGGTTTATGTCTTGTACACCCAAAACTAATAGAGTGGGATCAACAAGGACAGCCTGATATGGATATCTTTGAGAATGATGAGGCTATCACAGACTTCATGGGACTTAGAGAGGGAATTCCATCAGGAGACCATAAAGAAGGTTTCTCTATTGACCTTGACATATCAACATACTTTTGGGAGGACGCACCTCTTTCTAGTCAACAAAAACAATTGAAAAAGAAAAAAACAATCACCATTAAGTGAAAACTGAAAGTCACTTACTGGCACAAAAATGATAAAAAGATGAAACAAGATGTATCTTCTAGTGAAAACTGTGTGTTCTTGAATGTGACCTCTAAATCATGCACAAACACTACATAGTCTTTACTTAATTGTTCAATTTACAAAGATAAACATGAGTTGTTTATCTTGCAAATTCAATTAAATGACTTTCTGCCTCCTAATTCGTTGTGGATGTTGATTTTACCCTTAGAACGAGAGCCAACAACCTGACCATTGCTAACATAGAGGATTTATAGAATGTGAGAAAATATGAAATTGCCATTACTCTATGAAATCGAAATTGTAACTACTCCATGAAAAGAGATGCAATTAATCTAAGAAAGTGAACTAAAATTAATCTAAGAATGAATTACAACTAGTCTATGGAATCAAATTGAAATTACTCTATGAAAATCAAATGTTCCTAATGTAGAATTCAAATGCCTTTAATCTAGAATGGAAATTGCATTTATACTAGAAAAGGAAATGCATTAATTTAAAAATCTTGCAAGAATCAAATTGAAATGTTAGACATGTAAATGAATCATAAATGAAAGCATATATCTTCAATTCCAATTGAAACTAGCCTAATTATGCAATTTTAAGCTTAAAAGCATGAAAGAAAGTAAATGCAAAATTGACTATAGATTTGATGCTCTCCAAAATCATCCTCTCTAATGAAGAAAAAGAGGTCCAATTTATAGAAAACCATGGAAAGAGGGTGAAGAGTTTTTTGAAAATAAACGGTGGCCTCTTCATTTCCATTTGAGACAAAAATGCAAAGATTATTTAAATAAAAGAGTGGATTATTGCCACATGAGTGTCCTTTCACATGGAATTATGGAATTCCTTTTTGAGGATAATTCACCAAATAATTTAAATAACCTTTCAATTCCTTTTATGTATATTAGCCAAAGGGGGTGGAATTGATTTAATTAAAAGCACTTAGGAATTTAGATTTCAATCAATTAATCATAGGGATTTTTTAGCTAATAAACCCTGATAATTTAGGAATTAAATATAGTGTCAGATTTATGCAAATTTGGGTTTTCTACATTTTAGACTTAGTCAATTAAAGTCAATCAAGAGAAGAATTTTCCTATTACAATAGGACTTCGAAGATGAGAAAAATTCAAGGAATGCACCAAAATTAATTAGGATTATTAGGTGCCAATTTTGGGGTGTTACATTTTTCCCCTCTTTGAATTGATGTGCAAGCAGTGCATTGATTCAAAGAATAGTCTAAAGTGAAGATAAAGATTTCAGAAGTCTAGGTTAGGTTGCCAAGACACTGAATAGATCGAGAAGCAGAATCATCTGAGAGAAGATTGGAATCGGGGTTAGATTGCCCCAATGTCCACTAATAGCTGATGAAGATCTAGGACTATCTACAGAATCAGGGTTAGATTGTCCCAATACAAAGGTTAGCCTTACGAGATCTAGGTTAGATTGCCTAGATAACGGTCTAAAGATATTTTGAGAGTCATCTTCAGAATGAAGCATAACTTTCAGGAATTAGGGTTAGATTGCCCCAATACCCAATGAGATTTCAAGAATCTTCTCCAGAATGAAGCTTGATCCTTGAGGATCTGAGTTAGATTGCTCAGATACCTAGAAAGATAGATGAAAAAATGTGAGACATCAAGATGCCCCTAAAGATTCAAGATCATGGGATATCCAATTTTGACCATAAGGTACAAAAATTGGATATGCCCCAAGTGATGAGATGCCCCTAGCGATGGGGATTTTAATTTAGATCAGACTAGTTTGAGAATAATGTGAAAAGATTCAATGATGCAATCATCTTGGCCCCTCGGGAGTGAAATTTAAAGATGACACATCATAATGATGAGAGCAAGAAATCATAGAAAAAAGATGGATCAAGAGAGAGCAGAATCAATTTAGAGTGATTAAGAGGTCCTGTTGATTAAGTTTGACCATAGTTGACCAAAATTGACTAGAGTTGACTTTGATGAAAAGATTGTAGAAACTGAGAAAAAGAGAACAAGAG
The DNA here is from genome assembly GCA_018584345.1 of Thuja plicata. Lineage (NCBI taxonomy): Eukaryota > Viridiplantae > Streptophyta > Pinopsida > Cupressales > Cupressaceae > Thuja > Thuja plicata. Next base: position 2,837,413 of record MU226429.1, read on the forward strand.
ATAATCCTGACAAGAAAGCAACGTCAGTAAATTGATTGCACAAGCACCCGATTGCGTCGGTCCCAAAATTTTAAAATGCAATTTTGAGCTGCTTAGGAGTGTTAGATTTCGATTTCGATCACAAAAATGGATTCATAACAGTCCATTTAGCCAAGGGTGCAAATTTCACAGAAAACATAGCACTTTGAAAAATTAGGTCAAAGGCTATATAAGGCCTGAAGGGGTCATTTTCAAATCATTATTCACCTTTGACTTTAGCGATGGTGAGGGCTCCTACTGATATTGATAGCATTCCCATACATTCTCACTGATTTGAGTGCTCCTGACGACACAACTGACCAGCGGAGTATGATGCACTTGTAATTAATAGCAACTTGATCCTGTATTTTTGAAAAAAAAATTATCAATTTTTAGCGTTAGCATGCTTTTAGGGCTATTTAAACTTTGTCTCGCCCAATCTCGTGTGAGGAAATAGTTTCCTCGCACCGGCCTTCATCACCCTTCACATGAGGAATCTATTTCCTCATGCGGGTTAGGGGTTCCGTGTGCAGGCCCCTCCCCAGTGCTCGCACAAAGAGCATGCGTGTTCCGCATGAGATTTCTTGAATCTCGTGTGAGAACACATCCTGCCTCACATGAGCCATAAAGCTCATGTGGGACAAGGGTTTCCTAATGTGAAAAAAGAGTTTTCTCACATGGGAAACTGGCTAAAAGTCAAACATTGTCATTTTGTTGTATCCCAGAGTCAACCAGTTGCCATATCTGAAACTGTGTGTAGAATAAGTCCATGGCTGCATTTGTTGTCTTTTGCTGTGAAAATCATCATTGTTGAGGTACTGATCCAATTTTGTCACTTTATTTGTAGGTCAACTACCTAGACATCGATTTCAGATCCCATCATCCTATCATGGGTGAGTTGTTACAGAGATTATCAGATGCCGACTGGGCCCACATTAACGGGCTAGGATTGACATATCTACATGATATACCTGATATTTGGGTGAATCACAGACTACTTGGTGCCCTGGTTGAACATTTTCATTTGGAGATGAATACTTTTCATTTTCCATAGGGAGAGATGACGATGACTCTGGAGGATGTATAGCAGATTTTGAGAGTGTCATTCCATGGAGCTCATGTAGAGTATTACACGCAGCCTAGATATGGTACACAGCCTTTGAGAGCCATCTTTTAGGATGATTTGGTGATGGGATGGGCCATTTTGTGGGAGGAGATGATATGGACTTATGGTAGAGATTATCCCTTGGTAGTTTTTCTTGCACTATTTCTGAGCTGCCATCTGGTTCCTGATTGTGGTTAGCATGGTTTAGAGTGTGGATGGGGCATTATGCTCCAGAAGATGTTGGATGTTCCTATAGTCACTTTTGGATGGCGTGAGTGCATGATCACATAGATGTATCATGAGATACACGAGATCATGTATCGGGGTGCCCGTACTATGGCAGTAGGAGTCATCATTTTTCAGATCTGGGCCTGGGAGAACCTTCCCATATGTAGGCTGATTTTCCATGATACACGACAGCCATTAGGGCCATACATTTATAGATACACCGGTTCGATGACCCAGCCCGCGCTGGGTAAGACTAAGCAGTGGAGGGCATAGATTGATGATATGGCTGCAGTCATATGGTGACCTTGTGCAGCCACTGAGGTTTTGGATCATGCTCGTCATGAGCTATCATACATGTTCTATTTGCGTCCTTTGATGGGACGTACTATTACTATCATTGAGAACTTCTTGCTCACACGCGTATTGCGCCAGTTTGGGAGACTGCATAACGTGTCTCTGGAGTATTGTACATATGCCTAATCCATCAATGAGATGAAGAAGGGGTGGTAGAGATTACTTGACAGGGAGCGCAACATGATAGATGCCTAAGTACCACCAGCTAGGTGGGATTATATGGTTGCGGTGACAAATGTAGGTATGACACATGCATACAGAGACTACATGTTAGCCCATCCATTCCCCAGATTCACCACTCCTATTGAACTGATACCGCAGGTGCCTCTATAGGTACAATAGGTACAGTAGGTAGTGCAACCACCACCATAGAAATAGGTGCCTCCATAGGTACAATAGCCACAGTAGCCTCCCTTACAGCAGTAGGAGCAAGTTGTATGACCACGAACATCTCAGACTAATATTCCCATTAGACCGATGGGATTAGATGTAGGTGATAGGCCCAGTGGTAGCTAGGATAGAGCTATAGTGTAGGAGATGATACAGTGATGGCTGATGCTATTTTGACTGATCCTCCAGTAGGTGGACTAGTGGCATAGCTATAGGAGGCTCTTCAGAGAGTTAGGGAGAGAGCCCGTCAGACACAGAGGGAGCGTGATGACCTCCACATGTAGGTGATCATCTGAGATACGCGAATATCAGAGCTAGACCGGGAGATCCAGGAGTTGCAAGATTCACTGGCTCAATCATAGCTAGAGACCAAATATGAGGCTGCCTAGGCTTCTTACTATTATGCTCCATATACTATTGCAGTACCTAAGGCAACAGATTAGATTCTTCCTTTCACAGAGTATGCTGGTGCACGGGTCGTTCCACCGGGAACACCTCTAGCAGGACCACCTCCACCAGGTCCTCCACCTCAGCAGCAGGGCATACCACCCCCTCCACCTCCTCCAGGTGGTTAGATTGTAATGTATATTGTACCACCATTTTGACATATTGTGCTCGAGTAGCACCCTTGTACATTCAGACCAATTGATATAAATATATATATATATATATATATATATATGTGTGTGTGAGTTCGATTTTTGGCATCATTATATATGTGTATATATTACTTTAAATGTGTATGTTTTATGAGATGATTTCCTATATGATTTAGATGTATGGATTAGAAATGTATGCAATGGATGAGTATGCAAATGTTTATGAACATGTTTTATTGATGTATGAAAATGCTATGATAGATGTTAGATAGATAAATGCTATGTATGATTTGATTTATGCTTATAATGGATGCACTTGTTTATGGATGTATGTATGCAGATGAATGTATGAAAATGCACTTTTTTGGAAATGAATGTAATGCAATGAATGCAATGGTACTAATCATCTCATGCAAGATATCACAATATACAACAGGTACTAACCAAAAGAATGTGAACGAGGATCAAGAATGAGGACCGGACACTCGTGTAGTCGAGAAGAAACCATGATGAAAGATGAGGACCTTTGAAGAATGAGGAGACAAATGAAGAGAGCACCAAAACTACCACAATGCAAGACTAAAATTCAAATGCAAGCCTACAATGCAAAATGCAAGCCTAAGCTAAATGCAATCCTAGGACTTTGGTTGTTGGACTCATCGTATTCATCATCATCGGGTGCTTTTGGATCATCAGAGTCAATACAATCCTTACTAGTGCCATTACGACCATAAGAAAATGAATATGAATTTCATCAGATAAAATATAGAAAATGAACATAAACACCAAGGTGCAAAAGCCAAGTTGACCCGAACATTGTTTCCAGCTTGATATAGTAACAATTCACAAGTAAACAAACACAACAATAATAGTCAAGGAGATAATTTTGACCTCCCCTTGGCATACAAATAAACAAGATCAAGGGATGTGAGGCTTTTCTTCCTTTATTTAGAAGCTCTTATCACATACACCCTATTTATTTGACATTTCCAGATCATCAAAACCACACCAACAAGTAGTAGACAAAGAAAATATCAATGAAATTCATAAGAACAGAAAACATACCAAGAAAGAGTCAATCATATCTTAGCATGTTTCAAGGCTATGTTTAGGGTGTTGAGAAACACCAATGTGCTTGTGAGTGCAATGTGTTTGATTGCTATCGAGAGATGTTTACGTCACGAGATATCTGATGTGTGTTGAAAAACACAGATGTGTCCAAAGAGAATGTTGAAAAACACTGTTTGATTAAGGTGTTGAGAGACACCAGTTTGTGCCATTAGAAAGTTGTCCTTTGACAAGATTACTGACTTAAGTGTAAACTGAAGAGTGATCAAAATGGGGAGCCATGCCCCCAAGTAACAAATAGATCGAAGCTGAACAAACAAATAGTGAGATGATGCGAGAAATCTCATCAATGTAGTGGTGGTGGGCAGACTCAGTGAGAACCACTGGTGACTGTCACAAGAGATTCTCAAGCATAAAGATCGATAACAAGATCGAAGCATGAGTAGGGAGACGCAGTGAGATCCACTGGTGACTGATGTGAAAGAGAGTCTTGAGAAGAGACGAAGTGCCATCAAAGCATCAGTAGGCAGACATAGTGAGAGCCACTGGTGACTGATGCAAAAAGATAAGACAATGCCCCCTAAACTAGGAACATGCCCCCAAGTATGACTAGTTTCAATCCATGTGAGGTCGAGCAAAATCTTGAAGATGACTGAAAGAAAAATGTATGAGCATACTAAAGCAGGAAAGTGAACTAAAGCGGGAAAGAAGAAGAGCAGTTGCAACAGATAAATCATTGTGAAACAAGAGGTGCCTGTTTGCCAGGTTTTCACCATCTTGGCAGAAATTCTATTTTTGCTACCATGATGCCTGTTTACCAGGTTTTCATCAATGGCACATTTTTTCTCTTTTTCTCTTTTTTGTATTTTCAATTTTTCAATTTTTTTGTTCTTTTTCTCTTTTTGATTTTTTTGTATTTTGTATTTTTTCATTTTTTTTGGTATTATCAAGGTGCCTATTTACCAGGTTTTCACCAAGGTAATAGACACATCAAAGTGCCTTTTTGCCAGGTTTTCACTAAGATGATCATTTTTTCAGGACATTTTACAATTTTTAGGATTTTTTCAGAAATAAAGTATGTACATGAGCACGCAGAAGATATCTCAACTATAGAATTTATTCAGGTGAAGAGCATTGATGGGCTCTTTGAGTGGTTCACCTTCTGTAGTGGAGAGATGATAAGCGCCAAACCCAAATACTATAGTAATAATATAAGGACCAAGCTAGTTCGACTCAAACTTCCCTTTCTGAGTCCGTTGTTGCTGATTTTTAGGATTCTCTCTCAGGACGAGATCACCCATTTGGAAGTCTCTTGGTCTAAATTTCTTATTATAGCTCTTAGATATGCTCTTTTGATATGCTCTAAGTTGATCAAATGCCACCTTCCAAAGTTCATCAAGTAACTCAAGCTCTTGAAGTTGAGATATTCTAATGTCATCATCTGTAATGAGTCCTTTCAAAGAGACTCGCAAGGTAGGAATCTCAACCTCAATAGGTAGTACAAAATCTGTGCCATAGACTAAATAAAAGGGTGTGGCTCCTATTGGCATTCTTATATTGGTGCAATAGGCCCATAAAGCTGGATTAATCTAGAGGTGCCAATCCCATCCAGACTTGTGTACCGTATAGTGCAGAATCTTGAGGATTGTTTTATTAGAAGCTTCAGCTTTCCCATTACCCTGGGGGTAATAAATAGAAGACCAATGTTGAATGATCTTGAACTTAGCGCATAAATTTTTCAGATCTTTGTTCTTGAACTATCCTCCATTTTCAATGATAATAGAGGAAGGTACACCATATCTACAAATAATGTAGTTTAAGATAAACATGGCTACAGATTTTCCATCAGCCACACTGAGAGGTACTGCCTCAGCCCATTTAGTAAAATAATCTATAGCAGTGATGATGTACTTGTGTCCCCTCAAGGAAGATGGATATATCTGACCCACTAAGTCAAAATCCCACTATTGAAATGGCTAAAAGGTGATAAATGGAATGAGCTCCTTAGCTAGAGCATGAATCAAGTTACCATGGAGTTGACATTGCTTGCAAGACTTGGCAAACTACGTAGCTTCCTTCTCCATATCGGGCCAATAATAACCAGCTCTAATAAGCTTACAAGCCAGTGTCAGACCATTTGAGTGAGAACCAAAAATACCTTCATGTACCTCTTCTAAAGTGTGTTTAGACTCAGCAGGTTCTAGACACTTAAGGAGGGTACCGTCTAGACCCTGTCTATACAAGTTTTTTTCTATGATGATGTATCGTGAAGCACTACAGATTAGATGGCATTTTTCATTTCTAATATATGTGTTAGGAATAGTTTGGTTATGGAGATAAGAGTAGATGTGGTGGTAGTGAGATGAATCATGTCCAATTACTCAACAAACCATCTGGGAGTCAGGAGAGTCATAGGCAGGGTAACATAATGTCTCCACTAGGAACTCATGTCTAAAATCATTCTCTAGCATTTGTAACATAGAGGCTATAGTAGCCATAGCATCAGCTACTTTATTATCTACCCGAGGAATTTACTAAAAAGTGACATGTGCAAAGTAATTCTTAAAGTTGTCAACCATTTTTTTATAGGGTACCAACTTTTCATCTTTGGTTTGATAAGTGTTGTTGACTTGATTGATAACTAGTTGTGAGTCTCCAAAGACTTTTAGTTCATCCACTCACCATTCAATAGCAATCTTGAGTACATTGATCAAAGCTTCATATTTAGTGGTGTTATTGGTACAAGGAACCATCATTTTGTATGCCTTTGGCAAGGAGTACCATTGAGGTGTGATAAACAAAATTCCAGCCCCTGACCCTTGTTGGGTGAATGAACCATCAAAGAACATTGTCCATGTCTGATGTGTGAGAAGCATAAAGGAATCATCTAGGAATTCCATCTTTAATGGTTGATGATCTGTAAGAGGTGCTTCAGCCAATTGATCCACAATCGCCTGTGCTTTGATAGCTTTTCTCTCAACATGTACAATATGAAAATCACTAAGGAGCATGACCCATTTAGCTAGTCTACCTGTGAGGGTAGCTTTACTGAGTAAGTATTTCAATGCATTGATCTTAGCGATTAGCCTTGTAGTGTGAGCCAACATGTAGTGTTGTAGCTTCTGGGAAGAAAACACTACTGCTAAGTGATAAGGCCGAGATAGGGCCATATAGTTTTATATTTTCATATGTTTTATGGCTACTTTTGAAAGACTTCATATGTTTTCATGATACTTTTTAGACTATTTAATATTTTAGAACTATTATATCTATGGGTGTATGCAAATATATGTGAAATGCTTTTAAAAGAAAGTTTTTAAATATGCTATCTATGTGATTGTATGGATATATGGAATTAAATCTGATACCTTTCTATCATACCTTAAGTTAGGTGGGTTTCCTGTAGCCATATGATGAAGAGCGAGGTAGTAAATAAAATTGTTATGAATTCTCTGTCTTGGATATGTACACGTACTAACCCTTTTTGCAGAGGCAATGGATCCATGAATAAGGAAGGAGTCAACATAAGAGGAACAAAGTAACACTCTAAAAGGACCAACCATTACAGAGCTCATAGTGGTTCTACTACCGCGGGTGAGAATAAGTCTTGTTGCAGATGAATCACAGCTGAAATGGTCATGGTGGAGTCAATCTAGTAGCAGAGTGTTCCTAGATTTCATGAAAGTATAAATGCAGTTTGTTCCTTCAGTTTAAGTTGTTGTTCGTGTTATTGATGACTGCCATATCCCTAATGTTGGGGAAGTCCTAGTCAATAGGAGTTTGTTTCAAGTTATTATTAAATAAGCTGCAAGTTCTATTCCTAGTAGTTATTTGATAGATAGAGAATTATTATTACAGTACTCTATTGTATTTTAGAAGGAGATATACAGTCTTATTTTCTGTATCCTGTGTAATCCATGTTTTATGAGTAAATTATGAGAGCTTCAACTTCTAGTATCTGAGATCTTGTTTATTCACATTTCCATGGGGGCCACATGGGAGGTGAATCTAATTTGTGGTTAAGTAGGTTACAAGTTATTTCAGTAAGTAAATTGCAAGTTATTTGAAACAAGTAGGACTCTGTTGCTCTTGTAGCCACTAGTGATAGTACCAGTGGTTGTTCCTGTAGCAAAGGCAGTTAGCTAGTTTATCATTCCTGTAGCATAGGATTAAACTTACTATTTCAGCATGTCACTTCATCTTTAGATTATGCTATTGGAATTTCATTTCCTAGTTTAGTTCCTTTAAGGCATTTTTCATTCACTATAATGATGGCTTTTAGAATAGATTAGAGCATATACTTTGCTGTCATCATCTTAGGCCTACTCTCCCTGGACAATAATTTAAATGAGTTCAATGTATTGCTTCTAGTAGAAAGGATGCATAATCCTTAACTATAAGAGGTATTATATAGAGCAGTTATTTTTGGCACTGCTGTCGGGGACTGGTGTCAATCTAATCTAGCCTAGAGTCATTTTAGGCCTAGTTTAGCATTTCTTTTTTATGCATAGAAGAAGAGATCATCTTGGGTGTTTCCTTCCTCAAGATCATTAAGCCGAGCCATTTAATCTATTCCACTATGAGCTTAAGGAACCCCAAGTTGCACCCATAGAAGTTGAAGAATGATTTGAAAACATGTTTGGCAATGCATTTGATGATTTACTATCATCTGACAAATCCTTGCAATTAGATGAACTATTTGTTGAACCTGAAGATATTTTACCACCACCAGGGCCTCCTCCAAGGATTTCTCAACCAACCTTTCCCTTCCCAATTTTTCCTCAGCAAGGAAATTAGAATTTGAAGAACATACCCTCTGCAGCCTTGCCCAAGTTCTATGGCCTCATCATCAAAGACCTTGAGACTTTCCTTTTTGAGTTTGAAATCCTTTGTAGGAGCTATGACTATACAACTGATGCACATAAGCTCAATTTGTTTCCATCCACTCTGAAGGAAGCCGCACTACGATGGTTCATGGGCCTTGGTGCTAACACCGTCACAGATTGGACTGCCATGAGCAATATGTTTCTTTCTAAATACAAAGACTACTGTCAAGGGTGAGATTTGAAAGGTGATGACATCTTCAGGATGAACCAAAAAGAGGATGAAACCTTGGAATATTATGTTTCAAGGTTCATGTACAACCTACAGTGTAACACTCAACATCAACTGAATAAGGACTCTCAGAAACACCTTTTCATTAAAGGTGTCAATGAAGGAAGCATTGAAGCTCTGGACCTGATGGCTGGAGGTGATGTTACACAAAAAAATTGGGATGATATCAAAAATATCTTCTTGAACTACTCCCGGGCCACTGTCAAGAAGGGTAGAGGAATCTGAGACCTACCACACAAGTCTGCTGGCTCTGGGGTATCCAAGATAGAACTTTCTAATCTCCTATTAGACTTCAAGCAGGATATCATTAACGATGTCGCTACTCAGTTAGATACCATGCAATCTTGAAAGAAGAAGGAGGATGTTGATGCTGTGCTCGCCGAATACTGCCCGCATTACAGGGAGAAAAAGAGGAGCTGCAAATGCAAGACCATTGCAAATGTAGAGTCCCAGCCAATGCCTATGGAGTTCAAAGCTATCGATGAGAATGGGGAGGTGCTATATGTCTCTCAATGTAGGCCATGGACCCCATGAATAGGTATGCCTCAAGATCCTCTTCAAATTCCTAGCAATAATAATCCATGGCAGAGCTTTCCAAATTCAGGTCCCCATAATTTTGGAGGATATAATAATTGGTAACAGCCTCAGCAGGGCTGGCAACAGCCCTAGCAGGGCTGGCAACAGCTTCAGTAGGGCTAGCAACAGCCCCATCAATGGGCTAATCAGCCCAATCAGCAATCCATAACACCTCCTCCATAGCAACAAGCTCTCATGCCTCCTCCTATAGTAGCTAATAATCCTCCTAAGCTGCCATAGCTGCCCGCACAACCTAATCGCAATCCCAATAACAAACCACTAGCTCAACAGTAGAGTTATGCCTTGCATGATGTTCATCTCAGGTTAGGAACTACTCTTGCTTCACTACAACCCCCTGTCATAACCAAAGTGGAGGAGCCTCCTGTTGACCACAAAGATGTGTTAGCTCCTGTAGCCAAAGAGCCTCCATTTCCTCAGAGATTAGCTCAACAAGCTGAACCCATAGTAAACCATGTTGTAGCAGACTTACTTGATCAATTAAAGCATATAACGGTAAAGATTCCTTTCCTAGATGCTATCAAGGAAGTCCTTGCCTATACTAAAGCTATTCGGGAGGCATGCATTAAACAACCAAGAAGGAGGAAAAAGGATCCCAAGACCATTCATGTCGTTGGCTAGCTCTTTGATCTTATGTTAGATAAGTTGTCTTTACCCAAGTATGCTGATCTAGGAATTCCTATGGTTATAGTTACCATCCATGGTATACAAGTTCCAAATGCCTTAGTGGATTTAGGTGCGTCTATAAATGTCATGACCAAAGAAGTCCTGTCTAATCTAAACATTGTTGGTCTCCGTGACACACCAACAATTTTGCAACTGGCTGATAGTTCCACTGTTAAACCTGATTGAGTAATTGAAGATGTGATCATCACCCTACATTCCTAGGAGTATCCTATAGACTTTGTGATTCTCTCCCCTAAAGCTAATATGGGTGGGTACCCTCTGATTTTAGGATGACCATGGTTGGCCACTGCTGATGCCTTCATAGCTTGCCGGTCAGGAAAGATGACCATCTCTAATGGCGTCAACACCAATAACTTGACACTCTACTCCCCTGCTCAACCCATGCTACAGGATGAGGATGCCATGTGGCCAGAATTAGATGAACTTGATCTCAAAACCCACTCACTCTAGCAACTCATAGTAATAGAAAGAGATTCATTTCTAGCCTCTAGGGAAGAAGATGAGATAATTTCATCTATCCTCACTAATGACTACGGCATAGATTCCCAGTTGTGTCTGCAATCAGACTGTGTTTTAGAGATTATTTTGACCACTCCACATACATCTCTGTGTTCACTATCCTCCAGCTGTCTCCATCTCCTACTACCCCATGAACTAGCTTCACCACCAATTGCTGAGTTGGCCATGATGGATAAGGTCATAAAAATGGAAATTAGCCCTGGCAAAGAATTGAATATCAGCTCTAACCTATCATTACCCTACCAAAAAGATATCTTGTAGCTTCTATAGGACAACCAATAGGCCTTTGCCTAGGATTACACCGACATGAAGGAGATAGATCCTAAGCTTTGTGCCCATAGGATCTACATAAGTCTAGATTATAAACATGTTAGGCAACCACAAAGAAGAGTCAATCCTATCCTCAGGGATATAGTCAAAACTGAGCTCCAAAAGCTCCTTAATGTCGGGTTCATCTATCCAATTTCTAACAGCCAATGGGTGTCACCTCTTGTCATAGTGCCCAAAAAAGGAGGTAAATGGCACGTTTGTGTGGATTACAAGGAGCTCAATATGGTCACTAAAAAGGACCATTTCCCACTTCCATTCATAGACCAAGTCGTAGACAACCTAGCAGGAAAGAAGTATTTTCCCTTCTTGGATGGGTTTAGTGGTTACAACCAAATTCAAATAGCTCCCAAGGATCAGGAGAAAACTACCTTCACCTATCCTTGGGGCACTTTTGCATATTTTTTCCTCCCTTTTGGCTTATGTAATGCCCCTGCCACTTTCCAGAGAGTAGTCATTAGTATCTTTTCAGACATATCTTATGATTGTATGGAAATCTACATGGACGACTTCACTACCTATGGGAACACATTTGATGAAGCCAAAGATAATTTGAAAAAGGTCCTCCGAAGATGCTAGGACTATAATCTCTCTCCCAATAGTGAGAAGTGCTTTATGATGATGGATGAAGGTGTTGTGTTGGGACATTTTATTTCCTCACATGGCATCCAGGTCGACCCCACCAAGATTTCAGTCATTAGTACTCTTACCACACCAGAGAAGTAGAAAGATGTCTAAAGTTTCCTCGGACATGCTGGGTATTATAGACGGTTTATCAAGGATTTTAGCCAAATTGTAGCTCCCCTCTATAATCTGTTAAAAAAGGACTCTGATTTCACTTGGAATTCTGAGTGTGATAAAGCATTTCCTGTAGCTGAAGGAAGTTCTAACCACTACACCCATATTACGTGGACCAAATTGGGGTTTTCCCTTGCATATTCATATAGATGCTTTTGATTATGCTGTTGGACCAGTATTGGGCCAGCAAGAGGATTCCATTGAACATGTCATTTAGTTTATCAGCAAGAATCTACAGGGAGCCGAATTCAATTATACAGTGATAGAAAAAGAGCTGCTTGTAGTAATTTATGCTCTGAACAAGTTTAGGTATTATATTACTGGTTACCAGATTTTTGTCCACACTGACCATTCTGCAATCTAGTACCTGATGAATAAACCAACCATCTTAGGAAGATTGGCTTGTTGGTTACTACTCATGTAAGAATTTGACATCACCATCATCGACAAGCCTAGGAAAGCCAATGTTGTGGCTGACTTTCTCTCTCGCTTGCATGTCCCTGATGATCCTATAGCCATCAATGATAGTTTCCCATATGAACATTTTTTCTTATTGCAAGCACACAATCCATGGTACGCTGATCTTTCCAATTATCTCACAACTGGTCGAACTCCGGCCCATTTTTCTTCCAAGGAATGTCGACTGCTAGCTGAGAAAAGTTTCAACTTTTCTTGGATTATTGGTTTCATGTTTTACACTGGCCCTGACCAAGTTATGAGATGCTACATTCATGAGGATGAGACTTATGACATCCTCTGGGCATGTCATGATGAACCATGCAGTGGCCACTTTGCAGCCAAAAGGATGGCCTTCAAAATACTGACTACAAGATATTATTGGCCAACTCTCCATAAAGATTCCGCTCAGAACACTAAGAAATGTGATCAATGTCAACGAATGGGGAGGCCTACTAAGACTGATGAGATGACCCTGTAGCCATAGGTGGTGGTCACACCTTTTGATAAGTGGGGCATTGATTTTGTGGGTCCAATGATCCTTCTTCTCAAGGTAAGTCTTACATTTTGGTTTGTACTGATTATGCTACTAAGTTGGCTGAAGCTAAACCATTGAAACATCCAAGAGACAATAATGTTGCTAAGCTCTTGTATGAGTGCATCTTTACCTGATTTGGTGTTCCAAGGGAAATTGTCTCTGATCAAGGGGTGCAGTTCACATCCAACCTCATTGCTACTTTGATGGAGGAATACAACATTTGTCATGCCAAGTCATCTCCTTACCATCCACAGGCCAATGGTCAGGTTGAGGTCACTAACCACAAATTTGATGCCATTCTTACCAAAACCATGGCTGTTCATAAGAAGGATTGGGAAGCTAGGATTCCTGAAGCACTATGGGCTTACCGCACCACGTAGAATTCTACTACAGGATTCACCCTGTTCCAACTAGTCTATGGGAAAAAAATAATGATACTAGTTGAGTTTGAACATAAAACCTTGTGGACAACATTGGAGCTTATCCTTGATCTCACTGCAACTCAATAGGAACATGTTCTCACCTTGAACAGTCTGGATGAATGGAGGAAATCTACTTTAGCTAACACCAACTTGGTGCAACAATAGAGGAAGCAGTGGCATGACAAGTTTATCAAAGATAAATAATTTGTCATCGGCGACTGGGCTCTCCTGTATGACTCCAGATATCACCACACTCTTGGTAAGTTCCAAGCCTGCTGGTTAGGGCCCTACAAAATAATTGTTGTATTTTCAAATGGTGTTGTGCAGTTGTCGACCATTGACCCTATTTGGTTCAAGCTACTAGTTAATGGCCAGCAACTCAAGCTGTACCATAAACCATAGAGCAAAGCTAAGTTCCTATAGTAGTTTACCAGCACTACAGTTCACGATCCTCCTGTAGCACAAGAATGTGAGCCTTGTTGGAAATATTCAGGATTAACCAAGTTACTGAGAGGGGAGGGGTGAATCAGTAACACTTAAATCTTTTAATACATTTCTGTACTTTTATATTCTTTAACCATTCATTCATCTAATCTACTGCAA
>MU226429.1:2851283-2878520 GCA_018584345.1 Thuja plicata
ATAAAGTTGGCCGGTTAAGGCTTACAATGATCACTTCTGATGATCTGCCCTGTTAAAAGCAATTAGGACTGCTAGGTTCACCTTGTTAGAGGATTTACAAACATACAATGAAGTATGCACTCGGTTAAGAGATTTACAAAAGACTGTTAGGTCTCCCCGGTAAAAGGATTTACAAACTGATTCAACTGTTAGGATGAAACAGTAGATCTTTACTTACAACTAAATTGCTGATAAGATCCTTTATATACTGATCTCCTTCTGAGATAGGTATGTCAATTATGCTCCTTTACTGATTCTGCGAAAATGCTCTGTTCTGCTACCTTATTGCAGTCTCTGCTCTGCTCTGCTTTTAATTTCGCATTCCCATTTTTCACATTACTTCCATACATCAGATGGTACAATACATTCCATATATATATACCGTTCATAATATGTTACAAGGTCGGCCTCATACAAATTAATAACATAAACTTATTTCTAAGTCGGCCTTACATAGGTAAACAAAATATTACTGAGTCGGTAGAAGCTAGGTTCCTCAAGCTGGCTCGGTGATCTTCTGATACTCGGCATCCACTACTGTACTCGGCATCATCATGCACTCGGTAAGGGTAGAAGCTCGGTCCATACTAGTCCCGAAGTGTAGCTTGGAACTCGGTAGCTGTGGTGACTCGGTAGATACATTGTCACTCGGTAACCGCTGGTGACTCGGTAGAAACTGACTTCTCGGTTGTCTTCGACTGATGACTCGGTAACTACCGTCTGCTCAGTAACTGCTGTTTTTCTCATATGCTCGGTGACTGCCTTACTGCTCGGTTTGAACTGTTTGATCGGTGAGCTTTGCTGAATGCTCTTTATAGGTTGTGGGCTGAGTGATGAGCTCGGTAAGCATTCAAAACCGAATAAGTGTTTTTACTAAGTGCATTCACTGATGCCAAATGTATCATTATTCCAACAAGCCTTTCACTCATATTTGGTCTTCACTTTAAAAACTGGTCTCATCATCCCATAATAATTACTTTCTTCCAAAAAGTACTTTTCTCTGCAATAAACATTCATTTCATTCTTTCTTTTCTGCCACCCATCCACCTCATCATTTATCAATGTTGGATGGCACTTACTTCATTCATTTTGCAGAGCCACCACTACATCATCAGGTGTGTGTACTTTTCCTTAGCATTTAAATTCATTAATTTGTTTATTAGCTTTACTCTCATCGTATGTGCCATGGTGGGACCCTTGGCATACTTAAGTTGGGGGGGAGAGAAAATCTATGATTTGTTCTATATAACTATGCACCTATTGTATGATATATTTTTCAAAACTTTTTAAAAAAAACTTGTACCTTTTTCACAAATATTACACATTGTACCCTTGATTGGACAGCCTCAAAATGAGCAATTAAATTCGCACAAATAAGCCAGCCAAGGTGTCCATATAGACGTCTATTGAGTAATCATGAATAGTTAAATATTTTGAGATATGATAGATATGCATTCATTTCTCCATTTAGCATTTGAAATCTCAAAGTCCAGAACTTTCCATTTTCCTGCAGCTTTCTTTTTCTGACCTTCTCAACAAGTTTCTTAATATAGCTTGTAAAACATCTCTGTGTTGCTTGTACATTCTTATGGTGTGTATCCTTCAAACTCTACAGACATGGGTGGTGATTTAATTCATTGTGAACCCATAGTTCACATCATTCTATTAATAATAAAGACTATAGGATATTATTCTAGGCCAGAGGATGGATGGATTACATTCTGAAGCTCACTAGTCAGAATGAGGAGGTAGCATTACAATTCTTAAGCACACTCTGTGATGAGGTAGCTACTGTTAAAGGACTAAGGGTACCATTTTCACAAGAAATTGTAGTAGAAGTAATGGGGTTACTGTAGGAAGGTGAGGAGTTTCCAGAGAATTTTGACCTAGAAACTACGAGAGCACAGTTTACTCTACACACAGACCCACCACTGGAGATTGACAAGAAACAAGGCACCAGCAGATTGTCTTTACCAGAAACATGTAAGCAATGTGCGGTTTTTGTGATCAAATATTTCACCTGTGAGGGTCGACAAGCCTATCTACATGTAATACATTTCAAATTCTTGAGTTTTTTAAGGCATGACAATAGACCTATTAATGTGCCAAATTTCCTCTAAAACATTCTGCAGAAAAGAGCTGTGGTAGTGCAGGAAGGTAAGCCTAACAATGTCTCCCATAATTGTCTCATTAAGCTTATAGTAGATAAGGCATTATGAGACTACCCTAATGTAACATGGGAAGAATTCTTGGAGGGGAAATTAGAATAAACCCTAAGACCGTTAGGGAGTAGGGTTGGCAGAAGACTCCAAATAAAGTAGGGGTTTTTTAAAATCATTGAGGAACTAGGAGCAGGTTCGTCCTCAGCAAGGAAGCCTAGGACTAAAAATTCTAGGGATCCTACTAAAGCTTCTACATCTAGGTCATCCCAGAACAGGGGCAAACAAAAAATTCTGGAGAAAGAAGTCCAAGACAAAAATGTTCCTCCTTCTGATGATACAACTTCTACCCCTACTTAAAAAGGGAAGGAAAAATAAAAGTCATCTACCTCTGATAAGAAAGTGGATCCTACAGCTTCAGGTACTTCACAAAAGAGAAAGACTACTAATAGGAAGGAGGAAACTCATTTACAAAGAAGCAACAGGAAAAGGAAGGGTATGGCCACAGATATGTCACCACAAAATGTAGTGGTCAACTTTGATTCTCCTAAGTTAGAAGAACCATTAGGAGGTAAACAATCTTCTGAGGTTATTGTGGATGAATAATGTGTAGTAATTAAGGATGATTCTACTTCTGAGGAGAAAGAATTTAGATTCTAGAGAAGGGATTCATCTACCTAGGAAACCCAAATCAGTGATGATTTCATTGAAGTAGATAATAATGATGACTTCTCTGAGGGAGACCCTATTCCTAATGAAGGTATGCCGAATGCACCACCCACAATAATAGAACAACATTTATTTGAAGACAATTCTGATGTTGCTATGAGTGGAGATACACCTCCTATAGTAGAAGGGGAGGATTTGTTTAGAGAAAACCCTAGCATTGACATAAAGGCCGAGAAAGTTTTGGATCAGGAGTTGAACAAACTAGTTGCTATAGCTTAGCAATATAGTAATCTAGAAAGGGCCATCTCATTCAAATTTTTCAGGAAATACAGCTATAGGAAATGATGGATCAGCAGAAGAAAATCATGATGAAGGTGAGTTACCAGAGGTACCTTGTCCTGTAACTCCATTCTCTGTTATTTTTCGGTTAGTTAATCAGTTAATCATGGAAAGAGAACAATGGCAAAGGCAGAAGAAAGATTTAAACTGGGTTATTGATCAAACTTTTCAAGAGTTGGTAGAGAAGGAGGAAGAGGTAGAACAGCTCCAAGAAAGATTGGCTAAGGTAACATCAATTATCCCTGACCTGATGAGTTGTAGGTCCCCTTCCCCAGTATATGCCATTTTTATTAAGGAACAATTATTGAAATATCAATTGACCAATATAGTCAGGGGCAAGTCTCCTTTGTTAAAAGAGCCCATTCAATTTTTTCAAGCCTTCCATAATTCTCCTGTAGCCATACAAAACTTATTATGTGAATTCTTCCTGCATACTCTTGCTATACCTAACGATAGGGTTTGGAATCCAGTACCCTATGTTGGAGATATCTAGCTTAGGGAAATCATGTCCTGGATACAGAATGAGATCAGTAGGGAGTCTCAGGCTAAAATTTATAGAGAATTAGAGGATGAAATTCCTCTACACTTACGGCCAAAGGATAAAGATCCCAAAACATCCTATTATGACTGGATGAAGTTAGCATAGTCAAACTCTGGGGAAAAGATCATCAACCCTCTCAGGGATGTATCCTACAATGAATACACTCAGATGGTCAAAACTGAATTAGCTGAGGCCACAAAATCCCTCCAATGGCGCTGAATTACTATGATAGTAGATATGAGAAATAAGGAACCCCATTCACCGCTTAATTTTGCAATGGAAAATAAGCGTGCTCCCTGGTATGTCATGTTGGGTAGAGAAAGAAAAATCTACTGGCTTCCCTTAACATTCCAACCACCTCTTCTTTTTTCACCTCTTCTGCCTAATTCAGGAAACTTGGAAAATCATGACATGGAAGCAGAGGTCAAAAGGTGGGAAGCATACAGGGACAAAAGGGGTTTTTACTGGAGTTTTGTTGATGGAGGAGTTGGACAGAAAGAAGTTGTGGATCTCAGAATGCATGCTAGGTTATAGAACTACCTCTTTGCTTGAGGCCCAGCAAAGGATTAAGCTAGGGGGAATGATAAGGCTGAGATAGGACCACATAGTTTTATATTTTAATATGTTTTATGGCTACTTTTGAAAGACTTCATATGTTTTTCATGATAATTTTCAGACTGTTTAATATTTTAGAACTATTATATCTATGGGTGTATGCAAATATATATGAAATTTTTTTAAAAGAAAGTTTTTAAATATGCTATCTATGTGATTGTATGGATATATGGAATTAAATCTGATACCTTTCTATCTTACCTTAGGTTGGGTGGGTTTCCTGTAGCCATATGATGAAGAGCGATGTAGTAAATAAACTTGTTATGAATTCTTTGTATTAGATATGTACACGTACTAACCCTTTTTGCAGAGGCAGTGGATCCATGAATAAGGAAGGAGTCAACACAAGAGGAACAGAGTACTGCTCTGAAAGGACCAACCATTGCAAAGCTCATAGTGGTTCTACTACCACAGGTGAGAATAAGTCCTATTATAGATGAATCATAGCTGAAATGATCACGATGGAGTCAATCTAGCAGCAGAGTGTTCCTAGATTTCATGAAAGTATAAATGCAGTTTGTTCCTTCAGTTTAAGTTGTTGGTCATGTTCTTGATGACTTCCATATCCCTAATGTTACGGAAGTCCTAGTCAATAGGAGTTTGTTTCAACTTATTATTAAATAAGCTGGAAGTTCTATTCCCAGTAGTTAGTCGATAGATAGAGAATTATTATTACAGTACTCTGTTGTATTTCAGAAGGAGATATACAATCTTATTTTCTGTATCCTATGTAATCCATGTTTTATGAGTAAATTATGAGAGCTTCAACTTCTAGTATTTGAGATCTTGTTTATTCACATTTCCATGGGGGCCCACACGGGAGGTGAATCTAATTTGTAGTTAAGTAGGTTGCAATTTATTTCAGTAAGTAAATTGCAAGTTATTTGAAACAAGTAGGACTATGTTGCTCCTGCAGCCACTAGTGACAGTACCAGTGGTTGTTCCTGCAGCAAAGGAAGTTAGCTAGTTTATCATTCTTGTAGCATAGGATTAACCTTACTACTTTAGAAAGTCACTTCATCTTTAGATTACGTTGTTGGAATTTCATTTCCTAGTTTAGTTCCTTTCAAGCATTTTTCATTCACTATAATGATGGCTTTTAGAACGGATTAGAGCATATACTTTGCTGTCATCATCTCAAGCCTACGCTTCCTGGTCAATAATTTAAATGAGTTCAATGTATTGCTTCTAGTAGAAAGGATGCATAATCCTTAACTATAAGAGGTATTATATAGGGTAGTCACTAAGCAAGCCTTCTCAATTACTGAATAATTCATTTTGTATAGACCAATGTTCTGGTGATGTAGTAAATGGCTCTTTCTTTATGATTTGGATCTTCTTGGGCCAAGAGACCACCCAAGGTTGTTTCTATTGCTGAATTATATAAGATCAAAGGCTTCCCCTGAATAGGAGGCATCAGTATGGGAGGATTGGCTAAATATTATTTAATCTGTTGAAACCCCTGTTCACACTCTTTGTTCCAATCATAAGTCACACCTTTATGCAGAGTTTTGGTGAAACGTTGTGACTTGTTAGCTAGTTGCGAGATAAGCCACCTGATATATTAGAGCCGACCTTGGAGACCTCTGATTTGTTTGATATTATAGGGTGGTGGCATTTCCATTGTAGCTTGTACCTTTTCTGGATCCACCTCAATTCCTTTCGCCGAGATGATGTAGCCAGGTGATTTTGCTGAAGTAACCCCGAATGCACATTTCTTAGGATTTAGTTGTAACCTAA
The DNA here is from genome assembly GCA_018584345.1 of Thuja plicata. Lineage (NCBI taxonomy): Eukaryota > Viridiplantae > Streptophyta > Pinopsida > Cupressales > Cupressaceae > Thuja > Thuja plicata. Next base: position 2,857,386 of record MU226429.1, read on the forward strand.
ATTTATCCATGTGATCTAGTATAGGACCTAGATTAGTGAGATGTGTCTTTCTATCCATAATTTTGGCAAGTGTTTCATCCACGTAGTCCTCCATTGTCCTATGCATCATGTCATGAAATATTGTAGTAACAACTCTTTGATAAGTAGCCCCAGCATTCTTTAAACCAAAGGGCATAACATTTCAATAGAATGTACCCCATGCACAAGTAAAAGTGATTTTATCTTGGTCCTTTGGCACAATTTTGATCTGATTATAGCCAAAGAAGCCATCCATTAGTGAATACATCTCATATCCCGCTGTCATATCCACGATCATGTCAATGTTATGAAGTGGAAAATCATCTTTAGGACATGCCAAATTTAAATATCTAAAGTCTATGCAGACCCTAATAGATTTGTCATGTTTAGTCACTAGGACTATATTAGAAATCCACTCTGCATAATCAATCACTCGGATGAATCCAGCTTTCAGAAGTTTTTCCAATTTTGCCTTGATCAATAAAGCTACATGTGGATGCATCTTTCTAAGTTTTTGTTTGACAGGTTTCACACTTGGAGTTATTGATAAGTGATGCATAATGAGATCAAGATCCACACCCGGCATGTCAGAATACGTCCATGCAAAATTTATCCTTTTCTCTTGGAAAAATTCTATAAATTCCTTAAGTTCCTCTGTAGATAATGACTTGGCCACATGAATGATATGTGGATGCTCTTCTGTTCCCAGATTTATCGGCTGAGTTGGTTCAATTAACACTGATGAGCATTCCTGGAAGTGACTTGGAAGCACATCAAGTACCTCATCCTCAGGCGCCTCAAAGAGGTTTTCACCTTCGGATACATCTTTTCTTTTTACTTTTTTTGGCTTTGATACTGCCACAACGTGGTTTTCACCATTAGAGCGCTTATTTTTTCTTCTTTTAATTTTCTCACTAAGGTACTTGATGTCAACCTTGATCATATTGACACTTTCTTCACTAGTGGAGGACATTACGGGCTCAACAGCGTGAAGGTAGTAGGCTAAAGTGTAATCATTCTGGAATATAAGGACTTCATTGGATGAAGAGGGGAAATTCTAGTCTATTAATTCAGGATGTTGGAGGGAAAGAGATGTGAGAGGTTCAAGTGCATTCATAGTATGGTCATTGAAAGAATTAACTAGCAAGCTGAGAGCTAAACTAATCTCGTCCAAAGGTGTGTTTGAATCCTTTTGATCCCTAACGACCAAAGTAGAAGACATCTTAACACCTATAGAATCAGACTCATTAGGATTTTCACTAGACCCCTCACTTATGTCGAGAAGTCTTTCATAAGATCCTACTGACAAACTATCAAACTCATACTCATGAGAGTCTGTATCTGAACTCTAACTTGGGTGCTTGCACCATGAAGGTTTTTGAGTTCTTGCAATACTAGCTTGCTCTTGTGCCAACCATTCTTGAAATTGTGGTGGTATGTATTGTTCTCCTTTGAAGTTAGGATCTTCTAAGTCTTTCCATTGCCCAAAAGTTAGTGTCTCAAATGGAGTGGTTTGATTAGAATCACTGTCAGTTTCAGCTGTATAGGTACATGGCATAAACTTATCTGGCTCAGCAAAGAATGCTACTAGATTAGGAGGGATGGGATAAGGAAAACAATCCTCATCTGAGATATCTTGTATAGTGTTGACTGTAGTTGTGCCTTTGGGTTCTAGTGTAGGCTCCACTTTTGGCACAAATTTATTGATCCCTAGATGAAACATGACCTTTTTGAAACCTAAACCAGTGGTATATTTTGTCTTTTGACCTATAGCTTGTATAGGTTCCACTAATCCATTGCCATTCACACCTATCAGGCCACTTCCTTTGTACCCAAAATGTTTCATAATCTTAAGACCCTCACTGTTAGGATTTAATTCATGAGCTAGGGTAGTTTGTTCAGCTATGTTCTTTCCTTTACAAAGCCAAGCCTTGATAACTCTTTCCTCATCTTCATCTTCCAATGGTGTATTAGACCGTACAAATGTACCCTCATAAACTATCTTAGGAGTAGTGGAAGATTTTTTGTGTTCAGAAGGTCTCCCATAAGATCAAGGAGATAGGGGTAGAGCTGCTAATGATAGCACAGGTTCTATTTGATATCCCCCCATGCCTATGTCTATGATTTTCAGTGTCTATTCCATGTCTTTGAGCTTGGCATCACAAAGTTTTATGTATTCTCTATTAGTTGGGACAAGACTATCAGCTGATTGAGTGAGAGCATTACAAGAAGAACCCATGCTAGCGGGAATGGTCACCTCTGCGCCTGAAAAGAAAACTTGATACACTGATGGTATGTAGAAGGAACCGCTTGCATCTCATGGATCCATAGTCTTCCTAGAAGAATATTATACACAAGAGGAAGGTCTAGCACCTGACATATGATGTCTCTTTCAACTAGGTCGACTCGAATGGGTAGTACAACTAGACCTTAAGATGTTCTCTCTTCCTCATCATAAGATTTTATGGTAATTCTCTTGCAGGAATCTATGCGATCCTCACCATAACCTAGTTGAGTAAGAAAATGAGAGGATCAAATATTAAGACCAGCACCATTATCAATGAGCACATAGCAGACTAGCTATTTGATGATCATGACTTCTATGTGCAGGAGAGCATTGTGCGGGTGACTAATTGAGTGATCATCTTCTTCAGAGAAGGATAAATAATGCAGCAAGGTCAAATGACCCTCCATGGATTGAAACTGATCCAAGTTGATATCTTTGGGGACATTAGCTTCAGTGGGAGCTTTGTCTAGAATCTGCCTATGAGCAGGTAAGATTTTCAATAGCTCAAAAATAGTTATTTGAGCATTGGTCCTTTGAAGCTGGTCAAGGATGCTATAACCAATAGTAGGAGGTGTAGGGACCACCTTCGTGGTCTTGTTGGTAGAACCAAAAATAGTCTTATCCACAATTTGTTTTGGCGTGGATGTAGCAAAAGGAGGGTTAGGACCCTTGATAGAGATTCTAGCATTAGACCGACTAAGAACATTTGCACAATCTCTAGATTTTTCAGTTTTGGATAATTGAGATCGAGGGCCTCTCAAGACAAATGAGGTTCTGGGTTTAGAGACATTCCTACTTCCCTCGCCAGTAAACATATTGCAATATTCCACTTCCACTGGTTCAATCATGTTGATCACATTATCATAAGTGGTATTTGCGTAATTAACTTTGGCATTATTATTCTGAGTGTTGGAGGATTCACCTTTCTCATGACAAGGAAAGGGATCTTTGAACACTTGATGATCCAAATTCTTGTTATGATTCTCCATAATGATAACTTGATTATCGATCAAATCTTGCACTTTATGTCATGCAGTCTTGTGACCTTTGTTTTGATGGTAATCACAGTAAGCATTCTCATTCCACCAATGAGGTCTTGGTTGTGGATTGTATAGACAATTTTCCAGAGGAGCAAGAATCTGATTTTGCACCAAAGTTTTGAAAACCACATCTAGCGGTTCTCCGAGAGAGGTAAATTCACACTTGGGACACGCTACCCAAGGTTTTTTGCCAGAAAATTTAGAAGGCTGTTGAGTATTGGTTGCAGCCTTATCAACAACTTTGGTCGCTTGTATACCTGAGGTGAGATTAAAGATCAATTTTGAAGAAGTTGAATTCACCTTATCGACCACCCCATCATTCACAACATCTCTATTTTTGTTGGAAAATTTCCCTTTTTCTTTGTTGGAAGATGAGGGATTTTGCTTGTTATCTTTATACAAGGTCAATTCACCTTTTTTAACCATGAATGCTTCTATTCTCACATCCTTTTTTATCATACTATCAAAGTTAAGGGGACCTTGAAGTTGGACTTGATACCCAAAGTTAGGGGTGATATTATCCAAGAATATATCAAGTTTGTTAGACTCAAGTATTTTGTGAGGGTACTTTGTGCAAAGTTGTCTCCATCTCTGGAGAAACATCAACAAATGGTTCCCATTGTTTCTGCTTAAGGTTGCAAAGATCCCTTATATTGACAGGATGTTGAATATTGTGAGAATAATGTTGCATAAAAAGATTAGCAATCTCGTCAAAAGTTTTGATGCCAGTGGGCAGTCGTGAGAACCATTCCATAGCGGGTCCACCAAAACTTCATGGAAAAAGATGCATCAAATACATTTGATCATGTATAAACTCCATTGACAAGGCACCAAATTCTCTTAAATGATCCTAGGGATCAGTGGTACCTAGATACTTGTCATATTTTGGGAGCTCTACACCTTTGGGAAAAGGTGGCATAACAATGCTCCTATCAAATGGAAAAGGACATATACTTTCCATTGTGAACTGTTGCGTAGGTTTTTCCTTATCTTTCATAAGTTGGCTGATTTGACCTTGCATGTCTTGGATTATCTTATGCAATTTGGAGGTTTCAGTTTCCTCTTCTTTAGTGACAAGTGTTTCCAATTGGAAGTTCACGGGTAATTCGACTCCTTGATTTGCTAAATCTAGAAAGTATTTTTCTTTGTCTTCTACAAGGAGTATCTCCATCATTTTAATAAGAGCTTTATTAGACTTTGCTGCATCAATATTGTTTTGAGTTATGGGGTCATCTTCATTGCCAAGAATTTCATAAATGCTCTGAGTTTGATCTTGACCCTAGTGTTTCTCTTGACCTTGTTGATGTTTAGATTGGTCATGACCTTGTGTGTAATCAAAAGGAGATGACATGTTGTTAATGTGAGATTATTTTGTATGCACTCCTTCAGTATGAGAGTGAGGACTCATAGCCGATGTGCTCTTCGATGAATCAAAAGGATTGAAATGTTGGAATGGATCACTAAGGAATTGAGGGTCGTTAATAGGATTTTAGATGACTTCTTGTAGCCTTGTTGGCTTAAGAGAAATGGATTACGCTAATCTTGAAACAACAGATTAGAACAAAACTGAAGCACTAGCTTTGAATTCGAACTCGGTTCTACACTGAACGGGGAAGAGGATTGTGATGATCCCTCTTGATTATCCACTTGAATAATGGGTTTAGAATGACCTTTTCCTTGATTGTGAGGTTTACCTCTACCTAATCTAGAACCATGTATAGGAAAAATATTACCACTCCTAGTCGTAATAGGCATAGACAAAGCTGATACGAGAGGAAACTTAAGATCTAACTCAGAACTCTGTCTCTAAAGGTATAAAAAAAAAGAGGTAATAGGCTAGAATAGCCAAGGGGTGAGATGCACCTGGCATGAATTGTTGGAGGTATGGCTAGCACAGTCGAGATATGACTATCATTTTGCAAGGTACAAAACATAAGAAAATAGGATGGAGACAAAGAGACAATACAAGTTTGAGTATGAATCAGTCAGTTTGTAACTAGAAACAACTAGTTTCAGTCTACGGACAACGAGGGAACAAGAAATCAAATCCCAGACAAGAGGCAGATAAGGAAGATAAAAAACCCAATTTTCAAGATAAAACTAGATTTCAAGACACAGTGGGAACTATTCTCTAACAATATTTCTAGGCTTAGGATAGTTTTAAGATGATACAAATCAACAATCTATGTTTCAAGGTGACAAGCACTCATTTAAAAACATGAAGTTTCAATCAGGCAGTAGTGACACAAATAGTAGTCATAAACAATTCCACCAAGGACAAAGCAACTTGGTAGAAACATGGGAGTCTTTGTTTGATGATAGTACAGATAGTTTAAGACTCTAAAATAGATACTCAGTTATCCCTATAAAGAAAATTGGTTAAGAAGACAAAATTTGTGCCCCGCTATCTTATGCGTATGCGTGCACCTCACACAGAAGTGTCACCCTCAAAAGAGCACCCATGTTTTTGGTGTTTCCAAGGACTAAGTATATATATGTTCGAAGGTTACCCTTAAATAGGGGCCAGCATCATATACCACTTCAAACATCCAGTGCATACCTATGTCAAGAATCTATGGGAGAGATTCTTCCCTCTCCCTGTGTAGAGATTATGTCTCCTTTCAGAGGTGAACTGGGTAGGCATCTAACTAAGAGAGTGTTTAATAGGATTTTATTCACAATAACCTCTGGTGCCTCTGATACAGAGCTGGGGCCTCATAGCCAATCCAACACTTGTAAGTCACACACCCTTGCAAGCAAGGCTGGGAGCGGGGCCGCTCAGTATGACAAACAAGGCTTTCTCACGATGATAGTTGAAATCAATGAGAAAGAAGTTACTATGGCTTTGGAGTCTTTAGAATACAAAAAAGTAGACTTTATTAGAGTGAGGTGGAATCACCGATGAAAGGTGTGTACTCACTTGGGTCATTCCAGGAGGTTCAACTTTTGGCAGGCCCTCTAAAGGTGACTCAACTTGGTTTGGATTCAAGGGTTTGATTTTCTGATTCTCTCAATGAGAGAAGAGCATACTTCTCTACCTTTGCACCTCACCCAAAAAAATCAAGCATATTCATCACTGAGATAGTTTCACTCCACCAATTTCACAAGTCTTTGGGTTTGTGATTCTCTCAAAGAGAGAAGAGCATAATCCCCTAACAAGTAGAAGTGCTAAAGATTCACTATCTTTCTTTGCTTCCCCAAGTATCCATCATGCTAGCAAAATCTGGGTCTTGGTTTCATCCATGGGCATCACTTCCATGTAATGAAGAGCCTATTACCCTACTTTTCTATCAAGATCCTTACAAAATTTTAACAAAGCCCTATGTAGACTATGTGAATGAAAAATAGTAAACAAACATGACGTTTTAATTATGTCTTTGACTATCGTCCTACAAGTAAACTATTAGAAAGTTTTGATCTTTGGCAAGCAAACCTGCAAACCACTATTATGCTACAGCAAAAAACTAGAAACAGAAAAATCAGAGTAGAAATAGATGTCAGAATAGAGAAACAACAGATTAAAAATTCTGAATTTTAAATGTTTGTCTGTCAAAGTTTGCGCGAGAAAGTTCTTCGATGCGCGCAAGAAAGTACTTCAATGCGCGTGAGATTTCTATTTTCTCATGCAACAGAGTGCTACTAGGAGAAAAACTTTGCATGGCTCGATGAAAAACTTCACACAAGACTCCATAAAAGTGCTTTACAGAAGTATGGCAGAGCTCAAAAAATACAATGAAGAAGTTCAAAAATGAGGCCAGAAATCATTTTTTCTACCCCACAGTGGGCGCCAAAATGTGTGTTCTTGAATGTGACCTCTAAATCATGCACAAACACAGCATAGTCTTTACTTAATTGTTTAATTTACAAAGATAAACATGAGTTATTTATCCTGCAAATTCAATTAAAATGACTTGTTGCCTCCTAATTAGTTGTGGATGTTGATTTTACCCTCAAAACGAGAGCCAACAACCTGACCATTGCTAACATGGAGGATTTCTAGAATGTGAGAAAATATGAAATTGCCATTACTCTATGAAATCAAAATTGCAACTGCTCTATGAAAAGAGATGCAATTAATCTAAGAAAGTGAATTGAAATTAATATAAGAATGAATTACAAGTAGTCTATGGAATCAAATTGCAATTACTCTATGAAAATCAAATGCTCCTAATCTAGAATTCAAATGCCTTTAATCTAGAATGGAAATTGCATTTATACTAGAAAAGGAAATGCATTAATTTAAAAATCTTGCAAGAATCAAATTGAAATGTTAGACATGTAAATGAATCATAAATGAAATCATATATCTTCAATTCCAATTGAAACTAGCCTAATTATGCAATTTTAAGCTTAAAAGCATGAAAGAAAGTAAATGCAAAATTGACTATAGATTTGATGCTCTCCAAAATCATCCTTTATAATGAAGAAAAAGAGGTCCAATTTATAGAAAACCATGGAAAGAGGGTGAAGAGTTTCTTGAAAAGAAATGGTGGCCTCTTCATTTCCATTTGAGACAAAAATGCAAAGATTATTTAAATAAAAGAGCGGATTATTGCCACATGAGTGTCCTTTCACATGGAATTATGGAATTCATTTTTGAGGATAATTCACCCAATAATTTAAATAACCTTTCAATTCCTTTTATGTATATTAGCCAAAGGGGGTGGAATTGATTTAATTAAAAGCACTTAAAAATTTAGATTTAAATCAATTAATCATAGGGATTTTTTAGCTAATAAACCTTGATAATTTAGGAATTAAATATAATGTTAGATTTATGCAAATTTGGGTTTTCTGCATTTGAGACTCACTCAATTAAAGTCAATCAGGAGAAGAATTTTCCTAGTACAATAGGACTTCGAAGATGAGAAAAATTGAAGGAATGTACCAAAATTGATTAGGATTATTAGGTGCCAATTTTGGGGTGTTACAAAAACCTCACTAAGGAGCTAGAAGATGGAAAGTAGGAACTCCTCCCCTTGATAGAGGAAGTGAAAATTATTAGCAAAAGAAATAGAAGAAGTCAATCTGGGTGATGAGAAGAACCCAAAGAACATCTACTTAGAAAAATCACTCACCCTTGAGGAGAGAGAACAGTTCATCAGTTTCTTCAAGGAAAGGAAGATCAATTTTTCATGGTCCTACTCAGACATGCCAAGATTAGATCCAGATATTGTGCTACATCATCTCCCATTTCTACCCAATGCTCAAACCCATCAAATAGAAGCTGAGAAAGATGCATCCCCATGTTGCATTACTAGTCAAGGTAGAATTGAAAATCCTTCTAGATGTTAAGTTCATAATACCGATCCCATACGCAAACTGGATATCTAATCTGGTACCAGTTACAAAGAACACTAGTTAGATTTTAATTTGGATAGACTTTAGAGATCTTAACAAAGCTTGTCCCAAGGATTGCTTTCCTTTTCCTAACATAGATATGATAGTAGATCTAACAATAGGACTTCAAATGCTATCTCTCATGGATGGATTTTCAGGGTATAATCAGATAAGGATTGCGCCAGAGGACCAACATAAAATAACTTTCACATGTCCTTGGGGCACTTATTATTAGAACCTCATGTCGTTTGGTTTAAAAAATGTGGGAGAAACATATCAAAGGGAAATTACAACCATCTTCCATGACCTCATCCACAAGACAACAGAGGACTATGTTGATGATATACTTGCAAATTAAATTCTTAGAAAAGATCATCTACAAGTACTTGGACCCATATTCGATAGAATGCAGGAATACAAGGTCCATTTAAATCCAAAGAAATGTGCATTCAGGGTCAAAACAGGGAAGCTCTGAGGATTCATAGTGTCACATAGAGGCATTAAGGTAGACCCAGAGAAAGTCAAAGCAATGTTAGACATGCCACCACCAACCAACCTAAGGCAACTAAGAGGGTTAAAAGGTAGGATCTAATCAATCAAGTGATTCATAGCCCAACTAGTAGACAAGTGCCACCTATTTCAACATCTACTACACAAGGACGTAAATTTTATGTGGATAGAATAGTGCAAAGAATCATTCCAAATATTCATTGACTATCTACTCAAGTGTCCCATATTGGTGCCACCAGTCCAAGGTAGGCCATTGCTTCTATATATCTCAGTAATTAAAATAGCCTTAGGAGTGCTCCTTTCATATAATTATGACCAAGGTAAGGAGAGAGTCATTTACTATCTCAGTAGAACCTTGCTAGTATATGAGCTCAACTATATGCCAATTGCAAATTCATTCTTAGAAGTGGTCTTTTCTTCTTAGAAGCTAAGGCATTACATGCTGAGCCATCAAACTAAGCTCATAGCACACATTGATCCTCTAAAGTATCTACTACACAAAGCAACACTCACTGGATGACTTTCAAAGTGGTTAATCATCTTATGTGAGTTTGACATTGAGTACATAGACAGAAAATCCATCAAAGGGAAAGTGATTACGAATTAATTAGCATAGGCACCTATTCAGGATCATGAGCCTATCCTATCTAACTTTTTAGATGAGTCTATTCTTACACTACAACAAGTTATAGAGATATGACAACTATACTTTGATGGGTCATGCATGAAGCATGGTGCAGGGGTAGGGATAGTACTTATCACTCCAAACAATGATGCAATACCCAAATATTTCAGACTCAACTTCCCATCCACCAACAACATAGTTTAGTATAAATCTCTCATCATCAGAGTAAGGACAATAATACAATGGAGAATCAAGAACCTTAAGGTCTACAGAGATTCATAGTTGGTCATTAGCCAAGTCAACAATGACTATATGAAAAAAGGTGAGAAGCTAATACCATACAGAGAACTGATGGACATGTTGCGCATGAAGTTCCAATACATCTTTTTCAAGAAAATACCAAGAACTCAAAACAAGGCTGCATATGCGATGGCTACCATAGCATCACTGATTGATATGTCGAGTAATGAAACTAGATTGTAGTTTCTAGTGGAGAAACTCATGATTCCATCACATCAGGCATGAATCACAAAATCAATGTGTGTCCTTGTTGGTCCTGAAACCCCATGGTACCATGACATGTATAATTACCTCCAAACTAGTGTCTTACCTCCTGAATTATCTAGGAAATAGAAAAATTCCCTCATTTTCCAAGCCTCTAGGTAAACCATTCTTGCAACTAGTCTATATAGGAAAAATCTAGATGGAATGCTATTATGATGTCTAACTTCCACATAATCCTAGAGAATTATGTACGAGGTACATGAAGGAATTCATGGAACCCATGGAGGTGGAAACAACTTAGCTAAAGAGATCTTCTGCATGGGATACTACTAGCCCACAGTAGAGACAGATGCAAATAATTATGTACAAAGATGCAGGCAATGTCAGATTCATCCATGCACCAAACCAAGAACTAAATCCTATCACTTCACCATTACCATTTTCAATGAGGGGATTTGACCTAGTGGGAAAGATTACACCTTCTTCAGCTAATCGACATAAATACATCATATCAGCAACAAATTACTTCACTAAATAGGTGGAAGAAATTCCCCTCACCTACATAATTGGAAAGCAAATCTCAATGTTCATACTCAACCATATCATCTGTTGGTATGGAATTCCTCAAACCATCCAAACAGATCCCGGTACACATTTCCAAAAAAAATATGTTGAAGAGCTATGTGAACAATTACAAATCAAGAAAGTTTTTTCTTCATTCTATTATCCTCAAGGGAATGACCAGTATGAAATGACAAACAAGATGATTTTGAAAATCTTGAAGAAAATAGTTAATGAATCAGGACACAACTGGCATTTACAGCTTAGTCATGAATTATGGGCATACAAAACTAGTGTGAGAACACCTATAGGAGCCACTCCTTTATCCATAGTATATGGATCAGAGGCAGTCTTACCCATCAAAGTGGAAAGCCTGTCCCTAAGGATATCATTAAAGAACCTAGTTTTGAGATGAAGACTACATAGTAGCAAAGCTCAGTAAATTGGAACTACTAGATGAAAGAAGACAAAATGCATTAAACCACTTACAAGGCTATGAAAATCACCTTAGAAGGAATTATCAAAAGAAGGTGAGGCCATGCACCTTTGATATTGGAGACCTCATCCTCATGGAAACTCAAAACAACCAAGCAGAAAGAGTAAAACTAGGAAAGTTTGAGCCTAATTGGATATGACCATATGTCATTGTCAAATCTACCCAGAGTAGGGCATACCAACTGGAAACACAAGAAGGAGATCAACTCTCCAGATACATAAAAAACATGCTCCTTAATAGGTTCTATGCTTGAGGTCTCAATGGTTAAGGCAACTATCTACATATCCAAAAAATACCCAAAAAAATCAAAAAATATAAAATGTTACCTTGGTGAAAACCTAACAAACAGGCACCTTGACGACAACAAAAAAATCAAAAAAGAAAAAAAAAGTAAAGTGAAAAAAAATTGCTCTCTCAGTGAAAACCTAGAAAATAGGTGCTATTGAGTAGGTACCTTGGTGAAAACCTGGAAAATAGGTGCCAAGTGTTAAAATCTAGCTTCACCATCAATGAACTCCAAGATCAAAAGCTTGAGCAAACTTTGCGTGCAAGATTGACTACCCAAGTTATATCCTAAAGAAAAATACCCTCTAAGAACCAACACTTATCCATGGTTAGTACTAGTCCACCAGACAAGGGGGCGATTCTAAATGTCCTAGAAAAATCCTAAAAAATTAGAAAACTCATCAAAAATCCTAAAAAGATAAAAAATCCTAAGAAAATCAATCTTCATAAAAAAATAATAAAAAAATTGCAAAATCCCAAGCAATAAAACCAACTCAGTTATTAACAAAGCAAAGGGTGATTACGCCAAGTCAATCAATGTCAAAACCATGAGCTTTGTGAATCAGAAATGGGCCCATATGATATAGCTTTATCAATCTATCAAATCTCTCAGCAAGAAAACTGGAGACCAAGCTAATCTATCAAATGTCAAAACCATGAGCTTTGCGAATCAACATTGGGCCCATCTGACACAGCTTGATCAACCACCAAAAATGATCACAATCAATCAATCAACCAATTAATCAATAAATCAATCAATCAATCATATCAATCATCTTACATAGTGATGGATACGCTCAAAACCAGACAGGTTAGTATTATATGAGTCATCTATTACTGAAACCAGACACAATCAAGAAAATCAAGCCAATCAAGCCTATCAAGAGAGTCGAGCCAATCAAGAGAATCAAACTAAATCAAGGATAATCAAAATGTTGACTAGGTTAGTGAGTTGGTCAGATGTTAGTCTATATTTCATGGTTATGTTCTTATGCTACTCCAGGATCTACCAAGTGAGGAGAGTAGCTATGATGGATCATAACTTATTTTCTTTTATTTCTTTCTATTGAATGGTCACTTTGATTCTAGGGTTATGATGATTTAGGATAAATGCAGTAGGCACTGTCACTTATCTGACAGCCACACGGTTCCACGATCTAAGCTTAACCCTGGAAAAGAATTGGGCATTCCTTCTGTTCTATCTATTTGTTCAAAATCAAGAGTTCACTATGGTATCTAGATGGTCAAAGATCTAGGTGCTTTGGAATTTTATTTTGGTTTTATGTCTTTCTTTTCAAAATCAAGAGTTCATAGCGATATCTAGATGGTCTGAGATCTGGGTGCTTTATAATTCTATCCTGGTTTTATGTCTTTCTTTTTAAAATCAAGACTTCATAGTGGTATCCATATGGTCTGAGATCCAGGTGCATTGGAATTCTATCTTGGTTTTAACTTTTTCGGATGGTCAGCAAACAAAGTCGTATCCAGATGGTCAATATCTGGGTGCTTTTAACTCTCTTTATTTTCAAAACAGGGAACATAGTTGTATCTAGATGGTCAATATCTGGGTGCAATAATTTCTCTTTCTATTCAATCTCTCTACTCCTGATAATCAAGAGGTCATAGCGGTATCCAGATGGTCTGAGATCTGGATGCATTGGACACTCTTCAAAATTTCATAAAAATATGCAATGATGGAAAAAATTGGAAATGTGGCAGTGACTTGGGTCACTCATCCATTCTATCAATTCATATCTATCAATCATCAACCATCATTTCTTCAATTCATATCTAACACATGCATTTACTCAGATATTTTGTGCATAGTAGATTGTATTCATTAATTGCATAAGAAAAATCCAAAATATGTGCAAATTAGATCATATAATTAATGCATCCATCATTAATAAAATCATAACTAACATAGGAATGCATTCATCATCATCATATAGTGATTCACATTTTCAAAAAATTAATGCTCATTTGATGCATTTTCAATGCTTAATTTATTGAGGGCGCGTATAGTCCACTTGCTATCTTTGGGGCAAGCTAGGTAGGATCAAATCTGAAAATTCTTTGACACAACATGATGAATCACATTGTATCAAAGAGGGGAAAATGTAGACACCTTAAAATGGATAGATTTGTGAATTGACATTAAAAACACTAATTTTCATCTATTAATTAATAGTTTTTTAATTGTTAATTGTTTATATTTTTACTTCTAAATTCATTTCATCTATTAATTAATCATCTTTTTTTCTCTAAATTCATTCCCCAAATTGTCTAATCAAATTCCCAAAATTAATTAAATAATTAATTTTATTTAATTAAATAACCTTAATTGATTAATTACCGTTCATTAATTTATTAAATTTAATTTCCTTTAGGTTAAATTGAAAGATTTAAACTTACTAATAAAATTCTTTCAATTAAATTAATTTCAATTAAATAATTTAATTTCATTTAATAAAGTAATTCTAAATCCAAAAGAATTCAATTATATCACATGTTGAGAACTTTAATTACATCAATGAATTAAATAATCAATTATGTTCAAAGAGATAATCCTTAATCAGATCACATGAGTCACTCCACCCATCTCTCCAGTTCACATGGGTAACCCCACCCATATCTCCAGTTCACATGGGTAGCTCCACCCACCTCTTCAGTTCTAAAAGGTAACTCAAAATTAGCTCTTTAGTTAACCAAACTCTATCCCCTCTCTCCTAGTTTAAGATGTGGAGTTTACTGATGGCTTCTCTAGCCCCTTTGACCTCAACCATTCATCTTCCTATCTCTCAGATTGATCTCAACCATTCTTCTCATTCTCAATTCCTATATAAAAAACCCATCATAACCATTTGAAGGATCCAGGATTTCAATCTCACATGTGCCATTAATCTATCATATTGGTTATAGCATTCAAGCCATCTTACGATCACACACACATTTCAATTATCAAATTCTCAATTCTCCCAAGTCATAGACACTACCCACACCAATAATGAGCATTAAAAACAACATTTTGGAAGGATTAGAGAGAGACAGTAGAAGCTTCAAGAAATTGGGTTTGCATTCATTTGTTTTCCTTTCTTTTCTTGTATATTTTATTGAAACATTAAGTATTCATTATTAGTAGTTTTTGTATTGATTTCCCCATTACAAACCGGTGCTACTAACCCTCATTGTTGGAAAGCGAAGGAACCACAAATTCGAACCGCGTACACCTCCTAGATGTGCAAACAAAAATATCAACTTGGAAGTGCACACCAAACCAAAATCTATCACGCTTTCAACACTGACAAACAATGTATAAGCCACTTGCCATACTTAACCTCGTAACATATCCAAATCTTCATGCACACCTTTGTAACTTGACATGGACCAAGTACACACTACCTAAAACATTCCCTAACATGCACAACCTCTGAAATTTAGTCATCGATGCTCAATGAACCTCTAAGCATACTACATCATTGTTGAAAATTCTTAATAGACATGTTGACATCAATGAAAACATATCCAAACTTTCCAACAATCCACCCCTTTGGCATTGATGACAACATGTGATGGAAAAAAGAAGTAATGCAATCAAAAACCAACACAATCTCCATCTAATATGAGTAATAAACATTTCTACCAACAATATCCATAATATTCCCCATTATCTTTCAGAGTCTCTCTATTTCATCTTCCTTCAAGATCTTTCTATATCTCCTTCCCCTGGAAGCAAGCTTCTACTGGTTCCAGTCTGATTACATACTCTTCTCTCCATTAGTTTCTCCCCTTTATATATTCACTCTTCTTCTTAGCTTAAACTCTTTCTTATGTGCAAGTATATACCTTGTTTTTTACATGCTCTTTTCCCCCTTTGACATCAATGACAAAGGATTCTTTCTACTCTGATCAATCATGCTCTTCTTTCTTACCATCAAAAACAACTAAACAACTCACTTACCATGCTGACTACTCCCCCTAAGTAGTATCCTCAAAAATACCAATACTAGAATTATATTTTCATGAAGTCCTCTAGATTGATGCAACCTTCTGCATCTTAGTTCTAATTAGGAGGGGCAATTATTCCCAACTTGCCTCTAAGATGTGCAAGAGTAGATTCATTTTCTGCATTATTCTTACTCTTCTTTCTCTTTGACTTTTTCCTATGCTTCTATCCTTTATCCCTTCTTACCTTCTATTTTAATTTGTCAACTTTTTTCATTCATTTGACATTCAGACCTTTCTTATCCATTTTCTACTTCTTAATCTGATCATTCTTCTGCACCTTCTTGTCCATCCCTACCGAACCACATTTGTTCACTTTCTTGTTTTTGCAATATTTAATAATGTGTTTAGATACATTAAATTTTAAATGAATAATAATCTTCTATTCACTCTCTTCATTCTTCTTAGTAGCACATTGACTGGTAATGTGACAAAATATATTCCATGCAAAACATCTAGCTTTTTCCCTTTTGACAATGGTTTTCTTCTTTCTTACACTATTGCATATACTTGGGTTATTATCATGCCTTTTAAAAGTATAAGAATGATTTGCCTTTCTGCAATCCATATATTTATGACCAAACTTACCACAAAAAAATCACTTACCACTAATTTTTTTTATCTTTAGGCATTCTTGTTGAAGTCTTCTTAATTTTGTTCATCTGTCTTTCAAATTTAGGCTTGTCTTGACCAAATCTAGAACTTTCTCCTTTCTCAAATCTAATACCACTCTTGTCTACTAAATTCCTCTGAATTTCAAGCTATGAATCAAGTTTGGCCAAAGTGATCATGAGCATTTCCTTTTAGTCATTTGCAATTACAAGCTCTTCTTCTATATCTTTAGCCCAATGTTTATAATTTGGTTCAGTTTATGAGATTAGGAAAATCTGATCTTCTGCAACCCTTTTTCTAGTATGGACACCCTTGTTCCTATCACCAATAATATGATCTTCAAGATGATTTAGTTTCAAATTCCTTGGTGTCTTCTACCTTACCCTTGGTTCTTGTGTTCCTTCTTCTCCACTTATGTAGGCTTCATCATCTACAATCACCAGACCACATTGGACTTGATTCTGAACTTGATGTTGGTGTCCCTGATTACTACTGACATTCTGATCATCAAAATCATACTTAGTGGATTTGGATAGATTCTCAATACTTTCATCAACTCTGACATTAGCACTATCTAATCTCTTTTTCAACCTCTTATTGTAACACTTATATGCCTTGTTTTTCATAGAATATCCAAGGAATATACCTTCATCACTTTTTGCATCAAATTTCCCTATATCCTCATATATCTTGATATAGAATCTACTAAACAATATTATAAATAATTAATTGTAGACATATTACTACACCAAAATTCATAAGGTGTCTTATGCATAATCTCCTTTAATTTGCACTCGATTGAAAGTGTATATTGCAGTACTGACTGCTTCTCTTCAAAATGTTCACATTACATTCCCTCCAAGCATCCTTGTCCTAGAAGTATCAAGAATAGACCCATTATTCCTATCGACCACTCCATTCTATTGTGGATTCCTCATAGAAGATATTTGTCTCTTTATTCCATGTTTTTCACAAAAGTGTAGAACTCATCTGATGGGAACTCACCAAATCTATCTAATCTCAGACATTTTACCTTCAACCCTATCTTAATTTTGATCATGTTCATGAAGATCTTAAACTTAGCAAAACCTTCAGAATTATCTTTCAAGAAATTAACCCATATCATCCTAGAATAATCATCAATGAGAAACATGAAATACCTATTACCTTGCAAGCTTCTTATCTAAGAAGGAGTACAAAAATTAGTAGAACAAGATCTAACAAACCATTTGAATTTTCTGATTTAGAATGGAAAGTAACTATTGTTTTCTTTCCTAATTGAAACTCTTTAGAAATAGTATTATCATGATTATTCACTCTATGAATATTTCTAATAGAATGAGTAGAACATATTTCCATAATATTGTCAAAGTTTAGATGACACAAGCTCTTATGCCATAGCCAACTTTAATCTATTTGAGCAATCAAAAAAATTTTTTGACCACTATTCAAATGAAATATGTTACCTTGTGTCTTTGATCCTTTTGAAATCTACTTCCCATATTCATTCAAGATATTGAACTTATCATTCTTGAAATACAAGCCATATCCTTTCTCCATCAACTCTCCAACACTAAGAAGATTATATTTCAAACCTTCCACATACAACACATCATCTATATTATTTTTTCCATATAGAGAAATAAAACTTATACCTCAAATCACACCGCCAGTATTGTCTGTCCATCTCACAATACCACCATAACCCTTCTCAAAGCTCATAAATTTTCTCTTGTCACCAGTCATATGGTGAGAGAAACTATTGTCTATTACCCATTCATCTTATTTCACAATTTGAGTAGCTAGGGATTTTTCATCAACAACACAGTTAGTCAAACTAGTAGGCATAGGATTTGTAGGCTTAAAATATTATTCTTTGATATCAATGAAAGTAAATTTATCATCACCCTTGTTAGCATCATTAGATTCATCATCGATAACTCCATCATCATCAACAAAGTAACATTTCTTCTCTACTCTAGGTTTGTAACTAGGCTTAAAATTAGGAGCTCTTTCAGGACATTTAGATTCAAAGTGTTGTATCTTATTGCATGAAAAAAATTTGAGAGGCATATTTCCTTTGTACTTCCCAGAAGCTTTAGGTACTCTTCTTAAAATTAGTGCCTTAAAATTTTGAAGTTCTCTCTCTTCCTCTTCAAGGTATTTCATCTCTTTCTTATATATTGACACTCTCCTTATGGGTCCTTCTTGTGAATCGAATCTTTGCATGTTTCTTCTACATAAAATGGCTTTTAATACTGATCCAAACTTAGGTAATGCACCACCAAATTCACTTAACTCAAAAGTAGTAATCTTACCAATAAAATTCTCTTGTTATAGATGTCATTGTCTGAATCTCCTCAATGGCTTAAACTTTGTGTTTATAGGTAGGAGGTAAAGATCTCAATATTTTAGCAAAAATATCCTTCTCTTCTAAAGTGAACACATCTGATAGCACACACCACTTCATTCACCCTAATCATGAAAGAGGAAACCCTCTCATCTTCACTCATCTTCAAGGCTTCATACTATCTCTTCAAGCTCTGTAACTTGGAAATCTTGACTTCCTTGTCTCCTTCATACAAGGTCTGCAACTTCTCCCAAATCTTAGTACTAGTTTCTAACTCCATGACATTTTTCATTTTAGAATCAATGAAGGCACTCAGCAAAGGTTCCTTTTACTTGATATTTTCTTTACCATCATTGATTTATTGTGGTGTAGTAGAATTTGCAGGAGAAGTATAAGTAGACTTGGTAATCCTCCAACAATCTCCATCAATGCATCTGAGATGGAAAATCATGTGAATCTTCCAAAAAGTTTTGTTAGTTCCATCAAACCTTGGAATGTCCTTGTATGTTTCCATCTTTGGATCTCCCTTAAGCTATTAGGCTTCCTCCAAGGGACCAGGCTCTAGTACCATTTGTAGGAAATAAGGAAAAAAAGAACTAAGGGGGGGGGGATGAATTAGTTGTTCCTAAACTTCAAAACATTAAAGCCCTTAAACCTTAAAACACTCATTTCTAAGCTTAATGAGTTAAGCTTGCATGCATGAATCAGAAACACATCTACAACAAATAACACTAATATTTTTATCATGGAAACCCAAATAGGGGAAAACCATAGTGGGGCTTGAACCCATAATAAGTATATACCTTTTTGTAAGTATAAGATTAGTATAAAAGAGGAATGCACATGCATTCAGGAACAATTCCTAGTGCTCATTACTCAAAATGCCTTGAGCTACAACCCAAAGGAAGGATTTCACCTTACAAGACCACTACAATGGTCGCTTCATACAACAATATGAGATTTTTGAACTGAATAGTAGCATCTACCTTATGCCAAGGTCAGTTCCATAAAGCACAACACAAATCTCTGTTCAAATTTTCTCTAACTCCTTCATATGAGAAATTAAACTTCCAATAGATATGTACTCTAGCTTTGAAAGAAATAATAGGTGTCTGCGATCATTCACATACTTGTGTGCACATAATTTTTACCCTTATTCATCAACCTTTATCAAGAACTAGGTTGACAAAACCTAACTTTCAAATTGAAAATCGATACACCAATAATCACAAATTAAATCCATGTTTCACTGCCAAAACATAGATATGATCCATATCAACACCCATGAGCTCATAACACATTTGTAAATCATGCCTTAATTTACACAAAAATGTTTTACTGATCAAGTCGGCCAAGAACATAAGAAAATAGACACCAACTAAAAAATACTCTAAACTCAATCACCAAAATCGATGCAAACTACCAAACCAATAGGAACACAACCCAAGAAAATCCATAGGCATCATGAAGAACACACAAATATTCAAGGCCACCCAAAACTTCAAATTAAACATCTCACATACTAAACCTCAAGAATACTATCATGATTCACCTTCATCTATAACATTAGGAAAATGCCTTGTAGATATCTGGATAAAAAACCATCTAAATTGAGGACACATCAACACGTCTGAAATATCCTCCTAGGTGCGTAGAAAAAATATCAACCTGGAAGTGCACAATGAACCAATCTTTGTCACCCTGTCAGCACTGAAAAATAATGTATAAGCCAATCACCATACTTAACCTCATAACATATCCAAATCATCACATGCGCCTCTATAACTTGACATGGACCAAGTATAGACTCTCTACAACATTCCATCATGTGCGCAACCTTTGAACTTTAGTTGTGTGTACTTGAATGTGACCTCTAAATCATGCACAAACACATCATAGTCTTTACTTAATTGTTCAATTTACAAAGATAAACATGAGTTGTTTATCCTGCAAATTCAATTAAAATGACTTGTTGCCTCCTAATTAGTTTTGGATTTTGATTTTACCCTCAGAATGAGAGCCAACAACCTGACCATTGCTAACATGGAGGATTTCTAGAATGTGAGAAAATATGAAATTGCCATTACTCTATGAAATCGAAATTGCAACTACTCTATGAATAGAGATGCAATTAATCTAAGAAAGTGAATTGCAATTAGTCTAAGAATGAATTACAACTAGTCTATGGAATCAAATTGCAATTACTCTATGAAAATCAAATGCTCCTAATCTAAAAATCAAATGCCTTTAATCTAGAATGGAAATTGCATTTATAGTAGAAATGGAAATGCATTAATTTCAAAATCTTGGAAGAATCAAATTGAAATGTTAAACATGTAAATGAATCATAAATGAAAGAATATATCTTTAATTCAAATTGAAACTAGCCTAATTATGCAATTTTAAGCTTAAAAGCATGAAAGAAAGTAAATGCAAAATTGACTATAGATTTGATGCTCTCCAAAATCATCCTCTCTAATGAAGAAAAAGAGGTCCAATTTA
>MU226429.1:2882573-2895131 GCA_018584345.1 Thuja plicata
TATATATATATATATATATATATATATATATATATATATATGAGTTCAATTTTTGGCATCATTGTATATGTGTATATATTGCTTTAAATGTGTATGTTTTATGAGATGATTTACTATATGATTTTGATGTATGGATTAGAAATGTATGTAATGGATGAGTATGCAAATGTTTATGCACATGTTTTATTGATGTATGAAAATGCTATGATAGATGTTAGATGGATAAATGCTATGTATGATTTGATTTATGCTTATAATGGATGTATGTATGTAGATGAATGTATGAAAATGCACTTTTTTTTAAATGAATGTAATGCAATGAATGCAATGGTGCTAATCATCTCATGCAGGATATCACAATATACAATAGGTACTAACCAACAGAATGCGAATGAGGATCAAGAATGAGGACTGGACACTCGTGCAGTCGAGAAGAAACCATGATGAAAGATGAGGACCTTTGAAGAATGAGGAGACAAATGAAGAGAGCACCAAAACTACCACAATGCAAGCCATGATGCAAGCCTAAAATGCAAATGCAAGCCCACAATGCGAAATGCAATCCTAAGCTTAATGCAATCCTAGGACTTTGGTTGTTGGACTCATCATATTTATCATCATTGGGTGATTTTGGATCATCGGAGTCAATACAATCTTTACTGGTGCCGCTGCCACCATAAGAATATGAATATAACTTTCATCAGATAAAATATTGGAAATAGACATAAGCACCAAGGCACAAAAGCCAAGGTGACCCGAACATTGTTTCCAGCTTGATATAGTAACAATTCACAAGTAAAAAAACATAGCAATAACAGTCAAGGAGATAATTCTGACCTCCCCTTGGCATACAAATAAACAAGATTGAGGGATGTGAGGCTTTTCTGCCTTAATGCAGAAGCTCTTATCACATACACCCTATTTATTTGACATTGTCAGATCATTGAAATCACACCAACAAGCAGTAGACAAAGAAAATATCAATGAAATTCATAAGAATAGACAGCATACCAAGAAAGAGTCAATCATATCTCAGCATGTTTCAAGGCTTACAAATGTTTCTATGTTTAGGGTGTTGAGAAACACCAATGTGCTTGTGAGTGCAATGTGTTTTAGTGCTATCAAGAGATGTTTATGTTGTGAGATATCCGATGTGTGTTGAAAAATATAGATGTGTCCAAAGAGAGTGTTGAAAAATAGTGTTTGATTAAGGTGTTGAGAAACACCAGTTTGTGCCAGTAGAAAGTTGTCCTTTGACAAGATTACTAACTCAAGTGTAAACCAAAGAATGATTGAAATGGGGAGCCATGCCCCCAAGTAATGAATGGATTGAAGCCAAACAAATAGATAGCAAGACGATGCAAGAAATCTCATCAATGTAGCAGCTGTAGGCAGACTCAGTGAGAACCACTGTTGACTATCACAAGATATTCTCAAGCATAAAGATCGATAACAAGATTGAAGCATCAGTAGGAAGACACAGTGAGATCCACTGGTGACTGATGCGAAAGAGAGTCTCAAGAAGAGACAAAGTGCCATCGAAGCATCGGTAGGCAGATGCAATGAGAACCACTGGTGACCAATGCAAAAAGATAAGACAATGCCCCCTAGACCAGGAACATGCCCCCAAGTATGATCAGTTTCAATCCATGTGAGGTCGAGCAGAATCTCGAAGATGACTAAAAGCAAAATGCATGAGCATACTAAAGCAGGAAAGTGAACTAAAGCAAGAAAACAAACTAAAGCGGGAAAGCAGAAGAGTAGATGCGATAGATAAAGCATTGTGAAACAAGAGGTGCCTTTTTACTAGGTTTTCACCATCTTGGCAGAAATTCTATTTTTTCTACCATGACGCTTGTTTACCAGGTTTTCATCAATGGCACATTTTTTCTCTTTTTCTTTTTTTTTGTATTTTCAATTTTTCAATTTTTTTGTTCTTTTTCTCTTTTTGATTTTTTTGTATTTTGTATTTTTTCATTTTTTTGGGTATTATCAAGGTGCCTGTTTACCAGGTTTTCACCAGGATAATAGACACATCAAAGTGCCTATTTGCCAGGTTTTCACTAAGATGGTCATTTTTTCAGAACATTTTACAATTTTTAGGATTTTTTCAGAAATAAAGTATGTACATGAGCATGCAGAAGATATCTCAACAATAGAATTTCTTTAGGTGAAGAGTGTTGATGGGCTCTTTGAGTGGTTCACCTTTTGTAGTAGAGAGTTGATAAGCACCAGGCCCAAATACTGCAGTAATAATATAAGGACCAAGCCAGTTCAGCTCAAACTTCCCTTTTTGAGTCCGTTGTTGCTGATTTTTAGGATTCTCTCTCAGGACGAGATCACCCATTTGGAAGTATCTTGGTCTAACTTTCTTATTATAGCTCTTAGATATCCTCTTTTGATATGCTCTAAGATGATCGAATGCCACCTTCTGATGTTCATCCAGTAACTCAAGCTCTTGAAACTGAGATATTCTAATGTCATCATCTGTAATGAGGCCTTTCAAAGAGACTCGCAAGGTAGAAATCTCAACCTCAATAGGTAGTACAAAATTTGTTCCATAGACTAAAGCAATGGGCATGGCTCCTGTTGGCATTCTTATACTGGTGCAATAGGCCCATAAAGCCGATTAATTTAGAGGTGCCAATCCCATCTAGAATTGTGTACCGTATGGTGCAGGATCTTGAGGATTGTTTTATTAGAAGCTTCAGCTTTCCCATTACCCTGGGGGTAATAAATAGAAGACCAATGTTGAATGATCTTGAACTTAGTGCATAAATTTGTCAGATCTTTTTTCTTGAACTATCCTCCATTTTCAATGATAATAGAGGAAGGTACACCATATGTACAAATAATGTAGTTTAAGATAAACATGGCTACAAATTTTCCATCAGCCACACTGAGAGGTACTACCTCAACCCATTTAGTAAAATAATCCATAGCAGTGATGATGTACTTGTGTCCTCCCAAGGAAGATGGATATATCTGACCAACTAAGTCAAAAGCCCACTGTTTAAATGGCCAAGAGGTGATAAATGGAATGAGCTCCTTAGCTGGAGCATGAATCAAGTTACCATGGAGTTGACATTGCTTACAAGACTTGGAAAACTACGTAGCTTCCTTCTCCATATCGGGCCAATAATAACTAGCTCTAATAAGCTTACGAGCCAGTGTCAGACCATTTGAGTGAGAACCATAAATGCCTTCCGGTAACTCTTCTAATGCACGTTTAGACTCATCAGGTTCTAGACACCTAAGGAGGGTATTGTCTAGACCTCGTCTATACAAGTCATTTGCTAGGATGATGTATCATGAAGCACTACGAATTAGATGGCATTTTTTTATTTCTAGTATATGTAATAGGAATAGTTTGGTTATGGAGATAAGAATAGATGTGCTGGTAGCGAGACAAATCATTTCCAATTACTGAACAGACCATCTAGGAGTCGGGAGAGTCATAGGCAGGGTAGCATAATGTCTCCACTAGGAACTCATGTCTGAAATCATTATCTGGCATTTGTAACATAGAGGCCAGAGTAGCCATAGTATCAGCTACTTTATTATCCACCTGGGGAATTTTCTAAAAATTGAATGTGCAAAGTAATTCTTAAGGCTATCAACCATCTTTTTATAGGGTACCAACTTTTCATCTTTGGTTTGATAAGTGTTGTTGACTTGATTGATAACCAGTTGTGAGTCTCCAAAGACTTTTAGTTCACCCACTTGCCATTAAATAGTGATCTTGAGTCTATTGATCAGAGCTTCATATTCAATGGAGTTATTGGTACAAGGAAACATCATTTTGTATGCCTTTGGCAAGGAGTACTGCTGAGGTGTGATAAACAAAATTCTAGCCCCTGACCCTTGTTGGGTGAATGAACCATCAAAGAACATTGTCCATGTCTGATGCATGAGAAGCATAATGGAATCATCTAGGAATTCCATCTTTAATGGTTGATGGTCTATAAGAGGTGATTCAGCCAATTGATCTGCAATCAACTATCTTTTGATAGCTTTTCTCTCAACATATACAATATCGAACTCACTAAGGAGCATGACCCATTTAGCTAGTCTACCTGTAAGGGTGGCTTTACTAAGTAAGTATTTCAATGGATTGATCTTTGCAATTAGCCTTGTAGTGTGAGCCAACATGTAGTTTCGTAGCTTCTAGGAAGAAAACACTACTGCTAAGCAAGCCTTCTCAATTAATGAATAATTCATTTCTTAAGAGACCAATGTTCTGCTGATGTAGTAAATGGCACTTTCTTTATGATTTGGATCTTCTTGGGCCAAGAGAGCACCCAAGGATGTTTCTGTTGCTAAGATATATAAGATCAAAGGCTTCCCCTGAATAGGATGCATTAGTATGGGTGAATTGGCTAAATATTATTTAATCTGTTGAAACCCCTTTTCACACTCTTTGTTCTAGTCATAAGTCACTCCTTTATGCAGAGTTTTGGTGAAAGGTTGTGACTTGTTAGCTAATTGTGAGATAAATTACCTGATAGATTGGAGCCAACCTTGGAGACCTCTGATTTGTTTGATATTATGGGGTGGTTACATTTCCATTATAGCTTGTACCTTTTTCGGATCCACCTCAATTCCTTTCACCGAGATGATGTAGCCAAGTAATTTTCCTGAAGTAACCCTGAATGCACATTTCTTAGGGTTTAGACATAACCTTAATTTCTCCATGTGATCTAGTATAGGACCTAGATCAATGAGATGTTTCTTTCTATCCATACTTTTGGCAAGTATGTCATCCACGTAGTCCTCCATTGTCCTATGCATCATGTCATGAAATATTGTAGTAACAACTCTTTGATAAGTAGTCCCAGCATTATTTGAACCAAAGGGCATAAAATTCCAATAGAATGTACCCCATGCACAAGTAAAAGCGGTTTTCTCTTGGTATTTTGGTGCAATTTTGATCTGATTATAGCCAGAGAAGCTGTCCATTAGTGAATACATCTTATATCCCGCTATCATATCCACGATCATGTCAATGTTAGGAAGTGGAAAATCATCTTTAGGACATGCCAAATTTAAATCTCTAAAGTCTATGCAGACCCTAATAGATTTGTCATGTTTAGTCACTAGGACTATATTAGAAATCCACTCTGCATAATCAATCGCTTGGATGAACCCAACTTTCAGAAGTTTTTCCAAGTCTTCCTTGATCAATAAAGCTACATGCAGATGCATCTTTCTAAGTTTTTGTTTGACAAGTTTCACACTTGGAGCTATTGATAAGTGATGCATAATGAGATCAGGATCCACACCCAGCATGTCAAAATATGTCCATGCAAAATTTATCTTTTTCTCTTGGAAAAATTCTGTAAATTCCTTAAGTTCCTCTGTAGATAATGACTTGGCCACATGAATGATTTGTGGATTCTCTTCTATTCCCAGATTTATCAGCTGAGTTGGTTTAATTAACACTGATGAGTGTTCCTAGAAGTGACTCAAAAGTGCATCAAGTACCTCATCCTCAGGTGCCTTAGAGAGGTTTTCACCTTCAGATATGTCTTTTATTTTTACTATTTTTGGTTTTGATATTGCCACAATGTGGTTTTCACCATCAGAGCACTTATTTTTTCTTCTTTTAATTTTCTGACTAAGGTACTTGATGTCAGCCTTGGTCATATTGACACTTTCTTCACTAGTGTAGGACATTACGGGCTCAACACCGTGAAGGTAGCAGGCTAAAGTGTAATCATTCTGGAATGTAAGGACTTCACTAGATGAAGAGGGGGAATTCCAGTCTATTAATTCAGGATGTTGGAGGGAAAGAGATGTGAGAGGTTCAAGTGCATTCACAGTATGGTCATCAAAAGAGTTAACTAGCAAGCTGAGAGCTAAACCGATCTAGTCCAAAGGTGTGTTTGAATCCTTTTAATCCCTAATGATTGAAGTAGAAGACATGTTAACACCTATAGACTCGGACTCATTAGGATTTTCACTAGACCCCTCACTTACGTTGAGAAGTCTTTCATAAGATCCTGCTGACAAACTATCAAACTCATACTCATGAGAGTCTGTATCTAAACTCTGACTTGGGTGCTTGCACCACGAAGGTTTTTGAGTTCTTGCAATACTAGCATGTTCTTGTGCCAATCATTCTTGAAATTGTGGTGGTATGTATTGTACTCTTTTGAATTTAGGATCTTCTAAGTCTTTCCATTGCTCAAAATTTAGTGTCTCAAATGGAGTGGTTTGATCAGAATCATTGTCAATTTTAGTTGTACAGGTATGTGGCACAAACTTATCTGGCTTAGCAAAGAATGCTGCCAGATTAAGAGGGATGCGATAAGGAAAACAATCCTCATCCAAGCTATCTTGTATAGTGTCGACTGCAGTTGTGCCTTAAGGTTCTGGTGTAGGCTCCACTTTTGGCACAAATTTATTGATCCCTAGATGAAACATGATCTTTTTGAAACCTAAACCAGTGGTATCTTTTGTCTTTTGACCTATAGCTTGTATAGGTTCCACTAATCCATTGCCATTCACACCTATCGGGCCACTTCCTTTGTACCCAAAATGTTTCATAATCTTAAGACCCTCATTCTTAGGATTTAATTCACAAGACAGGGTAGTTTGTTTAGCTGTGCTCTTTCCTTTACAAAGCCAAGCCTTGATAGCTCTTTCCTTGTCCTCATCTTCCAATGGTGTATTATACCGTACAAATGTACCCTCATAAACTATCTTAGGAGTAGCGGAAGATTTGTTGTGTTCAGAAGGTCTCCCATAAGATCGAGGAGACAGGGTAGAGCTGCTAATGATAGCATGGGTTCCATTTGATATCCCCCATGCCTATGTCTATGATTTTGAGTGTCTGTTCCATGTCTTTGAGCTTGGCATCATAGAGTTTTGTGTATTCTCTATTAGTTGGAACAAGACTGTCAGCTGATTGAGTGAGAGCATTACAAGAGGAACCCATGCTAGTGGGAATGGTCACCTCTGCACCTTGAAAAGAAAAATTGATACACTGATGGTATGCAGAAGGAACTGCTTGCATCTCGTGGATCCATGGTCTTCCTAGTAGAATATTATACACAAGAGGAAGGTCTAGCACCTGACATATGACATCTCTTTTAGCTGGGCTGACCCAAATGGGTAGCACAACTAGACCTTTAGATGTTCTCTCTTCCTCATCATTAGCTTTTATGGTAATTCTCTTGTGGCAATCTATGCGATCCTTTCCATAACCTAGTTTAGCAAGAAAATGAGCGGAGAAAATATTAAGACCAACACCATTATCAATGAGCACGTGGTGGACTAGCTGTTTGCTGATCATGACTTCTATGTGCAGGGGAGCATTGTGTCGGTGAATAATTGAGTGATCCTCTTCTTTAGAGAAGGATAAATAATGTGGCAAGGTTAAATGACCCACCATGGATTGAAACTGATCCAAGTTGATATATTTGGGGACATTAGCTTCAATGAGAGCTTTGTCTAGAATCTTCCTATGAGTAGGCAAGATTTTCAATAGCTCAAAAATAGTTATCTGACCATTAGTCCTTTGAAGCTAGTCAAGGATGCTATAACCAGCAGTAGGAGGCCTAGGCACCACCTTCACTGTTTCTTTGGTATAACCAACAACAGTCTTATCCGTAGTTTGTTTTGGTGTGGACTTAGCAGTAGGAGGGTTAGGACCCTTGATAGAGATTCTAGCATTAGACCAAGTAACAATGTTTGCACAATCTCTAGATGTTTTAGTTTTGGATAATTGAGACCTAGGGCCTCTCAAGACAAATGGGGTTCTGGGTTTAGAGACATTCCCACTTCCCTTGCTAGTAAACATATTGCAATATTCCACTTCCATTGGTTCAATCATGTTGATCACATTATCATAATTGGTATTTGCATAATTAACTTTGGCATTATTATTCTAAGCATTATAGGATTCACCTTTCTCATGATGAGGAAAGGGATCTTTGAACGCTTGATGATCTGAATTCTTGTTATGATTCTCCACAATGATAACCTAATTATCGATCAACTCTTGCACTTTATGTCATAATTGGAGAAAAGTAGCAGTCTTGTGACCTTTTTTTTGATGGTAATCACAGTAAGCATTCTCATTCCACCAATGAGGTCTTGGTTGTGGATCGTATAGACATTTCTCCAGAGGAGCAAGAATCTGATTTTGCACCAAAGTTTTGAAAACCACATCAAGTTGTTCTCCTAGAGAGGTAAATTCATGCTTGGGACATGCTACCCAAGGTTTGTTGCCAAAAAATTTAGAAGGTTGTTGAGTATTGGTTGCAGCCTTTTTGACAGCTTTGGTCACTTGTATACCTGAGGTGAGATTAAAGACCGGTTTCAAAGAAGTTGAATTCACGTTATCGACCACCCCATAATTCACAACATCTCTATTTTTGTTGGAAAATTTCCCTTTGTCTTTGTTGGAAGATGAGGGATTTTTCTTGTTATCTTTATACAAGGTCAATTCACCTTTTTTAACCATGAATGCTTCTATTGTCATAGCCTGTTTTATCATACTATCAAAGTTAAGGGGACCTTGAAGTTGGACTTGATACCCGAAGTCAGGGGTTAGATTATCTAAGAATATATTGAGTTCCTTGGACTCGGGTATTTTGTGGGGGTACTTTGTTCAAAGTTGTCTCCATCTCTGGAGAAACGTCAAGAATGGTTGCCCTTATTTTTTCTTAAGGTTGCAAAGATCCCTTATATTGACAGGATGTTGAATATTGGGAGAATAATGTTGCATAAAAATATTAGCAATCTCGTCAAAAGTTTTTATGCCAGTGGGCAGTTGTGAGAACCATTCCATAGCGGGTCCACCCAAACTTTGTGGAAAAAGATGCATCAAATAAGTTTGATCATGTATAAACTCCATTGACAAGGCACCAAATTCTCTTAAATGATCCTGGGGATCAGTGGTACCTAGATACTTGTCATATTTTGGGAGCTCTACACCTTTGGGAAAAGGTAGCATAACAATGCTCCTATCAAATGGAAAAGGACATATACTTTCCATTGTGAACTATTGCGTAGGTTTGTCCTTATCTTTCATAAGTTGGCTGATTTGACCTTGCATGTCTTGGATTATCTTATGCAATTTGGAGGTTTTAGTTTCCTCTTCTTTAGTGACAAGCGTTTCCAATTGGAAGTTCACGGGTAATTTGACTCCTTGATTCGCTAAATCTAGAAAGTATTTTTCTTTGTTTTCCGCAAGGAGTATCTCCATCATTTTAAGAAGAGATTTATTAGACTTTGCTACGTCTATATCATTTTGAGTTATGGGGTCATCTTCATTGCCAAGAATTTCATAAATGCTCTGAGTTTGATCTTGACTCTGGTGTTGTTCTTGACCTTGTTCATGTTGAGATTGGTCATGACCTTATGTGTAATCGAAAGGAGACGACATGTTGTTAATGTGAGATTGTTTTGTATGCACTCCTTCAGTATGAGAGTGAGGACTTGTAGCCAATATGCTCTTCGGTGAATCAAAAGGATTGAAATTTTGGAACGGATCACTAAGGCAGTGAGGGTCATTAATAGGATCAACCCAAACAAATGACTTCTTGTAGCCTTTTTGGCTTGAGAGAAATGGATTACGCTGATCTTGAAACAATGGATTAGAATAAAACTGAAGCACTAGCTTTTAATTCAGATTCGGGTCTGCACTAAATGGGGAAGAGGATCATGATGATCCCTCTTGATTATCCACTTGAATAACGGGTTCAAAATGACCTTTTCCTTAATTTTGAGGTTTACCTCTACCTAATCTAGAACCGCGTATAGGAAAAATATTACCGATCCTAGTCATAACATGCATAGATGAAGCTAATACAAGAGGAAACTTAAGATCTAACTCAGAACTCTGTCTCTAAAGGTATCCAAAAAAAGAGGTAATAGGCTAGAACAGCCAAGGGGTGAGATGCACCTGGCACAAATCGTCAGAGGTATGGATAGAACAGCCAAGATATCCCTATCATGTCACAAGGTACAAAACATAAGAAAATAGGATGGAGACAAAGAGACAATACAAGTTCAAGTATGAATTAGTTAGTTTGCAACTCGAAACAACTAGTTTCAGTCTGCGGACAACGAGGGAATAATAAATCAAATCCCAGACAAGAGGCAGATAAGGCAGATAAACAAACCTAGTTTTCAAGATAAAACCAGATTTTGAGACACAGTGGGAACTATTCTCTAACAAGATTTCCAAGCTTAGGATATTTTTAAGATGATACAAATCAGCAATCTCTGTTTCAAGGTGACAAGCACTTGTTTAAAAACACAAAGTTTCAATCAGACAGTAGTGACAAAAATACTAGTCATAAAAAATTCCACCAAGGTCAAAGCAACTTGGTAGAAACATGGGAGTATTTGTTTGATGATAGTATGTACAGTTTAAGATTCTAAAATAGACACTCAATTATCCCTACAAAGAAAATTGGTTGAGAAGAAAAAATATGTGCCCCGCTGTCTTATGCGTATGTGTGCACCTCACACAGCAGTGTCACCCTTGAAAGAGTGCCTGTGTTTTCAGTGTTTCCAAGGAATAAGTATATATGTTCAAAGGTTACCCTTAAATAGGGGCCAACGTCATATACCACTTCAAACATCTAGGTGCATACCTATGTTGAGAATCTAGGGGAGAGATTCTTCCCTCTCCCTACGCACAGAGTATGTCTCCTTTTAGAGGTGAACCGGGTAGGCATCTAACTAAGAGAGTGTTTAATAGGCTTCTATTCACAATAACCTTTGGTGCCTCTAATATAGAGCTGGGGCCTCGCAGCCTCACCAACACTTGTAAGTCACACACCCTTGCAAGCAAGGCTAGGAGCGACGCTGCTCAGTATGACAAACAACGCTTTCTCATGATGATAGTCAAAATCAATGAGAAAGAAGTTACTATGGCTTTGGAGTCTTTAGACTACAACAAAGCAGACTTTATTAGAGTGAGGTGGAATCACCGGCGAAAGGTGTGTACTCACTTGGGTCATTCTTGGAGGTTCAACTTCTAGCAGGCCCTCTAAAGGTGACTCAACTTGGTTCGGATTCAAGGGTTTGATTTTCTGATTCTCTCAATGAGAGAAGAGAATACTTCTCTACCTTTGTACCTCACCCAAACACATCAATCATATTCATCACTTAGATAGTTTCACTCCACCAAGTTCACAAGTCTTTTGGTTTCTGATTCTCTCAAAGAGAGAATAGAATAATCCCCTAACAAGTAGAAGTGCTAAAGATTCACTATCTTGCTTTGCTTCCCCAAGTATCCATCATGCTAGCAACATCTATGTCTCGGTTTCATCCATGGGCATCACCTTCCATGTAATGAAGAGCCTATTACCCTACTTTTCTATCGTGATCCTTACAAAATTTTAACAAAGCCCTATTTAGACTATGTGAATGAAAAATAGTAAACAAACATGATGTTTTAATTATGTCTTTGACTATGATCCTACAAGTAAACCTTTAGAAAGTTTTGATCTTTGGAAAGAAAACCTGCAAACCACTGTTATGCTATAGCAGAGAACCAGAAATAGAAAAATCAGAGCAGAAACATATGTCAGAATAGATAAACAGCAGATTAAAAATTTTGAATTTTAAATGTTTATATGTCAAAGTTCGGGCGAGAAAGTGCTTTGAAACGAGTGAGAAAGTACTTTGATGTTTGTGAGCTTTCTATTTTCTCATGTGATAGAGTGCTACTAGGAGTAGAAATTCACATGGCTTAACATAAAACTTCATGCGAGACTCCATACTAGTGTTGTACGGACATACGGAAGAGCTAAGCAAACACAGTCAAGAAGTTTGAAAATGAGGCCAGAAATCATTTTTTCTACCCCACAGTGGGTGCCAAAATATGTGTTCTTGAATGTGACCTCTAAATCATGCATAAACACAACATAGTATTTACTTAATTGTTCAATTTACAAAGATAAACATAAGTTGTTTATCCTGCAAATTCAATTAAAATGACTTGCTACCTCCTAATTAGTTGTGGATGTTGATTTTACCCTCAGAACAAGAGCCAACAACCTGACCATTGCTAACATGGAGGATTTCTAGAATGTGAGAAAATATTAAATTTCCATTACTCTATGAAATCAAAATTGCAACTACTCTATGCAAAGAGATGCAATTAATCTAGGAAAGTGAATTGCAAAAAATCTAAGAATGAATTACAACTAGTCTATGGAATCAAATTGTAATTACTCTATGAAAATCAAATGCTCCTAATCTAGAATTCAAATGCCTTTAGTCTAGAATGGAAATTGAATTTATACTAGAAAAGGAAATGCATTAATTTAAAAAGCTTGCAAGAATCAAATTGAAATGTTAGACATGTAAATGAACCATAAATGAAAGCATATATCTTCAATTCAAATTGAAACTAGCCTAATTATGCAATTTAAAGCTTAAAAGCATGAAAGAAAGTAAATGCAAATTTGACTATAGATTTGATGCTCTCCAAAATCATCCTCTCTAATGAAGAAAAAGAGGTCCAATTTATAGAAAACCATGGAAAGAGGGTGAAGAGTTTCTTGAAAAGAAACGGTGGCCTCTTCATTTCCA
>MU226429.1:2895251-2921285 GCA_018584345.1 Thuja plicata
TGTCCTTTCACATGGAATTATGGAATTCCTTTTTGAGGATAATTCACCCAATAATTTAAATAACCTTTCAATTCCTTTTATGTATATTAGCCAAAGGGGGTGGAATTGATTTAATTAAAAGCACTTAGGACTTTAGATTTAAATCAATTAATCATTGGTATTTTTTAGCTAATAAACCCTGATAATTTAGGAATTAAATATAATGTTAGATTTATGCAAATTTGGGTTTTCTGCATTTGAGACTTAGTCAATTAAAGTCAATTAGGAGAAGAATTTTCCTAGTACAATAGGACTTCGAAGATGAGAAAAATTGAAGGAATGCACAAAAATTGATTAGGATTATGAGGTGCCAATTTTGGGGTGTTACATTAGTCACCAAAGCTCACCAAACCATTGAGCATACACCATCACTTTCCAAATTTCTTAACACACATGTTGACATCAATGACAATATATCCAAACTTTCCAATACTTATATGATGAAATAGTAGAAGAAAACCAAATGATAGTTTGTCAAGTTGTGCCTAGATATGGTTTTCATGTGCTCTCAAACCCATTGTATGTTGAGGAAGAAGAGGTTTTAGATGAAAGGGATGATTCATTGGTTCATGATTCAAATAGTCATGATGATAAAATTAATACATTAGATTTGTTATTTTTTGATAGTTTTGAATCTTCTCATGATGCTAAATTTGATGAAAGGAAAGAAAGCACAAGTTACAAGATGAATGTAGAGAAATTTTCACTAACCACTGAACAAATTTCAGATTTGTTGACCATTGAATATCACAAGAATATGCATGATGATAGTTCAGATTTTTCATACCCACCACATATTTGTTTTGACAATGATCACATTCTTCATAATTATAATAATACAATTTGTAATGATTACAAAAGTGTTCATGTTGATTGTAACAAAGTGGGGACAACAAATGGTTATGAATACATTAATATTCCCTTGCAAGAAGTTACGAGTATGGATCTATATGCAGATACATTTTCAAATATATATGAGGCTCTTTGTGGAAACGTTTTTAGGGGTATGTATGATGAGTCAAATTGTGAGCTTCAATCTTAAGTGGATAACTCTTTTACATGGGATGCCACTGTATTAGATCTGAAAATTGTTGATTCTAATGATGGGATCCTGAATTCATAATTGTGTGAGCAAACAAAATGTGATGATAAAAGTGGCATTACAAATTTTAGACAATCCTAAAATTAATAACATTGGAGATCAAATGTAGTATGGTTTGTTACACTTTTCAGTATAATTAGAGTTCCATTTTACAAGACACAACATCGAGTATGAATATTATTTTGGTAATGAATATAAAATGTATATTCCATTGTGAATTTTTTAGATTAGAATTATCTTCATAATACCTATTGAAAAGGAACATGCTAAAAGAGCTGAGTATAGAAGAGTGGTAATGGGTGCCAATGGAAATCAGGAAATCGATATTGATGTTTCCAAATGGGGATGATTGCAATCAAATAAAAATAAGGTGTATGAAAGAGGAAAATGAAGACCTCATTTTGGAGGCCTTGGGCCATCAGCTATAGTTTTATTTTTCAAACCATAACAGTTTATAAAGGATCACTAGTGCATAGATGATTCCTAAAACATTTCTTTTCCATGAACACTAGGTTTCCTTTATAGGAGGAAATTTTTGCTTGATGTAAAATTGTAGTCTCCTTTTCCAAGATACCTAGATTTTTTCCATGCACACAAGGGACATACATCCCTATATAGAACAACTATTATCATTCTGAATTTTGGCAAAAATTTGATATGTTCATGATGTGAATAATCAATTATGACACCTCTATAAACCTTTGCAAATTATTCTTGAGTGACCCACTTTGAGGGTGTACATATCCCAATACTTCAATTTTTATGCTAATCCATATTAAGGATCATATTTTTCTGTCATCAAATAGTAGGTGTATTCATTTTCAGCCACTCAAGGTCAAATCAGATACATTTCCCAAGTGTCAAGTTTGGGTAACTTGTGAAAATTTATAGTTTTCTTGTTTGCAAGAATTCCATATTAGTTTACTTTTAAGGTTAATGTCTTCATGGATGATAAATTTATTGTCAAAAAAAATATCCCTTACAACTGTCTGTATGAAAATGATCCACCATGTCCATTCTCAGAATCTCACGACCTTATTTGATTATTTTTCAATGCCCAAACCAAATGCAATTTTTGATATTTTGTCATTAATGTTTGTTAAGTAGTCAAAATAACATTCTATTGAAATTAATATTTTATATAAAGAAAACTTTCACACAACACCAGTGATTCCATGTGATTAGATATACCACAACAAACTCATGTGCAAGTGCCCGCAACTTGTTGGATTTTCTAACTAATGTTTGAAATAGCCTAAGGATTTTGCCTTCTCATGATATCAACTATTCAGGATCACTAATCAATTGCTTGAGGTCTCCTGAAAACAAGAGCTACCTCCTTCACTTTGGGCTCTATAAAACCCAGGTGGGTTAACCTTAGCAACTTTAAGAAGAACTATAACACTTTTTGAGTTAGGTTTCTATTAATATATATTGTCTCAAACTGATAATTTAGAACAACACATATTGTATATATGAATTGGCTCTATTTTGATATATCTTTTATTTTGCATTTTTAATTTCAAATATATGGTGCCATACTATCCTAAAACAACTATAAAACATTAAGGAAATAATGCTTTATTAAAATTTTGGTTACTAATACTTAAGAGAAATTAGACCAGTAACTTATCTACTTGGTAGAGTCTAATATTCAACCAATATCACAACTCTGCATTTATTCTTTTAAAAACTAAATCCTAGCTTAAGTATTCAACACATCACACCATTAAATCATGCTTTACTTATATCACTATTTCCCTTAGACTATTCTTGGAATTTGTAGTAAGTATTTAATTCCTTCCTCAAAGGAAATCTTAACTACATAATCACGTATAAGATTCATGAAGATGAATTGATCCATTTTGAATAGAAAAAATCATGTAACAATAGAAGAAGCTAATAGGAGAAAACTTCATTGTGAAATTTTCATTAATTCTTATCAAATGAAAAATTTACAAAATAGTTCAAACACAGGAATCCATTAACACTCAACTATAATCTATTACTAAAATGACAACTTAGTACACAACGTCCCTCAATTTCAAAACCCTTAATCAAACAACCATGATTACCTTTATAAAAATAGGGTTCAAAACAAGCTACCGACTGTCGACACTTGTTAAAATGTGATTTCTTTACAATAAAATATTCACTAAATAATCTTTTGAAACCCTTAAAAAATGAAAATACCCCTCCATGCTTGCAAAATTATTTGCACATAAAACTGCGTTGCATCATACTAAAGGACACCTGCATAAACAAAATAGTAGAATGACTCGACACCAAGTTGTTTCAAAAGATGGAAAAGAAGAGAAAAAAAAGAAGTACACTAGGTATTTTCTACACAGGTAGTTTCTACACACTTTCCCATTATCAATAAATCATCATCCAAAATAGATGACTCATAATCACACCTTAACACTTTTCGTGTAGAAACAAAATTACTCTATTTGTCCTTTTTCTTTTTGTACAACCAGGCCTACCTCATCTTGGGGGCCATATTTTACAAACCATGAATTTCTTACAAGTTCTGTAGGCCAATCAAATTCCTTAATGTCTACTACCCTTTCATTGTAATGTTTACATTTTCCATCAAAAATTACCCAAACATCATGGATAAACTTGGAAAATATGCCCTCAGTGGAAATGGACCTATCATTAGCCTCATAATATATTTGTTCATTGAGAACATCGCCATTTCCCATTTTAATAATG
The DNA here is from genome assembly GCA_018584345.1 of Thuja plicata. Taxonomy (NCBI): domain Eukaryota; kingdom Viridiplantae; phylum Streptophyta; class Pinopsida; order Cupressales; family Cupressaceae; genus Thuja; species Thuja plicata. The sequence goes on from MU226429.1 coordinate 2,899,111, forward strand.
ACCACCTACATGATGAAATCATATTCCTTTGACCACTCATCCAAATCTTTTAGTGCAAACTCATTATTAGAATAGAGGGGACTGTCCAATGCTTCAATTCTTTGAATATTCTAATTTTCTCCCTTATTATCCCTATTATCCCTTCTAAATATTGCACTTCGGATACCAACATGTCATACTTCTTATACAAGTCCTTGATTTGTTAAATAATATCTAATGTGAATCTAACTACAGTCTTGAGGCCACCAATATCCCTTTTTACTAACTTCATAGATTGACTTATTTCCCTAGGGTCCCTTAAGGACTCCTCACAATTTTCAACACTTTCAGAAATAGTGTTAAAAGACAAATAAACTTTAGGAAGCTTATTAATAATACCTTTTATCAAATGGGAAAGGGTTCCCCTTAGCATTGTCTTGACTTTATTGGCCACTATCATTGTTTGTGCCAAATCCACTCCCTTCTCCTCTAGTCTTGTAATATTTTCCTATTATTCTGATTTTAAATTAGCTATCTCCTCATTATTGGAGGATGGTTCTCCTTGTGTTATTGTTGGATGATATCAATTTTGGTTACTAATCATGTTGTTGATATTCATGTTTTATCATTGATGTCAACCTATATTTCTGTGGAGAAGATAGACTGGCTACTTGACTCGAAAAAGTGTATAGACACTATACAGATCATTCAGAACAATTGAAGTTGGATTTTAGAAAAAGGATGTGTGCTGACCTTATTCCTAAGATCATTTGACTTAGTTGATTTGGTCAAGACTCATTTTCTAGAACGTAACTATGATTTTGAATAGAGCAGGTCTCTGTGTTTCTGGTGTATCTCTCTAGCAAAGATATTTTAGAAGATGTGAGCTTACTAGAGGATAGCCAACATATGGTTGAGTAATGGGTTGAGTTCAATTGTTGTATTGTTACTAGTGACGTCAACTATGGAATGTATTCTAGAGAAGACCTATTTACTGGCCGACTTCAGACATGTACCATGTGAAATTAATTATGAGCGTGGATTGTGGATCTAGAAGTATATATGATGAATTGTAATTCATGTTTACATTTTATAGGTACCGTGTGTATCTTTGCAAGGGGTTATATAATTATTTGTATGATGGAAAGCCTTAATTGGCCGACCTAGTTAATTATGTATTGGGAAAGCTTAACTGGTCAAACTAATGAATTATTGTAAGAGGGTATATATGAGAGATCTTTTCTTTTGGAGAAGATGTGGTAGAGATTAAAAGGGAAAAGATGTGCGAAAGCTACGAAGCTTGTTGACTGCTAGATTTAGAGCAGAGTTGATGATTTTTATAGTTCATTGGAACTGACCAAGCAAAGATAGTTGCTATCAGATAGTTCACTGGATTTTATTTTCTTTATACACTTGATTCATATTGTAAATCCTTGAGCGTGGCTTTAACTTTATTTGGGCAGTGTGCCTTGGTAGTGAGCCTACTATTTTCTTTGACTCCTAACAGGGTCTGTCTCCTAACAGGGACTGTGTACTATAATGTTATAACAAGATCCTAACAGGGATAATATCTTTTAACAAGGATACTATACTCTTAGTACATTATTTGTGGGTGTTAATTCCCACTGGGGTTTTACCTTTCATAGCGTTTCTTTGACAACAAATATTGTGTTATGGTGTTGGCATTTACTGTGTTATCATTTACTTTTTCTGATATGGTTTATAAAGTTTAAAGTTTAATAATCTATACTGCAACTGATTCACCCCCCTCTCACTTGTCTTGTGGAATGTTATTCCTAACAATTAGTATCAGAGCTACTGGTTCTTAGAGAGAAAGTTTAACACCTTGAGGTGATCCTTAAGATGACTTACTACAAGAAGGATAGTCTAAAGTTTGATCCTAAAAACTTTGACAGTTTGAAGAACAAGATGATAACACATTTTCTATCTTTGGGAATTGATTACTGGATGATCACAAAGAAGGATGAAAAGATAGAGACTATGGATGAGTTAGATAAGGCTACTGAAGATTAGAATAATTTATTTTCATGCAATATGTTTGCAAGCGAATCTTTGATCAGTGCTCTTTCAGAGGGAGATTTCATTGAAGTAAAGGAATTAGACTCTGCACATGAGATATGGACAAGAATGGAAGAATTATATGTTGGAGACAAGTTTAAAAAGCAAGAAAATTTATAGAACTATAAGACAAATATGGAATCACTGAAGATGAGAGAAGATGAGAACATTAGGACATATGCATAGAGAATTACTGAAGTGGTCATCGGCATTAGAAACTTTGGAGGAGCTTACAATGAGGAAGAAGTGATTAAAAAGATACTCAGATCTTTGAAACCTGTATATAGAACCAAAGTACAAGCTGTAGAGGAAATTATACCTTTGACACCAAAATTCACTAGAGAAATGTTGATTGGAAAACTAACTACATTTGAGGCTGCAAAATTGGGAGACACTCTACCTAAAGTTGAGTCAGCATTCAAGGCAATCATGCACAAGAACATAAAGACCTTATCTGGAAATGCAAGCACCAAAAGTAGTGACATAAGAGAAGATCTTGGAGCTTATACTGATGAATGGGAACATATACTTGAGGAAGAAAGAAAGCTAGATTAAATTGTGGCACTGATTGCTAGAATAGAAAAGAGAGGTAAGGGAAAATTTGAAGGCAAATTACCTTTGAAATGTTTTTCATGTAACAAGATTGGTCATTTTTCATCTAGATGTCCTACAAGAATTCTAAAGCACAAACCTAAGTTTTCAAGTCTAAATATTCAAAAGACAAGGAATTTTATTATGCTAGTGAGGGTATATCGGATGATGATGATGGTGACTATGATGAAATTGTATTTATTGATATTAAGAATGATGTACCTATGCATGAAGAAAAAACCTTAGTATCTCGAGTTGAAAAGAAATATGAATGGGCAATAGACAATGGTTGTTCACATCATATGACTGGAGATAAAAACAAGTTTGTGAGTTTGAAAATACATGATGGAGGTGTTGTCAAATTTGGTGACAATACTCCTAATTTTATTATTGGAGTTGGATCTATCTCTTTGGATGGAAAGACTAACACTGAAAGTGTATTACTATTGATGGACTTAAGCATAATTTTTTGAGTGTTGGACAACTAGTGGACAAGGGTTATCAATTGACCTTCATTAAAGGGAAATTCTCTATCAAGAGTAAAATAGGAGACCTGATCACATCTGGTACTAAATCCAGAGGTAATGTATTTGAATTGAACACATCTGAAGCTTCTTGTTTTATTGTGAAGGTTGATGATAGTTGGTTATGGTACACAAGATTTTGTCATGTCAACTTTGATAACATTATGAAGGCAAGTACAACTAATACAGTAAGAGATCTACCTAAAATTGTGAAGCCATCTAACACTATGTGTAGAGAATGTGTTATGGGGAAGCAGACTAGAAGCATTTTTAAAAGAAAAGCTTATTTAGCAAAAGTGAAGTTGGATCTGATACATACAGATCTGTGTGGTCCTACACAAACAAGATCATACTATGGTGAAAGGTACTTTATACTATTTGTTGATAAATTTTATAGAATGATGTGGGTTACATATTTGAGAGAGAAATCTAAAGCATTTGACAAGTTCAAGTTATTCAAAGAAAAATTTGAGAATGAATCTAGTTTAAAGATGAAGTGTTTGAGATTAGACAGAGGAGGAGAGTTTACATCAGAGCTATTTAATACATACTATGAAGAAAATGGAATACACAGATAGAATTCAGCCCCTAGAAATCCATAAGAGAATGGGATAGCAGAGAAAGAAACAAAACTATATTAGATGCTGCAAGGACTATGTTGCTGGAAGGAAATGTGTCACATGTTCACTAGAGAGAAGTAGTTTGGAATGCTTTGTACACACTGAACAAAATTAATATTAGAGAAGGTACAAGCAAAACTCCTTATAAATTATGGTTTGATCATACACCTACTATGAAATATTTCACAATATTTGGAAGTAAATGTTATATCAAGAGAGATGATGAGATAGGAAAGTTTGATGCTAGAAGTGATGAAGGAATCTTTCTTGGTTATTCTACTAAGAGTAAAGCTTATAAATATTTCAATCTGAGATTGAGGAAATTGATTGAAAGTGCCAATGTGAGGATAGATGAAAAGTTTTAGATTCAGGAAAGGATGTATGATTGTGGTCAGATTAAAGAAAAAAAGAGCTTACTACTGAACCTAAAGAATCTTTGATGGTTGACGATGAGATAGAAGATGAACAAACTGAAGCTATTGAGACATTGAAGACACCAAGGTATGTTAAGAAGAACCATCCTAAAGATCAAATTATTGGTGATGCAAACAAAGGCATGATGAATAGATCTAGAGTTAGAGATGAGATCTGTTTGATTTCTCAAGTTGAACCAAAGACTACTAATGAAGCATGTAGAGATGGATCTTGGACCTAATCTATGGAAGAATAACTAGAAAAAATAAAGAAAAACAATACTTGGGAATTGGTTCCAAGACATAAGAACAAAAATGTGATTGGCACTAAATGGGTTTTCAAAAACAAGATGGATGAGGAAGGAACATTAGTAAGAAAAAAGGCTAGAATAGTATATAAAGGCTACTCACAACAAGAAGGTATAGACTATGAAGAAATTTTTTCTCTTGTTGCTAGATTGGAAGCTGTGAGATTATTCCTTGCTTATACTGTACATAAAGACTTTAAGGTTTATCAGATAGATGTGAAGTCAACTTTATTGAATGGTGATCTAGAAGAAGAAGTTTACATTGAGAAACTTGATGGTTTTCCTTTGATAGATGATGAAAACATGGTTTTCAGACTAAAGAAAGCACTGTATCGACTGGAACAAGCTCCAAGGGCATGGTATGCAAGACTAGACAAGTATCTACTTCGTCTTGGTTTTAGGAAAGTTAATTCAGATAGTAATTTATACTTAAGAAATGAAGAAGAAAAAATCTTGATTATAGAAGTTTTTGTTGATGATATCATTTTTGGAGGCAATGATAAGATGAGTAAGAAGTTTTATAAAGAAATGGAAAATGAATTTGAAATGTCAATGATTGGCGAGGTGAAATTTTTTATTGGTTTGCAAATTAATCAGAGTAAGAATGGAATTTTTATATCTCAGACCAAGTATCTTAAAGAAATGTTGAAAAAGTTTGGAATGGAAGATTGTAAACATGTTGGAACACCTATGGTGGCAGGAAAAAAAATGACTAATAGTGATGAGACTCAAAGTGTTGTTCATACTAAGTATAGATCGATGATTGGAGGTCTACAATATCTAACACACACTAGACCAGATATTACCAATGCAGTTGGAATTGTGGCTAGATATCTGGCAGATCCTAAAGAAACACATTTTTCTACTGTGAAAATAATTTTCAAATATTTGAAAGGGACAATAGAATATGGATTATGGTATGAAAAATCTGATGATTTTACTTTGTAGGCTTTTACTAATGCTAATTGGGAAAGTAATGTGGATGATAGGAAGAGTACAAGTGGTGGTGCATTTTTCCTTGGGAAAAGGCTGGTTTCTTTGTTAAGCAAGAAGCAAAACTGTATTGCTCAATCTACTTCTGAGTCAGAATATGTTGTTGTTACAATATATTTCACACAATTTGTTTGGATGAAACAAATGTTGTAAAACATTAGAATAAATTTCAAAGATCCAGTGATTATTCATTGTGATAAACTAGCATAGTAAACATGTCAAAGAATCCTGTAATGCATTCAATAACTAAGCATATTTATATTAAGTATCATTTCTTGGGGGAGAAGGTAGCAAATAAAGAAATTAGACTGAAGTACTTTAGGACAAAGGAACAGATAGAAAATATATTTACCAAACCTTTGCCAAAAGATGTTTTTGAATATCTCAGAGGCATGCTTGGGGTGGTGGCCCCTTCTAGTGGTAATTAATTGATGTAGATATGCATTAGCCTAGTGGTTTTTAGAGCTATATCACTCTCTGCACTTGATGTATGGATCTACTCCTTAGGGAGAGTGATCGTAGGAGAACACTATGGAGTACATTTGGGTGATATTTCACCTAATTGTTGGACATGAAAATTTGAAAAAGATACACCTTATAGAAGAATACAGATGAGTTATGGCACCATTTTCCATTTCTTCCAAAGGGGGAAGCAATCTATGTGAAAATCCCTACTACTTTGGGGAGATTTGTGTTGAGGATATTAAGAAGATTGTATTGAGAAAAAGTACTTTTGGGTTGATGCATATGGATTTTTCCATATGTTGCCATCAATGACAAAGGTAAAGATTGTTGGATGATATCAGTTTTGGTTACTAATCATGCTATTGATATTCATGTTTTGTCACTGATGTCAACATATATTTTTGTGGAGAAGACAGACTGGCTACTTGACTGGAAGAAGTGTACAGACACTATACAGATGATTCAGAATGATCAAAGTTGGATTTTAGCAGATGGATGTGTGTTGACCTTATTCATAAGGTTTCTTGACTTAATGTTACATATTGTGGATGTTACAGTTGATTTGGTGAAGAGTGGTTTTCTAGACTGTAACTATGATTCTAGACAGAGCAAGTTTTTGTGTTTGTAGTGTATCTCTCTAGCAAAGATATTTTAGAAGATGCAAGATTACTGGTGGATATCTGACATATGTCAAGTAATGGGTTGATTTTTATTGTTGTATTGTTATTGGTGATGTTGGCTGGGGTGTGCATTCTGGAGAAGACCTATTTACTGGCCGACCTCATACATGTAGCATGTGAAATTAATTATGAGTGTGGATTGTGGATTTGGGAGTATATGTGATGGATTGTAATTGATGTTTACTTGTTATAGGTAACATGTATATCTTTGCAAGGGGTTATACAATTATTTGTATGATGGAAAGCCTTAATTGGCCGACCTAGTTAATTATGTATTGGGAAATCTTAACTAGCTTACGTAATAAATTATTGTAAGAGGGTCTATATGAGAGATCTTTTATTATGGAAAAGATGTGGTAGAGATTGAATGGGAAGAGATGTGTGGAAGCTGTGAAGCTTGTTGACTGCTAGATTTAGAGCAAAGTTGAAGATTGTTATACTTCAATGCAACTGACCAAGCAAAGACAATTTCTATCATATAGTTCACTGGATTGTGTATTTTATTTATACACTTGATTCAGATTGTAAATCATTGAGGGTGGATTTAACCTTTTTTAGGCAATGTGCCATGGCAGTGAGCATACTATATTCTTTGACTCCTAATAGCGTCTATCTCCTAACTGGGACAGTCTACTATAATGTTGTAACAAGCTCCTAACAGGGCTAATATCTTTTAATAAGGATACTATACTCTTAGTACATTATTTGTGGGTGTTAATTACCACTAGGGTTTTACCTTTAATAGGGTTTCCTCGACAACAAATATTTTTTTATGGTGTTGGCATTTAGTTTGTTATCATTTACTTTTGCTGATATGGTTTATAAATTTTAAAGTTTAATAATCTATACTACAACTGATTCATCCCCCCTCTCAGTTGTCTTGTGGATTGTTATTCCTAATATTTATTATGTTCTTAGTATCACTAGAATGAAACCTTTCCAATTGTATAGTCAATTGAGCATTGTGGACCAAGACCTTTGTGTAATTTGTATGCATTTCAACCCTCTCCTAAACATACATCTGCAGTTGCATCTCTTGAAGTTTGGCTATATCCCTGGTGAACATGGAAACATGTATTGTGTATATGTCTACCTCATATTATATAGTATCCCTGAGGGTTTTGATAATAGAACCATTACCTCCCCTTTCTTCTACACCAATTACCAGCTAAGTTCATCTTGTACTCAAAGCCCTGACCCACTGAGCTAGTGCCTTCAATGTTGGATGGTACCCTGAACCAATAAAACCCCCACACTTTTAAAATTCTACAAAAAATATTGGGTTTGTTTTTTTTCCAATATGATCCAACAAGAAAATTTCCTCTAGGTTTCATCTAGGAATCAACATCATCCCACTTTCCTTCACTATTTTCCTAGCCTCGTCTAGACTTAGATGACTTAAGTTGCATTCTCTAGTATTCCTTCTGATGGGTGCTTCACCTATAGTCATAAGGTTTTAAACTCAAGCTTTTCACAAATTGATCATCACTCATGAAAATTCAGGAAACTATAGCCATTTCATCCTTTTCTCCTTCCCCACAGGGATCATCTTCTTCATCAAATTTGACACTTGGATCATCACTAGTAGGCCACTCTATTGGGGGTGAAGACCAAGGATACTCAACCTCATTTTAATTTATGATAAAATTGACTAATGTATTGGCCACTTGATGCTCTTCTTCTCCTATTTGAATTGTATCTCCTAGAACCAACTATTGGCTTGGATCATTAGTACCTTCAGGAAGGTTTTGAGGATCCTTTATTTCAATCTTTTCTCTTCCTTGAAAGATATATTCAAATTTATCCAACATAAAATCACCCCTTTTGACTATATTCACTTCATATAGGTAATAAGTTGTAAAGATTGGATACATTGTCCTCATTTCATCTTCAATCCTTACTAAGATTGCCCACTTCTTTCAATGTTGGGTGACTGCAGCAGAATCTATGTTATTTCTAATGATGTCCTCATTATCATCCAACTTGTGTAGATATGAACCCCTCATGTGGTGGTCATGCTTCAACCAATGCATATAACATTCTGGATAATAGATCCTCTATTTACCAAGCTTCAAAGTATTTTTGGAAATAAGGAAATTGTACACCTCTTGTAAAGCATCATTCCTAATACTGAAATCCCTACATTTGATGAGCTTTGGGAGGAAAGACCCCTTCCTCTCCTTTTTCAAATAATTCTCCTGAATCCAAAGGAACTTCCATATGAAATCAAGAAAACTAAACCTAGGAGATACATAGTATGAAAGCTAGTGAGGGGCTTGTGGGCATCCATACACTCTAATCAATGTGTAATCTGAAAAGAAAAACTAGTCAACATAGTTGAATCTCCTAGTTTCATAAAGTCTTAATTCCTTGGGTCTCATTACCTCTATAAATTTGTGAGGAAATCTAACCATCACAACTCCCAACCATCCATAAACTTTCATGACAAAATGTTGATGGAAAACAAGATAATCAGCCATAGGACTAGTCCTATCCCATAGGTAACACCATCTATGCACTGGGGCCATTCTTCCTCTACCATACAAGAACCTTAATCCCAATTCTCTTTACCATTCAAATTTATGGTGGAACAACATTAAGTGGAAAATCAAAGACGGATACATGAATTTTACCTCTGGAAACTTACTTTTTACCTCAATAAGGCCCTCATGAATCCTTTTAGAAATATAAGAGGAAAAATCATATTCAACATTCACATACTTGTGTTGTATTTTAATTTTCATAAAAAATGTCCACACATGAGCCTTATCAGCTACATCTACTCCTATGATCTAGCACAATACACAATAGGTTAATAAGAAGTAGTACTCAAACTTATTCAACTCAAAAGGTTCCTTCTCAAACTAAGGGATATGAACTGGCTCAAATCTCAAAATTTTACATTTGAAAAGAGGAAACTCTCTCAACCTGTATGTTACCTTCTTCTTCTCATAAAATAATTCAATCTTCTTAGGTGAAATATCCTCTACTGGAGGTTGAGCCAATCCAAAGCATTCCTTTATTTCCTGAGAAATCATATCTACAAGAAACAAGTATCGCGTATAGTTTTGGATTAAGATTAATATTTGAGAGCTAGATGTCTGATCAAATAAAATTCAAAAAATACCTCAAGGACTACTATATTTTCCACATCCAATGACCATGAATTGCACTTAGGAATATCATCATCCTGTTGGAACCTGAAAATTCAGGCCCTCAATATGTTCAATACGAAGGAAGTATAAAATTTATTTTCATTTTCATAAATATTTCCCTATTTTGAAATTTGATTAAATTGTAAAAAGGGCCTAAATAATCATTATTATCTTATTTTCATATTTATAAGGAAAAAACTTTAATGGGTTAAATGAATAAACATTCTTGAAATAGAATAAATAGGTACATAGGGTAAAAGGGTGGCAATCAAGATTTGAACACTTGATCTCTCAAGCCACCCCTTTTTTCTACCAACTTACCCTTCTACCCTCTAACCAGTTAGTCTACTATTATTGTTCAAGAGGATATGGAAGAGGAATTAATTTATTTACATTCTCATGTGTAGGTGAAAAATCAATACAAAATTCTCACACAGGGAGTATTTCTTGCCAAAATAATGTTAAAATTCAAATATGAATATTCCTTTCATATATATTTTTTACTTTATTGATTTCAAGAAAAAAGAGTGGGGAGAGGGAGTTGAACACTTGACCTCTCAACCCACCCTTTCTTCCTATCTGAACTATTCATCCAACCCTAACCGATTGTCCTATTATATTCGTTAAGAATGTGGGTAGAGGAAAAGGGAATATATTATGTTCTAAAGATTGAAAGTAAGATTTTAATTTTTAAATATAACATTATATTCCTTTTTAATGATTTTGGTGATATATTATTAATAGGATTCTTTATGTTTTGATAATTAAAAGTGGGTACTCATGATTAATTATTTTAAACTTATCGGTATTTTCATTTATATTATCAAAAACATTTGTATAAATTATGTCATAATTTTATTAATGTTTTATTTTAATATATTATTAATTAATAAATAAATAATCTTAAATAGGGATCATTTGAAAGCTTGAAAATTTATTAAATATAATGACCCTAGATTTAAATTTATTGAAATATTATCTAATATTAGGTTTCGTGTGTAGGAGTTGAAAATATGGATTATCATGCAAATACCGGAAGATGTGACAAATTATGTTTATTATACGGGAAGTGTTTTTTCCCCAAAACCATGTACATGGTTAATTTGTAAATTTTAGTGTTAGTTTTCAGGATTAGGTTTTTGTAAAAAGGTATGTTGTTTCACAAGAAACCTTTGAATAATGTATTTATATTGAGTCATTTGAAAAACTAAAGGGATTTTTTTGGGGGGACACAACACAATTGGGGAAAAATCTCCTACAACTATAGACTCAGACCTAATATGCAACTTTTCAAATGCTAATGTCAGATAAGCTGTCTTATGATTTTGAGGTTATATAGATTTTATTTTTAGTTAGTTTTTCAGATACTCTATGTACCAGGGTGTTCTATAGTGTTCTATTCCTTGATTTATTTGTTCAAGGTTAATATATGCAATTTGAATAGAAGTTGTATGGTCTGAGAACCTACCGTTGTTCCTTTCAACCTCTTAATTAGGGTTAAAATCGATAGGATTAATTGTATGAATTATTTTGAATTGTAATTCAACAGTAGCCTGTAGGATGATAGTCTTGCTTTATAGGAGTATGCTCCCTTAAAACTATCTCTGACTATACATAAGATTGAAAGTAATTGACTTTATACCTAAATTTTTATTAAGGGACTGATCTCATTTCATTTGAAATTGTTATTTGGTTCTATTTTGTAGTTTACATATAAAATCCGATTTCTCTCTTTACAAAGCACTCAATTAGGTTTTAGTGATCATTTTAAGCTTTAGTTTCAGATTTCATGCAATTTAGCTATTAGGAAATTATAGTATTTTCCTCCAAGGATTGTTTACCCCTTTGGAAGGAATTATTGTTTTGCCTATTTATGCATTTTTTGCAGTATAGGGCATTGGTGAATTCAGGCCTACCAACCTTGGCTCAATCAAGCCAGAATTGTAGAGGCACTTATGTGCCTATCAGCTGGCCAAAAATGGTCCAGAATTTTTGAGCACCAACACATCCCTATTCTTATAGAAGTAAAAAAATATATTCCATCCCCTCTCATGTTTGTTTGCATCTCTGTATTGTGCACAAAGGTCTGCAAACAATTTTTCATTAGCGTTGGTAATAGAGGACCTAGGGAAGGTATTAAGAAAGTTGGCAAACAATTTTTCATCAGCGTTGGTCATAGAGGACCTAGGGAAGGTATTAAGAAAGTTGGTTTGAAATGACAATTTAATAGGGGTTGCAAACGGGGCTTCTGTTGGGTATATTTCTAGTTTTATAGGTCTTGCTAGATTTTTTTGGTTCCTAATTTTGGTTTGTGCTTTAAAGTGTCAAGGTTTGTTCAAGTGTACCATCAAATTTTCTTGCAAGTGTATGATTTCTAAGCCATGAAGTGAAAAATGGTTTAAAAACCTAAGCCCTAGGTCATTTGTGTCCTTGTGCAAAAATCCTAGTTCTCCATAGCCTTGTTCTAATTTGAAGTTACTTTTGTCAAGTAAGTTAAGTGATTTATAAGTCACATGCTTCTAAGTGGTTGCCTTTATCTCTTAATCTCTTGACTGAGATTGAATATTATTTATGATCTAGAGACTTGATGCAAGCCCTTTATCTCTTATTCTTGAGAAGAAAATAATATCCTCTCATACATTCTAAGATTAAGCGCAGATGGTTGATCTTGATCTGATTGTGTGGCTGGCACGTGATCACTAGCTAATTATGAAGTTGGCTCAAAGATTCAAACATTCACTGACAACCGTGGATGCAGATTTAATCATGTGGCTAGTGGTAGATCTTGTGAATTAAATCAAGTTATAATAGATCTTCAATGACTTTGAGATTCATTTAGTCACGTAATCTTGTAATACTCTAAGGTCAGTGGAGATTTTTCTTTGTCTTTTTCGCATGATCTCTAAATCAAATTAGAGTTAAGTGATTTATTATAAGATTTTGTGAGGATTGTTGATCTTTCTCAAGATGAGCAGCTGGCACATGATCTCTCAGAACATGCCAAGGTCAAGCTATCTTTCAACGATTGAGCGATAGCTGTAGATCTTGTTATATCTTTGATTTGATCATGTGGTTTGTGCATGATCTCCCAATTAACTCATGAGTTAATGAATCTTTTAGAGACTTGGAGATAATAATTTTTGCGTAATCTCCAGATAAACCTATGGTTAAGATCAAGCTTAGTAAATTTTATTCTGAGATTCATAGATAGCTTAGTCATGTGATCTCAGAATAAAAGTGTGGTTAAGAAGATAGTCTTGAGATTTAGCATAGGCCGTTGGATCAAAGAAAGATCAAGGATTGCCATATAATCTTGGGAAGAATTGATAAAGTATAGAAAGATTGTGAGACTTAGTGTTGACCATTGATGTGATCATAATATGAGGGATGGTGCGTAATCTCTAGATTTATCCTAAGTTACAAGAATTATTCAGCGACTTTGAGATTCATTTAGTCGCCAAATCTCCAAAAGAACCATGGTTAGTCATGGTTAAATCAAATCCAAGTCAGGTTCTCTATAAATGAATCTGGGCCATTGATCAAGATAGAGATGTGTGTCTGGCATTGAATCGCTAGAAGAAGTCAAAAATTCAAGGATTATTCAGCGATCAAGAGGTGATGGCTAAGATGCAAAAGCATGTCAAAGTGGCTAAAATATGTGTGGTATCCATAAAGGCTCTAAAGAAACATAGGGTTGATATATCTAAATCTCAAGACTTGACTAGAGTTAGCCCAAGCATTACAATATTGTGAGATAGCTTTTCGTTGTGTGATCTTAGAACAAATTGGAGTTAAGGATAAAGATTGTAAGATTCAGCATAGGCTGTAGATTAAAACAAAGATCAAGAGATGTTGTGTAATATCCAAATAGAATAATAAAGTACAAAAATATTTAGAGACTCAACACAAGGCATTGATCTTGATCTAATTGTGTGGTCTGCGAATGATCTCTGAATAGACCCATGGTTAATTGAAATATTAGCGATTCAAAGACTTGGTCGGTTGCTGAATCTCAAGATAAACTCAGAGTTAAAGTAAGGCTATTTTATTTCCTTATCGTGTGATCTCTAAACAAACTCAAGGTCAAGATATAAGATTAGAGATTCAGTTAGGATCATAGATTTCACATTAGATGAATGGCTAGTGTCAGATCTCCAGATGAAACTTGAGTCAAGAGAAATATTCAGAGACTTAGAGATATTTCAGTCGCTGAATCTCCAAATGTGATCGTGGTTAAAGCAGAAGCCTAGTCAAGTTTATTCAGTGATTCAGAGATAACAAGGAAAAAGTTACTTAGATTTAAGAGGTAAATCAGATGTAAATTATGGTTAAAATGATTGGTTAACACGTAATATCAAAACAAAATTAGAGTTTAGCTAATGATCTAGTGACTTAGAGATGACCGTTTATGAAAAGGAAGATCATGTGACCGGTGCTAGATCTCATGATGTAACTTGAGTCAAAGAAAACTCTTAGCGAATTGGAGATAAAGAAGTCATGTGATCTCTAGATAAACCATGCTCTAAGTATGGTAAAATATTAAGGATTTGTTCTCATGCCATGTCAAGGAAATATTATGAAAAGACAAGGTCAATAAAGACAAAATATTCTGATAGAGTACAAGTAATTTGTTGAGCTATAAAAAAGAAAGGAAAATTGGCCCGTCAGATAACGTGCCAAGTCTTTTTTCTTATAATAAGTTTTTAAAACTAGAAAAGCACTCATGACTGCTCCAACTAGGCTATTCAAATTTGATTTCCTGTCAAATTCAAGTTCCATGGATAGGAAAGAATTAATGTCGAGACACGCAGAGTTATTGCAGAAGTGATTGAGCAACAATTTCCAAGTTCTTAACTAGATTGGTGCATTGAATTTCAATGATAAATAGATGCAGCCTTTGTACGTTTCTGATTACCAAAGTTTTCATAGTACAAAGCATAGAATTTTCCAAAGTGTTTATATTTTTTAGAGCATAGAATTTGCTTACGTTTAGAGAAAATTGTGAGAAGAAGCCTGTGTCTGAGTGAAGAAATTGTTTAGAAGAATCAACCAAGATGAGCCAAGATGGACCAAGTGGACCTTCAACTAGTGGAGGAAGTAAAGATGAAGAGGATGAGTAGAAAGGGAAGAGGAAATTCTCAGATTAGTTTGTTTCTCTGCTACCAGGAACAAATAAAAATAAAAAGGTAAATGATGAATCCTTTTTTGATGTTATGTCAAATTGTAGAGATCCCATTACTCCTAAATGCTCAGATTTTGTTTGTTTAATTATTTCTACATTAACTTGGATAGATAGATCCCAGTCTCAAACCCCTGGACATTAGTTCTTGCCAAGTTAGTTGTCCCTAATGTCTTTGAGGATGTTGACCTATTGATAACCCTAGTTGCAAAATATGAATTTACCTCCAAACTAATAAGGAAAGGCAGTGAAGAAGCCTTAGTAACCTTAGATAGGGAATCATTCATGAAATATTTCAGAATTTATCATGCCTCTGCCACAGAGATAGCCTTAAAAAAGCTGCAGAGAAAATATACTAGAGAGGTCACAATAGTCAGCAAATTGGTTCAAGCTCATGTACCAAGGTCAAACAGAAATGATGTGGCCCCATTTCTTATTTCTAAAGGAGCACCTTATGAGTATAAAAACCTCTATTTCTACATAAAGTATAAAGCCTATGGGTTGTGTAGGGTTTTAGGGATAGATGGACATATTGAAAATTTGCATGTAGATCTTTTGATGATCATCTTAGATATTCAAAATTCCTATGCCAACACATATTTTGACTACATCTAGTATGTCATAGATAGAATGCATGAGGTCCTATTCAAAATTTAGACAAAGGATAACCCCAAGTTCATTCATTATTCTCTATTAATGTATTTGATATTGTATTTCAACATTGGCAGCATGAACATAGAGTTTCTAATACCAAGAACTCTTTACCAAGGCCAGCCAAACCCAATGCAGTTGTGGATTAGGGTTTGGAACTATATTCTAATGAGAATGAGTTTTGTGGCTTTGAGAATTAGATAATATATCCAATTCTAGACCTATTGGGCCTTAGTGTAACTAGGCTACCAATCAAAACACTTGAACTTCTGAGGCCTTGCCAATACGTAGATAAGTGGCCAAGAGATCATAATTTGGGTGACTTCTACTGTGAGAAGAATTTCACCATAATCAAGGTTTATGGATGCTCCCAGCCCCACACATACTTCCTAAGTATGTATTTCCAAGAGTGGCCTTGATAGAATTCATATGGAAATTGATGTGGACAGATAAGGAGCACCTAGATCCTCATAGAAAAGGCACATTCACTCCTAGACAATTCAAAGTGGCCAACTTCACAATTGGGAAAAGAGCCATGGATGCAGTGAATAAGTGGTTAGGCCAATAGAGGATGAGTATGGCCTTGTATAGGTGTGTTGATCTAGAAGGTTTCAATAAGAGTGCAAAGAAGCTGCTTACCCCAAGTATTACTGCTATTAGAGAGCATGAAGAATGTGTAGAGGAAGCTTTAATCAAAAATACCTTGGATGATGATGAGGTAGCAAGAAGAGAAGAACATTATCAATATTTAATAGGCTTGGAGAAACAAATGAAGAAAAAAGGGACTCCCTTTGGAGGTTTCTTTCCAGGAGTGCATTATTTGCAGAGACTCACAAAAATGATTGAGTCTTATAATACTATGTACAATCAACTTGAGGGGCTAATTGAAGACAAGGAAAGAGGTTCTGAGAAGCATTATTCCTCAGAGTATGAAGAGGACAGTGGGGGAGGATACTCAATTCATATCCCTCCTCCCATGGATCAGCCACTTGCAACAGAGCATAACATAGAAGTGGATCTTTTAGAGGTACCTAATGTTGAGGTGACTAATGAGCCTCCAAGAAAGAAACAAAGAATGGAGCAAGGGGATCCATCTCAAGCTAAGACCCAAGAAAAATAAAAAAATAAAGTTAGTGCACTAATCACTGGTGATAGGAAATATCATCACTAGCTTAGGAAGAAGATTAGTGAAGGAAAGAAGAAAGAAAAGGACATACAAGAAGAAGTGGAGTTATCCCTCCAATTATGTCAAGATGAGAGAGAACTCCATCAAGAAGAATTCCTCAGTGATGATGCTTTCATCAAGAAAAATTCAAGAACTTCTTGATATGGAGGAAACAAAAAGAAGTAGGAGCCAAGTTGAAATTGACAAGGGGAGAAACTGTACATAGTGAGACCCTGCAAGCCTTAACAAATTATGATCTAGAGAATGAAAAAAATAACCCCTAAAGAAGCAAGAAAACTAGTCAAATCTAGTAGGATGTTTCTTATGACTAGGAGGGATTTGGCATCTTCTTTCATCATAGATCAAATTAGAAAGCAACCTAATGCTAGCTTGTCCTTTAAAACACAAATTAGGGAGATGATTAGGGGATGTGGTTATGACCCAAGATCTTAGACACTAGCCATGTGGTCTCTAGTACCAAGGGCATAAAAGCCTTCCTTGGTTAGTGTAGAAGAGAAGATGGATGGGGATAAAATCATATGGACAGTGCAGAACACTAATGATCTAGAGATAGCCAAGGCTCTCACCCAGTTCGCCCATTTGAATCAAGCAAAGATAGAGTAAATATCCACTAGGTATACAAAATTGTTTGATGAGTCTATTGTTGTGATAAAGGATAGGGAAAGGTGCTTGATTCAAATCAAGTCACTAAAAGGGAAAGTGGAAGAATTGAAAAAGAACCTAGAAGAGGCTCCCAAAGCTCTTCCAACTCTACCAAAAGAAGTTGTGTCTATTCAAACATAAACTACAGAGGACTTCCCACAAGAAACATAGAAGTTAGGCCAAGATCATAATGAAGTGGCCTTAAATTCCCTATTAAACATCTTGTAGTAGAGGATAGATATCTTGAAGGGAAGATTGGACCTAGTGCATAAGACCTATAGTAAGATACCTGGACTGGAAACATAGTTGAAAGGCCACATTGCAGCCTTGGATCCATACTTTGGCACTTGGTCAAGCAGGGGATCACTATTTGAAAGATTAGAAGCCTTGAAACCACATAGCACAGATCTCCCAGAGATAGTTTGTCAAGTGGGAGAAATGATTGAACAGATTGGCACAATATTGTCATTCTTTAAGGGCAAGGCCAATCAAATACATGCAAGGGTTATCATGTTTGGTCCATATTTCAAAAGATTTTTTCCTCTAGTCAAGGGAGAAGATGACAAGATAAAGTTAGTAGAAGAATGGAGAAATGAGTTTGATACTCTACTACTTAGTAAAGAGGAATTCATAATAGTTGGTAGTATCTTGGACATGAATAGATTAAACAAGACATTGGATGAAGCCTTTAAAGTAGAGACAAACTTTGTGAATTTTGTCATAGATGTTAAGGTCATAATAGACGCCAAGTGGGAGAGGCAAAAGCTACAGTTATAGATAATTTAAAGTTTTAATTAGCCTATAGAGGATGAATTTAAATAGTGGGACAACATCACCAAGCCCAAGAAAAAGAAACCAACAACCATAGACTTGGATGTGATGGATGAGGAATAAAGGGGCACTTGGCACCTGATCAATGAGCACAAGGAGGGTAATCATCTATATGACTAGTGTAAGTTAGCCTATATTGGCAGTTACTAGATCTCACAAAAACCTTAAGAGGTTACCCAAAATATCTGTGGACAAAGGTGGCAACTTCAAAAGATTTGGAATCATTGCAAATCAGCTACTCAAGTGTTTTTCCCCACTGAATGAAGATGTAACTATAAATTTTTATCTTTTAACACTTTTTAGGTTTAGCCTAGCCATCCTAAGCTTGTTGCATCCTTTCTCTCTAAGGATTCAAAGATGGATAATGCTCTCTCTATATATAGAAAGTTGTAAGATATTGTAAAAGATGGTGAATTCATAACTGTGAGGAAGACTTCTTATTTTCGTCTAGTTTTCAAGATTTTTGTCTCTCTGAATGTATTGAAGCAGAAGTATATTAATAATATACAGTGGAGTTTCTTGTTTCACATCTATGATGTCTTTTTGTATTTCTATTTATTCTCTTCTATGTTTAATTTGTAAGGCATTTTAAATGCACTGGTTATAAGGTAATTGCGCGATTATTTGTAAGTTTCTTTCAACGAGGGAGTAAATCTTGTGAATAGTTCTAGAGGGCTAGATATTAGTGTGAGAAGTTGATACATGAGTGTGGGAATGAGAAGGTGGTTTGTAAGGCGCTCCATTTAAGTTTCATATATGTTTTAATTAATTGATTTATGTGAATGTGTCATGCCCAAAAGTTGGGCAAAAACACACGAACAAAAAATTTTTAAAACACACTAAAACAGGATACCAAAAACAAACACAAGGGTAACACATGTACGCAAAACGGTGCAAAGGGGATGACAAGACCAAAAAGGTCTCAAGGAGAGGAATAGCTTTCATAGCTATCCTAAAGGATGTCTAAAGCTCCAAACTGGAACTAGACGCAAACCGAGGTAGTTGACCAAAACTCAACTAAAGTTGACCAAAAGTCAACTATACTCAGAAATAAGAGAATGGTACAAACTAGGGTTTGCTAGACCCTAAGGAAGACTCATACACGCAAATTGAGATGGTCTGACTAAAATTCAACTAGGGTTGACCAAAAGTCAGCCATACTTTGAAATACATGAAGGAGGGTCACTAGGGTCTACTAAGTGCTATGGAAGTCATAGGCACGGAAAACAAGGTAGTCGACCAAAAAGTCAACCCATGTTGACAAAAAAGTCAACTATTTCCAAAAGGCTCAAAACTGAAACCCTAGGGTCCAGAGACCGTAAGGAGTACTGGGTTCCAATATCGAGACCAACGGACAAAGTTTGACCATGGTTGACCGAAAGTCAACCGTGCACAAAAACGGTAAAAGGTGACAAAAAAAACTAGAAACTAACAAAGAATGATATAAAAGAAAACTTAAAAAAGGACAATATAGATATATAAAAGAAAACAACTTAATTTATTTTCAAATCGGATAACGAAACTTCTAATTTTAATAACAATCTAAAATAAATAACAGAAATTAAATTCCATCTTAACTCAATATCAATGCTGAAAGATAAAATAAGACGTACATATAAAGAAAGAAATTAATCATATATATATATATATATATATATATATATAACATTAAGAAACTATCCTATAAAAGAAAACAATTTTTTAAACTATTAATATCTTTCTATTAATTTAAACCACACAAAATAAATATTTTCTATTAAATCAACCATTATATTTAAATTAAATCTTAAATAAAAGAAAATTTAATAATTTAATATTCTAACGTAATATACCGATTCCCATAAAATAAAATAAAATGATTTAAGGAAAAACCGCAAGAGGGAGGCGGCCGAAGGGGTTAGTCGAGGGTGGAGGATGAAGGGGAGCGGCGGTGGGGATGTAGGCCACAGGGCGACAGAGAGGTGCGAAGCGGGGGGGAAACAGAGGTCGGGCGGAGTAGTGTTGGTCGTAGGCGGCGGCACCACTGCCTGCCGTCACCTCACCACGCAAGGGGGAGGACAGACAAAAGGGACGGCCGCCGCTGGCCAGCGGAGCCCCCCACTGTGGGTGGCCCAAGAGCCGCATGGCCCCCAATGCTGCAGACGGGGTTTGGGGGAGGGGTTTCGACCCTCCCCAAAATTTAAAAAAAACACTACACTGCTAAAGAAAAATCCGATGACAGGCCAAAAAAAATGATGCACATTAATTATACAAATTTATTTGTAATAATATTTTTGTATAAAGTTAAAACATATAAAAAAAATAATACATATGTATATTTATATATATATGCCTTCACATGTATATATAAATATATATATATATATATAAAGAGGTATACACAAAAACATTTAACTGGTGTAATTGACTGTATAAGTCAAAACAGGGGCTATTTATTAGCATTTTTTTTAAAATTTTATTTGACCAATACAATCTATAATTTAATCTCCACAACTTGGTGGAAGAAAAATTTTAAATTCCAACTTTGAATTTATTTATTTATTTATTTTTTAATTTCCAGAATTTACTAAGACAAAAAAAAAGAAATATATTTTACTCCTAAGATCATAAATTTTGTGCATTATTTAAAGCTAAAACCAAATTTCATAAATATATAGATATATATATTTATATATATCTTAAAAGAGGAAAATTCTATTCTAAGTATTTCAACATTAAAATGGGCACTACGAATCTAAATCTATCCAACAAGAATGGAGCATAGAGTTTTTCTGATAGTAAGGATTACGATATTTTGAAATTTACCTCTTCTTTTATAAGCAATTTAAAAACACTATACAGGGAGTTCCTTAAAGCAACCACTTTCCTCAAACAACCCAATAATGATAAAATTTCCTAACAATAATAAGCTTTCATATAACATTACAAATCTTTAAACGAACTTTACAATAGTGAGGATCTTAAACAATATGGGTTACAATCAAATCTTAGATTATGATTTTACACAACTTTAGATATGGTGATAGGACATATTACAATGGAGTTTTTCCAGTCTTACTCATCTCCTTCATAAGGGTATTAATCATCTTTGTTATCCCATCAAGAGCCTGATAAACGTGAGGTTGACCATGGAGGCTCACCTCCCAACCTAGGCCTTTACAAGGCCACCCCCGAGCTTGGGGATCCAATCTGGAATGGGTCACAAATAGATACATCCAACAAGAAGGAAAAGAAAAGGAGTTTCAAACACAAGAAAACTTCCCAATACCAAGATGAACAAGAGGGAGTATCTCCAAGAGACATTCCACAAATAGGGGTAGTGGTAGACCTCACTGAAGGAGAAAGCCAAGAACACACATAGAATTCATAAGCCCCACATGGACTTGATAAGGACCATCTTTACAAGATGCTATCCTGAATAACCTCCTTATACCTCCTAAATGCCCTTAGGCCCATCTTGGCTTCATGGGTATCATGTTACCCCAAGTTTATCCCTCCACACATGGGAGACTCTACACTTAACATAAATTATTTCCACTACCCCTCCAAGGCTACTCTGCCCTCCCAAGGGTGAGTGTACCTTGAAGACCCATTCAAAATAAAGCACAAAATAAAGACATTGAGAATAAACATTTAAATTTTCAACATAAAAAAAACTTCAAGAAAACCATAAGACTCCATTAATTGATTCCTTGAGCTCAAGAACACACATAACATAAACAATAAATTAAAAAGAGTTTCAACCTTGATCAAAGCTAAGGTGTGAAGAGGAAAGGTGTTGAGCTATCCTTCCTAAGCTTCCTTCTCCAAAGGCTCCTTCAAACTGAATTTTGTCTCTAAGGGTAGAGAGTGGGTGAACACTCAACTCATCCTAAAATC
>MU226429.1:2951477-2966635 GCA_018584345.1 Thuja plicata
CAATTGCAATATACAATCAATCAAATTCAAGTAAGTGTAAAGTGGGGTTAAGGAAATCAACACAAATAACAATTAACCAAACTTTTTCTCCTTTACATTTTGGTGACATCTATTTTTATATGTTACACAAGTTATGTTCTTTTAGGTCATCTCATGATTACTTCTTGTGGTCATAAAGGTTTGATAGCATGTGTTCTAATGCTAAAGAAATGCTTCATGAAATGAGGCTACCACATCTACCAGTCAAGATACAAGAATATGCTAAAATGATATTGCAACATTTACATCAAGCAGTGAACTCTTATATCACAATCTCTATGAGTGGGTAAGAGGAAGATATTTTTGTTTAGTTTTTATTATGTAAAACAATCCCCCCCCCAGGTTCTTAAAAAATAAAGGTGGTAGAATATGTAGGGAAGTTCACTTTCATGCAGAAATTTGAACATTTTCCAATTAACTCTTCATAATGCCAAACCTCTAAGACAAAAAAATATTCCAATTGGCCCCTCTCCCTTGAGAAGATGAAATCAACACAACCAAATAGTTTCAAGAACCAATTACCTTCTATTTTATCAGAAGCTAATTTGAGTTCTTTCAAATTGTTATACTCACATTTAATTTTCATAGTCTAGGATAGGAAGTTAGTTTGTAAGTTATAAACTAAAAATACTAAAGAACCAATGACATAAGATGAGAAATAGATGCATGGAATGTATCTTATGTACGTTATGTAGTTTATGTTGTTTTTAATGTAGGGAAAGTGAGAAGAAACCATGACAGGTCTGGTGAACACATATAGTGGAGGGTGCATTTGAAAGCACCAATATTGGAGAGTTTGAGAGTAAATTGATGATTTTCTGGGTTTGAAAGGCTACTAGATAGGCCTAGAAGGGCTATAGTAGAATAATGGTGAAAGATGAGTGGATAAGAGTGAATGGGAAGTTGTAACATGGAAAATATACCATGTTAAGATGATCTATGGTGTTGGGATCAAGGTCAGAGGTCTGGTTGGAGTTTTGGTATGGTGGAGGTACTAGGTGCACTAGGTGGCCTAGGATAATTTTGGTGCTAGAAGGCATTGGAACAAGGAAACAAGGAAGTGAACTTGAGTAGTATGGTTGTGGGAGTGACTTAAAAAGTAATTCAAAGGTGGTGGTTGGTGACCTCATTGATCATGTTTGACAACAATCCATCTCCTATTTGTAACAACTTCTCACTTCCAAATCCCCCTCAAGAACTCGCCTTCTAGGCTACCCCAAGTGCCCCTAGTGCTTCCCAAACACATAATGTTCACTCAAGACTTCAACCTTGATTTAAAATCCATAAATAATCTCCTTATGGCCTATCTACCATGTTCCATCAACCCATTAAGTCTAGATAACCACTTCCTTACCCAACTCTAACATTTAGCCCTTAAAGCTAGTAGCCCACACCAGTCACTATTTTTTCCTTTTCTCCAACATTCCCCAAAAAACTAAGGAAACTAAAACATGATTCAGATATTCTTTTGGGATCTTTGAATCCTCCCCAAGATTTAGTATTTACTCCTTTGGACCATACCCAAGATCCAATACTCTTGTGACCCCCAAACAAGGCCTAATTTTCCCCATTTACAAAGCAACCCCTAACTCCACTTACTCTCATGACTTCAAAGGATGAAATAGTCCTTCTAGGGGTTAGGAAACAATATATTTTCAACTCTTCAAGGCTCTATCCTTTATCTATGTCCTTAGCCACTAAACCCTCACTTCTAGGATCATACACCTAGGGTCTGATTCATTTTTGTTGACATGTGGAAGAATTTGGTATCATGATCTCCCACATTAACACACACCTCTCTTTGAAATGGCTATCCAACAATGGGTAATCACAAAAAATAGATTCATACATGAAATCCTTGAAGTCTAAAATTGAAGAACCTACTGAAATGAAATCAAGATCAAGATTAAAGATCTACAAATCTACATAAGTGAACAAAAAAAAGACTACCAATGGTGAACTTCCACTAGTATATTGCAACAAGATAAAAAAATTGGTAATGAAAAATATAGATCTCACACCAAAATAAGTTAAGTCTCATAAATATTTCTAAACTAAAAAAGATTGATTGTGGGTCCAGAATGACATTGAAATTTCCTTTCAGTATGATATTTACTACAACCAACGTTCTAATTTCATTTGTTAAACTAGTCTAAAGTGTCTTTCTCTCATCAGTATTGGAAGGGACATGTACATTGAACCAAGGATAAATTTAAGAAACACCCCTCTAGAAAAATATATAAAATCCTGGCGAATCTTTGATTTTATTTTTAGAAAAATTAATTCCTATTGGCGAATCTCTCAATTTTTGGGGAATACAAATTATTTGTATTGGCGAATATTTTTTAATCAAAATTTTTTTGTAGAAAATATTGGCGAATCTCAAGCAATAACCAAAATTTCATTAATGACCATGGAAAATAATTATATTTAAAGAAAAAAGAGTTCTTATAGAAAATTATTAGGCTAACTATGAAAATATTTTATGGGTTTAAGGGAACTCTATAGTATCTAGTTGCTACCATTTATTTAAAATATAATCAAACAATCCGCATTGTATTGTGTGAGATAAATGTATCGTTATTTTTATTATTATAATAGGACCCAAAATTTCTTCAGTGTCATTGATTTATCAACAATCCAAAGGAAATCTTAGCCGTGATGAGCGTTACAAATAAGATAGTAACATTTTTGCCTCATGAAATATAATGAAGATCACTAGATTATATTTTAAATCAATAATGACAACTAATATTGGTGACACAACCCTACTATAACTAATAGTTATGATATATTATTGGTGAATTAATTTAGATTTCTATAATAACAGATAAAATTTAGGCGAATTGAATCTAACCATCTATCAAATATTAGGCGAATATTTGAGTTCAAATTTTTAATAAAATAAATTATTTGGCGATTTAAATATTTCTAGAATAATTTTTTGTAAAAGTTTGGCGATTTAGGACGCCTTAAATCTTGAATTATTAGCCAAATTTGGATTCTCAAATTTCAAAAATTAACCAATTGGTGAATATTAGCCACTAAAAAAATCACTGCATTGAACAAGATGAATTTTAATGATGCAAACTATTAAACTCTCTTTTCTTCCAATTAAAATTCAGATTTTTAATGACATTTGGATGAAGCCAAAACATATACCAAAGTTCCAAGTCCTATTTTGCGTTATCATGGACATGAGGACATAGATTTTTACGGCTCCCAGTTTGTTTGATATTTTTCATTCTTTGCTCCTAATTTATATTTTTTATTACCGGAAATTGAGTTTGGAAGAGAAAACACACACTGTTGTTCTATAGATAAATCTAAAAAAAAAAGCAAACAATCCATCCAATGGGATAGCTACTCCAACTAATCCCAAACCCAGTTTGAATAAAAAAATCATTGATTATTAATCTAATCATTGGATACTTTATGTGAGGTACTTTTACCCCATGAAGAAAGTTGATTTAAGCTATATATTGAATTTCCAACATCTATATTTGTTATAGAAATATGAATTGTTGTGCTATGCTGAAAATGAATGGTTGTGCACCAATGGCATCAATGTGTATTTGGGTAGATATTTTAAATATCAAAGGATGTAGTGTAGATGAAGATGTGTTTTGATTATGAACAATCACTATGTGTTTAAAATTCTTATGTATGATCAGTGCTTGGGATATGTAAATATTGTGAGGAGCTCTCAGAACCAATTGTTTTTTCAAAGCATTATGGCTTACATTACTACATATCAGAATCAATGCAATGGATGCTTTTAAGATCTCAAAAAAACTCCATCCATTGCCACTGCAATGACTTCCCCATCTCCCTATGGTGGCATAGTAACATCATGAACTCAGTTTCAAGCTATGCTTGATTTATATTACTACTTGACCCACTTTCAATAAATGTCTATGGAGTGGTATTTCTATTATCAAATCCTCTCTATCTAGGTTTATTATAATCATGTCTTTGCAAAGCATTAGGGATAATGTACTCAATCATAAACCTTTATTTTACATGTCCAAATCAATTCACAAATAGGAAAAGGAAAACTCATGGTCAGGGGATTCTACCACTCTCCAATGCTTCTTCACATGATTGATAACCATTGTATTTTCTACTCTAAGTCTAGTAGAGGCCATGGCTGTGAAGCACAAAACCAAACCCCTTTATTTATTTCTATATGTATATCTTTTTACACTAAAAATCCCATCCTTATTTATATTATATAAAATGTAAAGATGTATAGTAATCGTGTCTGTATATATACAATGTATGGATGTACTCATGCCTATATCTTGTGCATATATGCGCTCACTTTTATGAAGCCAAATGTATGTATATATGTAGACACAATGGGTTTGATATTAATAATATACATACAGAGATGCCTAATATAGAACAATAGATGAAAATCAAATTGTTTCTTATAATTGCAGATTTGCAACATTTTAGGGATTCTATACTTATTTATAAACCTCAACTTTCACTTGGTAAGCCCATTTAAAATATTGCATTATAAAATACTTGCAAGCTTATTTTTTAAAATTTAACAATACCTCCTCTAAAATGCATACATACACAAAACTAGTGAACAGTAATCGAATATATGTTCAACCCTTCAAGTTATTGCATAGGTTACATTTAGCAACCACAGAGATCTTGATTCTTAATCCTATGGAAAATTGATAAATGAAAATTTCTAGCAACCGCAAAGATTTAAGATTTTGAGGTTTTCTAGATCAAGATAAAGAAAATGATAAATTACAAAACAAATAAAGAAGAACTGGAATTCATAGCAGATGGGTGTTTGAGATTTTTACTCACCCTGCGAAGAAGCCAAGAACTCATTTCTCATCGTGAAAATTTGAAAAACCTATTACCAAGATCAAAAAAAACATGTATGAGGTTATTCAAATTGAAAAATATAGTTTGAATAGTCGTCAATGTATAAAGGGTACGCAAACAATCTTAGCGGTAAAATGGTTAACAAACCTCAGATATAGTAAAAGTTGGGAATCAAAAATTGTAAAATAGGACATGTTGTCAAACTCATGAACAAGAAACTAAGGTAAGTAGCATGGTGTTCTCTAAATCATGGGTGACATATCCTCAGCAAGCAACTGAGTGGTTGTGTTACTAGGAAAAACCAAGCTCATCATTAGGGCCCTCTTCCGCTTGCATGAATAGCTTGATCACAAATGTGCCTTTTTTTTAATTTATAATCAAGAGAGTGTCACAATTACGACGGTATCATTGCTATTATGACAGCATTGGGGGAACTTGGAAAAAAAAAATCACACACAAATGGTAGCACCATCGCAAATTGGTGTCAAAATTTGACCCCAAATGTTGTAGTGAAAGAAGACAAATGTTCCCTTGTCCATGTGGGGTGTTCTGGCTCTTCCAGGCCAAAAGGACATGTTACAAGAGGTATTACAAGCACTCACACTATCTGATGAATTTTTTCTCAGCTAACCCCTAAGGTTTTAGTTGATGCAAGTGCAAGTACATCCCAGCAATCAGCTAAGTTGATCAAACCTCCTCCATTTTATGTCACTGTCATTATAGGACAACATTGAGTACACAATTGTGTGATTGATTCTTGTGCTACTAGCTTAGTTATGTCCAAGAAAATTGTAGACCAGATAGGCCTCAAATATGAGCCACTTGAAAAGGGGGTAGTCCAACTAGATGGGACAATAGTTGCAACTGTAGAATTCATAAGGAATATTGATTTTACATTGCATGCTTGTCCTAGTTGTTCAATTCCTATGGATGTATACATTATAGATTTGCCTCCTAAATTCTCTATATGCTTGTCAAGAGAATTTACTGCTAAGATAGGAGTTTATCTATCAGCATATTAGACTCACATGCTTTTGCACACAAGGTATGCTACAAAATTTTATACCATCATAACCAATTGCAAAGTTATGTGTTGAATAGTATGTTGCTAGTGCTGGAAATGAATCAGCAATTGTGCTATTTGATCAAGATGAAATACCTGATGTTTTTGAAGCTCAAACACAAATAAGTAAGTTTTTTGATATGTTGTTAGATGATTGGGAAACTAACAATGTAAAATTTTTAGATGAACAGATTGAGGAGCCAAGTTTGGGTAACTATGTTATCCATGAAGTGTTGGATTTTCTTCCAGTTGTGGTGAAAAATGTAGATTTAGATCTAGAACAACAATCTAATGTTGTTTGGAAGTTGTTCTTTGATGGATCACGCAACAAAATAGGTGCAGGAGGGGGTTGTATGCTAGTTTCACCAGAAAATGAAAGGTATTATGCTTCTTTCATATTCACTTTTAGTTGTACAAACAATATTGTTGAATATGAAGCCCTCATAAATGGATTAAAGTGGGCCCTTAAAAGAGGTGTTAGTTGTTTGCAAGTTTATGGTGATTCAGAATTGATTGTGAATCAAGTTAGGAATGTACATGCAACCAAGAATGATTTATTAAAAAATTACAAGCATGTTGTATGGGATTTGATTGAATTTTTTGAAGCTTTTAATCTATAATCCATTCCTAGAAATCAGAATAAACGTGTTGGTAGGCTTGTTGCTATTGGAGCCCAGTATGATATCCCAACCAAAATAAAAAATAGTAAAGGTCTTAATTATGTCAAATTAATTGTTAGATTTGTTGTCCCTAACAATGTTGATTGCTGGCAAGTTTTTGAATCTGGCCAACATATTGTTAACTTTTTGAGAGAAGAAGCTGAGTTCGCACAACCAAACCAACAAAGATTGCAGAAGCAATATGAAGATCAGATCATTCAATTAAGGACAAATAAGATGCCCAAAGGTCTTGTGACCTTGTCATCTATGTTTGGTACTAATGATCAATTCAAAATGGATAAATCTAGCTTGAGATTAGAGAGGAGCATTATGAATAAATTGTTGTTGCAAAGGATAAAGTGCTAAAAATTGGAAAGGTATGTACACTTGAAGAACTTCAAACCTTTGTAAACTTATGCAATGAATTTCATGATATTATTTCTTTGAGTTATTCAGATTTGAAATGATTTGATCCTAGCATTTCCTAGCACATAATTGAATTAGAACCAGGAGCCAAGCCAATTAGGAAAAAATAGAGACCAATAAATCCAAAACTAGAGCCTCTCATGATTAAAGAGTTAAATAAACTAATTGAGAGCAATATCATTTTTCCAATAAAACATACTTCATGGGTATCCAATCTAGTTCCTGTTTGGAAAAATAATGGAGAAATCAGATTATGTGTTGATTTTCATGACTTGAACAGAGTTTCATCAAAGGATAGACATCCTTTACCTTCCATGGAACAAATCTTGTAGGTTGTTTCAAGTTCAGAATGATTTTCATTGCTGGATGGTTTCTCTGGTTACAACCAGATTTTGGTGAAGGAAGAGGATAGCTTCAAGACAACATTTATAACCAAATGGGGAACTATGGATTATCAAAATATGTCATTTGGTTTATCTAATGCATGTGAAACCTTTCAGAAGGCTATGGACAAGGTCTTCATAAATTTAATGTACAGGTTTGTACTTGTTTGTTTGGATGATATAAGTGTATTCTCAAAAGATGCATCAAAACACTTTCAACATTTGAGAATTATCTTTAAGAGATGCAAGGAATATGATATCTCCTTGAATCCCAAGAAAAGTATATTTGTTGTCCATGAAGGAAAATTTCTAGGATTTATTATTTCAAAGGAGGGTATCACCATTGAACCTGAAAGAGTAAGTGCTATCCTTGCCTTACCACTTCCTCTTCATAAAAAGGGCCTTCAAAGTTTCTTAGGAAGGATCAACTTTGTTAGGAGATTCTTTCTAGATATTGCTGGATTAATAATGCCATTAACAACCATGCTCAAGAAAAATATTGCTTTCAAATGGACCAAGGAAAGCAAAATCAGTTTTGAATTGATTAAGGAAGCATTAGCTACTGCCCCTACCTTGTTAAATCCTAACTTTTCAAAGGATTTCATTTTGTATGCATATGGAAATTTTGATAGTATTGCTTCCATGTTAGTTCAAAAAAATGACATAGGTTGTGAGAAGCCAATAAATTTTTTCAGTCAAGGACTTCAATACTAGCAGTTGTATTATTCATTTGTTTAGAAGCATGTACTTTCTATAATTATAAGTTTGAATAAATTTAGACATATGCTTTCTAACAATAAGATAAATTTGATGGTTGCACATCCTTCTGTGAAGGAGTTTTTGTTGAATAAGGATTTCAACACCAAAAGAGCTGGCTAGATCACAAAGGCAATGGAATATGACATTGAAATTAAAGTTACCAAGGTGGTAAGAGGTAAGGGTTTATGTGAACAACTTGCTAGAAATGGAGATAACACTCCAAAAGATGATTCTGAAGTTATTTTGTCTTTAGAAGACAATGAACAAGTTGTTGTTCCAGATTTGCAGAATGATTGGGTGAAAGCAATGGTTGATTTCTTGCAAAAAAGACATTGTCTTGAAGGTTTGGATAGGTCAAGAAGAAGGTACTTTAGATTGAAATATATTTCTTATTGTTTGCTGAGTAATGTGCTGTATAGAAGAGATTATAATGGTGTATTGCTGAGATGCATTAGTGGAGATCAGATTAACAAGGTCCTAGAAGAATTCCATGATGGACCAGCAGGTGGTCATTTTGCAGTAAGGACTACAACATTAAAGATAATGAAGGCTGAATATTTTTTTCCAAACCTATACAAAGATGCCTTGATTTGGGTGAGAAGGTGTTTGAAATGTGTTATTTTCTCAAACAACCAAAGGTTAGTAGCTTTACCTATTAATCCAATTCAAGTTGAGAAGCCTTTTGTCAAGTGGGGTCTAGATTTTATTGGTCCTATAAAACCATCATCAAGTTCAAGTCATAGATATATATTAACAGCAACAAACTATTTTACTAAGTGGACTGAAGCTATTGCATTGAAGGATGCAAATGAAACTTTAGTTCTAAATTTTTATGAAGATATGATTACAAGGTTTGGATCACCTGAATCCATTGTTTCTGATAATGCTTTGGCCTTTTTTGGCCTAAGAATCACAAATTGGGTAGTAAAGAACAATTTTTATCATAGTACCTTGTCCAATTATTTCCCATAGGGTAATGGACAAGCTGAATCAACAAATAAAAATTTGATTTGCATCATCAAAAGGACTATTGAAGATAACTAGTGAGTTTAGAGAACCAAGTTAAAGAAAGTATTATGGGCTAATAGGATCACTAAAAACACTCAACAAGTAACTCACCTTATAAGATGGTTTATGGAAGAGAGGCAAGATTTCCAATTTTAGTAGAGCTGCCCAGTTTGAGCCTGATTAAAGA
Source organism: Thuja plicata (assembly GCA_018584345.1). NCBI lineage: Eukaryota > Viridiplantae > Streptophyta > Pinopsida > Cupressales > Cupressaceae > Thuja > Thuja plicata. Next base: position 2,960,856 of record MU226429.1, read on the forward strand.
ATTGGATCTGCTAAACTAGCAACTCACGGAGGTAAGGTTGGCTAAATCGATACAATTAGAAGAGATTAGGAAGGAATCTTTTCAGAAGTTGGAAGAGCATCATGTTCAAATGAAGAAGACATTTGACAGAAAAGTTGTCGCAAGAGTCATTCAAGAAGGTGATTTGGTTCTGAAATGGGATGAGATGAAAAGTAGACCTGGTAAGCATTCAAAATTTGATGTCATTTGGGATGGTCCATTTATGATTATAGGATGCAAGGCCCATAATTATTTTCAGCTCTCAAACATGTAAGGAGAAGAATTTCCAATCCTAGTTAATGGGATCCACCTCAAGCATTGCTTTTGAGGTTAGTTTGGTGTGAATAAGTGCTTTGCACATAGTTAGTTTCCTTTCAGTTAGTTGTAGTTTGTACTCCTATTCTCACAATGGTCTAATCAAAAAGATACACACCATGCATAATCAAGAATCCATTGGGATTTTTGGTTATGAATAATGCATATCTCAATAACCAAATCATGGTGGGAAGAGAAGTGTTTTTTCAGTTAGTTTAATTTTTAGTTTTGAAGGTTAGAATGAATAGAAATAGCAAGATCAATCACATGATATGTGAATGAACATCATACCCATCATATGAGACATGGATAATTCCTGCTATCCCATATCATACGCATCATGCCCACACCTATATCATACAACTAAGGTTACTGTTCAGGTTCATTCTGCCTTTTGGTTTAGTTTGTTTCTATTTTTGGACAACCTTTACCATCATCTGAATTATGTCCATCATATGATACATGGAAAAATTACACTATATCACATCATAAACATAGGTTAATAAAGCAATGATGAAGTGTAGGGTGTTGTTCATGGATAGTTTTGCTTTCTCTAAGTGCTGATCAACACAAGTTTCAGTTCTAGTTTCAGTTTTCAGTTTTTTAGTTGGTTGTCAGTAAGAGAAGTTTAGTTGTTCTGAAAGTTGAAGACTTTGGCCCAATGGATAAGAAAAAGGAAACTATTCTGATTTTGTTCAGTAGGAAAACACCCCTAGGAGGTCACCAGAAAATGTTATCATTTTAGTTACACACTAAATTGATAAATTGATAGTTGTTTTACATTGGATTATGGATTTGATAAGTTTCTGCCCTAAGCTATAGAATGCTTATATTCAAGAGATAAAGTACACATGTAGCACAACTACAAACATCAAAAGGTTTCATAAAGGTACATCTATTCAAAACTATTATTCTGATATTAAAGACAAAATACATTGTTCTTACATTCATGTTAACACTGATAATGTTCTAAGTATTGATCAGATTTAAAACTTTCAATTTCATAAATGGATCATTACATTGAACATCCAAAATGAATGTATTAAGAAAGTATTCCTTCATAGGTTACATATTTCAAATGTAAACATAGAGAAGATGTACAATGTTGAAAGTAATAAAGGAGCATTAGAATATTTAGGGATCTAAGCATTGCCTTGGAGAGGTCTTTTGCATTCTGATAACTAGTCATGTGGATCTTCATGTCTTTTGCCTTGTTTTCATCCTAAAGTCTTCTTCTCGTCTTGTCCTGCAATCATAGAGAGAGAGAGAGAATAGTTAGATCCAAGTTGGATCTAAACAATGAATAAATCCCTAAAAATAACATGCTACAATCACACTCTCAGAACTTTACATTATGTAAACATGAATGCAATAACAAGGTATACATCTGCAATAACTAAATAAAGTATCAAAGGGACAAAATTTTATGAAACCTTTTACTGCATATAGTTTTTATCCTGCATTGCTCAAAAGTTTTCATTTAGGAGAACAAAAAATCTGAATCAAAGGGACTTGGGTCTTGTACTTGAGAAACCTTTTTAGATCATTCACACCTTAGGTTAGTAAATCCAACTAGAAAACAAATGTCCATACTTAAATCCCATTTCACATTATATTTACATATAGATATTGATTAACTGATTGAAACTACTAATCTAACATATGTTGTAAGTGGTGTGTGCAAGAAAGAGAAACATAAAAATATAGGAGTTCACAAGTTGCAGAAGAGGGTAAATAAATCCAGTGGGTGTCACGAGCCCATGCTTGAACCTCACTGGATTACGGATGTAAGAGTTCATAAGTTTAGGAAAGAAAAGAAGACAAAACAGAGTAATAACAATGTTGTTATCAGAGATACATATGAAATGAAATGATGCAGAGTGTTCCTAATTGAAATATGTTACAACAAACAAGAAGAAGACGTGTAGATTAAATAAGGTAACATTGTACCTTATCACTATACAAAGAAAGCATAAGATACCATATAATGTTTTTTTGAATCAATGCACTAAGATATTTCAAAAAAATAGAGAACCCTAATGTTGTTACAGATTAGAATGCATATGTAAAAGATCTAACTTTATCAAAAATGGAAAATCATATACACATGGTTCAATCATCAATTGACACTACATAAGTGCTTTATCTCATTACTATTCTAAGCATTATCATCTCTTAATAAAAGTTATGGAAAACAAAGTAGTGATCTCCATTTTATAACAATAGGCATATACAAAATGAAATATCAGCATTGATGTTATAAGTGATGTGTGTGCACAAGAGAATGAACATGTGCAAAAGGTGGAGTCAACAATGAAATATTCAGCTATAGATAATGCCATAATGATCAATTGACATCATATTTCCAAGTAAAAGAGAGTAATAGAAATGTTGTTATAAAGATGATGGGTCATAGAAGTTGTCATCTAAGTGATGAATGTAAGACATAAGTATTCACATATATATAATGATTCAGAAAGGGACTTAGTGTTTCCAACTGAGAAATCTTTTTTCAGAACTTGCAAGACCTTTGTAGATTAGTGAACATAATGGTCTGAATGTTGGTTTCTGTCATTTTTGGCATTTTGATAAACTGAATTGTTTATTATGTTCACTAATCTAAAAAGTTTATAATGTTGTTGTTCGGAAAGCTTAACATAACATTTTGCAGTTTTTCAAGCTGGCTGGTTTTCACATCACAGTCATAGAGAAAAGGATGCTACATAAAAATTCCAAATTATTCTATAATAGTCATAATCAAGTGCCATGATACAGTTACATAATTATTGGTATTGCATATCTTTGCTGAATTCAAAGAACAAATTTGGTAAAATCATTGATTATTGTCGGTAAAAGAGAAATGCTACAGAATTGAGCTTCAAAGTTAAAAAATGTTTTTTAGTTTGTATTTATTGGATGTCATGAGCCTATTATTGAACTTCATTAAATAGCATTCTGATATCTTTGGATGTCACGAGCCCATGCTCGAACTCCTTGGACATTAAAAAAACATTTTTCATCTTTTTGCATTTCTTATTAAAGTTCAAATTCAGCATAAAAAAGAGAAACATATTCAATCTTGATAATATGTGCCCGTAAGTCTTTGGATATTCTCATTTTTTAGTATTGAATTCAATTCAAAGTGATTTTTCTTACTCATAAGTCTTGTAAAGATGAAATGAAAATGACTGGTGCATTATAACAAGAATGACTATGTTATGGAAGGATATAAGCTAGTAATCTTTTCAAAGCTTATTATTCATTTATGGAAGAGAAATTATAGTGAGCATAATGGTTTGGTTTCAATAATGAGAAAGTGTGTGAAATATGGTTAAAATAGTAAATTTTTATGTGCATCTATAGTCGAGCCCTAAAGTCCTTGTATCTATCTATCAAGCTATTGTAGGAGTTCTCATGAGCAAAAAATATGAACAAAGATGTACTTCACAGGAAGGTGACAAAGTGGGTTTTCATTTTGTGCACCATAACATCATTTTTATGTGCTACAAAAAGATGAAGAAACAATGATATCAACTTAGTTCAAATTTGCAAACAGAAGTGTTTTATGTTTTCATGATCATGCCTTAAACAAACATTGAGTGTTTCTCAACCAAGAAAATGTGTATTTTTCCATAAACAGAAAGAAGATGATTAATGATTATGACAGTATGGTCACATTTCTTTAAAGAAAAATATTGAGTAGAATTTAATGCCGACAAAGACAGATATCTCAGTTAAACCAACAGTTTGCGTGCATTTTTTAAAGTTTACATATAAAGATGTAGAAATGGCCATGTGGGTATCTTAGTAAAGCTCAGTTTTTTATGCTACAGAGAAGGAGTAAACAAAAAAACCCAAAAATATTGCAGCAGTTTCAAACAAATAGAATAGAATGAGTAAAAGGAAGAAGATAACTTATCTTTAAACTTGCAGGTTAGAGATGGAGCCCGAGTTTGAAGTATTCTAGTTCAAGCTTGAGTTCTTTTATGCACCATGAGATAGGGATAAGTCTGAAGATGTGGTTGGAAGATACCGAGCTTCAAGATCAAGTTAATAAAAGAAAACCCTACATCTTTTAGCTATAGCTCAGACCATGCCCAAAATTATAGTGGTTAGCTTCAAAACCATTCACACCAACCCAATTTCAAATGCAAAGTTAACAGCTAAGCATGCAAGAAAGGCCGAGTTCAAAGGAAAGAAGACTACAAGTGCAGCCGAGACTCAGAGTTTCCATAGACTCTTGTCTCTCTATCACTCCAGTTGAAGCAAAAGACCCATGTTACAAACAATTGAGGCCAAGTTCATAATACATACAATGCCATTATTATGGCATGTGAAAAACAAGTAGACACAAAGAACAAAGGGCTTGGGTTTATACAACAAATATTTGAAAACTTTAGTTCAAATTGGATGACCCCACACTAAACAGAGCTCAAAGCTCTTTTCTAAAAGAAAAAATATTACTTTCTGTTACAGCTTGAGATCCATGATCAATATATATGCACACTTATGGTCTCACCCAAAGATAGAGAAAAACAATGAAATGGTGAACTTTGACTCTTAGTGAAACCTGAGTTACAGTTAATATGCAGTGACCCAAAAGAGATGATACACTCTAGTTAACAACAAGAAGCCTGAGCTTCCTAAAAAAGGATGCAAAAATGCCATTATTCATGGTTTCAAACTGTAGTACTAAAAACATATCTACAATATGCAAATTGTAAGAGGATGAGTTACCTTTTTGAGTATGGTGAATTCCAGTTAAACAGAGATGAGCCTGAGTTTGACAAAAAGACCCAAGTTGACAGCAAGAGGCCTGAGTTTCTTAAAACATAAATAGATGCTATTACAGTGCCATTTGTCATGGTTTCAACTTCCAGATTCAACCTAGCATGGCAACACCAAACAAACCCTAAATTTTCTTCAAATTCACAGAATGAAGTACGAGAATGCCTAATTCCAAATTTGATAAAACTTTGGAGTCCACAATGTAGTATGAGTTAAGACCCTCTCAACAACAGTGCATGGAAGCTCTTCATCAAATGCAACAACAGCTCTCCAAATCCCTATACAGCTCAACCACCAGTTGATATTTTGCATTGAACTTTGGTCATGTCGATCGTAGTAAGTGTACGCCTCTCTCTCCGGTCTCCCACAGCTTTCCAAGGGCAGGGGTTAGTAGCCAAGGTTCACAAGTGCATGCAAATCTATTAAGAAATAACTACTAAACGAAATGATCAAAACGCAAGCAATAAAATGTACAAACTACGAAAGGGAAGACAAATGAATGCAAACCCTCCGAAGCTTGAAGCTTCTATTTTCTCTCTCTACTCCTTCAATAACGCTGTTCTTGATGCTCAGTATTGGCTGGGTAGCGTCTATGACTTGAGAAGCGTCGAGATGTTGATAATTGCAAAGTGTGTGTGTGATCGCAGGATGGCCTGAAT
>MU226429.1:2966735-3018578 GCA_018584345.1 Thuja plicata
TTTCAACATGTGAGATAATTGAATTCTTTTTAATTAAGAATTGCTTTATTTGATGAAATTAAATTAATTTAATTGAAATTAATTTAATTGGAAGAATAAATTAGTAAGTTTAAATATTTGATTTAAATTTTAGGAAATTGAGTTTAATTGATTAAATATTGGTAAATAACCATTTTAAATGTTAATTAATTAAATAAAATTAATTATTTAATTAATGTTGAGAATTGGATTAGATGATTTGAGAAATGATTTTAGAAGAAAATAGGTGATTAATTAATGATTAGGAAACCATTAATTAATAGATGAAAATTAGGGTTTTAATGCAAAGTTGCAAGCCTGTCCATTTTAGGGTGTCTACAGTAAGATTAGGGTGGTTATTGCTTGCTTTAGTCTTAAGCATAGTTAGGGTTTTGTCATGCAATATGGCGGTAAGAATTTTGACAATTTTTTTGTGTTTTAATATATATTTTGTTATATATTAAAATATGTTGTAAAATATGTAATTCTCCCAAGGCATTAATGTTATAAATTGGTACAAAGATGTAAATAAAATATATCAAACATTAGGGGAGATAAGTCTAGGTCTAGATTTGAGGCATGGCTTATGCCTTAAACTTAGGGGTTTTTAAAATAATGAAGGGATTTTTAGAAGCTATATTTTTGAGCATCAGTTGGGCCTAAAAATCAGGGTAACCATCTATTTAGGAGCACCCTTTAGGGGGGATATTTCATTTTCAGAATTAGCCTTGGAGCCTATTTAAGTGAACTTCTTATTCAGTTGTAGAAGTTCACAATTTAGGATAAAAGTTGTATTAGTGAACATATCATTCCTTTGCACTTTTTCTTTCATTTTGTAACCATTTTTGTAGATTTTGAAGATAATAGAGCTGGCCTTATTATTTGAACATCTTTTCTGAGTTCTTGCATCTATCCTTTCAAGTTTTTTTGCATTTAAGTGTTTATCCCTTTCAAGCATAGATTACTGAATTGCTCTAAATTCCTATTCTAGGTTCTAAAGAATTAACCTTTTGTAGAAATTACCTATCTTTTGGTTGAATTCCTACCATTAGTGGCACCAAACCCTAATAGTGAATTGTAAACCATCCTAGGTGTTGAGAAGTGAAATCATTACATAACTTAGTAATGTGTTTTTTTTAAGTACAGTATTGGAATTCTAATAAATCTGAGTCTATTTTGGTGTATCACCCCTTTTTTTTAATTAGTATTCATTTTCTAGTTCTCCTTCTCCCTTTTCCAAAAACCATAAAAATTTAGTATTATGTGATATTCCAAATTCAATAGGAACCGGCCTAGAATTTGGAGATTCGTTCTCTCATCCACCTAGGATAATGTTTCCATGTTTCAATAGGATGGATAGATTCTCCATCTAGCTATAGGTGCAATCCTGATTGACAATAGAACATATATGTTTAATAAATTGTATTGAAGAAAAAAAATCACTTTGTTGAGTCCTTGGAGAGAGAAACATTTGGTTAGCCTTCCCGAGTCAAGAACTCTAAAAAGAAAAAGGATGAGAATCCTTGTTTCACTGTTATTTTCCCTTGCCAAATTCATGGTCTGGCTTGTTAAGATCTTCATTAAGTTGGTCATCTTCATTTTCAAGATGTGCTATCAATTGTTGCAGTAAAAGGAAAGAGACAAATCAGTGTAACCCTTAATCCACTATTGAAGTTGCTAAGAAGTAGTAATCTATAAAAGGTACACCATCCTGAGTTTGTGGAGCTCAAAGGAGGATTAATTCTCATCAATCAAAATTTTAATTGTAAGAATCAAAAGTTGGGAATCTAGGAGTCAAGCATAATTTCTATATTGAGATTCAACAAGAAAAATCTCTAACAAATGGGCGACTCCATTGGGGAGGGTTGAAGTAAACCATGTTTAGTCTATCCTGTATTTTCTGGTGCATCATCTTTTCAAACACTTTAGATCTAGTTCTAAGTTAAATAAACATATTAGAGAGAAGTGGGTTTCAGAAATTAGGTTTCAAAGTTCATAGGGACTAATCCTTTCATTGTTCCATTTCTTTTTCAATTCTTAAATATTTTTCCATACTTGTTGCAGGTGGCGAATCTAACTCTGTGCATTCCAGTGTGATTTGCATATTGAAAATTTAAAATTCTTGTCTGATCTTAAAATGAGTCGACAAAGAAACACCAGATCTTATTTTAGAGCCAATCATGAGAAAGATATAGGAGAAGAGCTCCATACACCTGGAAGGAGATAGTGCTCCAAGAGAGGTGGATCAAATCATGATTCTCCAAATACTTCAAAGGAGAGAATGGAGATCCATGTCCCTAAGAGAAGGTCATCCTCATCTAAAATTGCAGAGCCACCAAGGACAATATGTCCATATAGGGTTGACATATCTTATGATCCTTTCAGAGATGGAGAGATGACAGATGCAAGATTCTTCCCTGTAGGAGAAAATTTAGAACAACCAGGAGAGACATCTACTACTGAGACAACATCTTATGATTCTAATAAATTGAAAGAAGAGGTCATGGATTTGAGAAGAAAGAAGTGTGAACAAGAATTAGAGATAGGAGATGCAAGAAAAAGGCATGAACAAGAGTTGTATGAATTGTTAACTGAGAGAGAAGAACTATTGACAGAGACAAGAAGAAATGAGCTTAAGGCTAAAAGCCTAAATAAGGAAGTTAAAGGTCTAGACATAGACTTTTTTAGTGACCTTGAAGCTTTAACGAAGAAAGCTACAAATAATAGATCAAATTCTAGCAAAGATGAGTTTTCAGGAGAAGGACTTATCATAAGAGAATTTCATGCTCATGAGATTGAGAAAAATGCAAAGCTCAAGACAAGTGATAAGTTTGTCTCTGATAAAGGTAATCAAAACACTATTAGCATTAGTATTAATGAGCCAAAGAAAAATAAAGTTGCCCCTACAGGAATGTCTCAAATTGACATAGAACATGAGAAATCTAGAAAAGCCAAAGAAGATCTAGCTAAGGAGCTAGAAAAGATGGAGCTAGAGGCTGCTATAGCTGATATTAAAATGAGGATAGCTTTCTTCCATGCTACTACTAATACTATTGCAAGTAGCTCTATGCCTATCACTATTGGGACTCAACAAAAAAATCCACCAGGTAGTGCTGGTCCAAGTGTTCAACATGCTGGTCCTAGTCCAAATACTCAAAGCTCTAGTCTAAAACAAGGAGGCCCTCAGCATACTCAGAATCAAGGAGGTGTAGTAGGACCAAGTGGAAACAATACTTTGGGAAGCTTCTAAAGAAGACATGTTCATTTGGATAGATATAGACCTCTTTTCTTTGATGGTATCTCTGGTCATCCAAACATGATCCCTAATGAGGTAAGAGATCAAATCCCTAGATTCATAGGAAATAATGTCATAACCTGTGAAGTACATTTAAAATTTTTCACAAATAAGATCACTGATTTTGAAATATAACATGAAGATGTTATTATGAAGCTTTTTGTTTAGTCTTTGATAGAAGATGTAAGGGATTGGTTTATAAATTTTCCTAATGATAACATATCATCCTTAGAATAATTTATTAAATCTTTTAGGGAGCAATATAGAGAACATGTTAACTCTGCTTATATGCTGAATGAATTTAACAACATTGAGAAGTTCCCAAATGAGAGCCTGACAGATTTTAATAATAGGTTCCAAAAGGCTATGAAAAATCTATTCCAAGTGCTAAGGCTAGATGAACAAGTATGTCTAACTACCTATTTCAATGCTACTAATGGTAAGATTTCCTATCTTCTCAGAGACAAGAACCCTCATACCTTGAGAGAGGCTTATAAAAAATCAATATACATTGAGAGTAATAGGAAAGCCTCAGGAAAAATGGGGAAGAGAGAGGATGGAAAATTATGAAAAGAGAAAGGAAAAGTGAGAACACCTATTAAGGATGATGATAGGGTTGATAAATTAGTGACTATAGTGAAAGATCTTACTGCTAAAATAGATAAGAATAATAAAGGTTTTCATGACAATAAGTACCAATATCAAAGGTATGATAAAAAACCTAATCTGAGGGACATGCCATACAGAACCAATTGGAAAGATGGAAATTCAATCCTTGAAAACCAAGAAAACCAAAAGACCAAAGAAATTTGTGGTCCCTTGAAAATAAATATTACAAACGATGTAGAGAACACTCATTGGTGTGTTACTTGCAACATTCCTCATTCTTCATATCAATGTGTGGTATCCCAAGCCCTGGCTGATCAAATGGGGGAGGGAAATGAATAGACTGGTCCTGAACAAGAATGTCCTGCTGTGAACATGTTCATTGTAAGAAAACCCTATCCATGGTTTCCTAAAAAAAAGTGAACCTATTGAAGGTATAAGAAGAAAAATAATTAAGTACTTAGAATACTAGCCCCAAGTAATTTATGATTTTGATGATAAGACTGGTATTATATCACAAAGAACCATAAATGTAGTGGATGATGAAAAGGAGCATCCCCATTTCAGGTTACCAAGTGATGAAGAGAAAATATCCCTAACCATAGAAATAATAAACTAGACTAGGGGTGCATACAATCTAAGAAATAGAATAGTTGAGCCTGGTCAAGGCAATCTTTCCTCTATTTTTATTAAAGAGGATGCCCCACAAAATACTATAGAATCTCATCACAAGGATACTAAAGAAAATAAAGTTGCAAAGAAAATAGGATCTTCTTATTATCAGAAGGAAAAAGAGGAAACAAAAGTAGAATAACAAGTGGCTATTGATAAGGCCAAGAAATGTAGAAGGATAGGTGATGTATCTTCTAAATTTTCTATGTTTGATATGAAACATTCTCTTACTCAAATGAAAGTTTCAGTCCCACTGATGGAGATGCTAAAAATAAAAGAGCATAAGGAAGCTGCACTTTCACTTTTGAGAGGGATAGAAGATATCCCTATGTCAAACCAAGAAGAAGTTTCTTTGACCTTGAAAAATGATAAAAGAGAAGTTCCATCTATCAAAGAAAAGGAAAAACAAGTAAAAGGCCTAGAGAAAAGCAAGGAACTCTCTAATATTTTCATTGTCAATGTGATCACTCAAGAACCACTGCCACTGAACCATTTCTATGTTACTTTGATGAAAAATAATTTTCTAGTAAATAATTGCATGATAGACTCTGGTGTTGTAGCTACTGTGATGTCGTATCATGTCATGAAAGAATAAGGCCTCTGAGTCAGCACTTTTGAAGGAATTTTTTATGCAATGGATAACAGAGAAGTTCCTGTGATAGGAACATTAAAAGATATTAAAGTAAAAAATTATGCATTCCCTGAAGCTACATACAGAATGGACATAGTTGCTGTAAACATAAAACCTCATTATGGTATGCTTCTATCCAGACAATGGGTAGCAACAGTGGGAGGAAGATTGCAACTAGATTTGTCATATGAAACAATTCCTATGAATGACACTGAGGTCATGTTGTATAGAGAGCCTCGTTCATCTATCATGGTAGAAATGGCCATGCCTGATCAACTAAATTATTGTGTAGACATTGACATGGAAACCTCTTCTGTAGAATAGATCAATCCACAATTGAGGAACACTAATCTAATTATTAATGAAATTCTTATACAACAAGATGGACTATGGCATATGTACTTTGATGGAAGATGCTCTAAACAAGGATCAGGAGTAGTTGTTTAATTCATATCCCCATCATGTATTATTTTTAAATACTCTTACCTTTTAGCCTTTCATTGTACCAACAACATAGCTAAGTATGGAGCATTAATATTGGGAATGGACATTGCCATCAAGCATGGTATTAAATGTTTACAAGTTCATGAGGATTCCCAACTCATGATAGCTCATATTAGATCAAAGTATGCTACTAAATATGACAGACTGAAATTGTATAAGTATGTTGTCTAGGATAGATTAGAGTTCTTTGATGCTTTTAACATTATTTGGGTAGAAAGGTCCAACAATATCATGGAAAACTTTCTTGCTAATGTTGCTCTGCAGAATAATGACATTACCATTGCTGGCATATCTATGGTGGAAGTCAATAATAGGCCAGTAGTACCTAACAATATCCGTAATTGGCAAGTCTTTGAGGATGATGATATCCTTTGATTTATTGAGTGTTTAGATCAATATGATGGCCAAAAGATAGATTGTGAGTCTTTGATAGGAATGGTAGATGGAAAATAGTACATTTTTTATAAAGAAATTATTCAGCTAGATTCTAATCATATTCTAAAAGGGTTAGTTGAATTAGAGGGAATGTTTAGTATAAATGATAACTACATGTCAAAAAAGTCCAATGCCAAAGTGGGATATTTGAAGGAAATAAATCTAGGTTCATAGACATCTCCTCAATCAGTCTACATGGATAGGAATATGAGATTAAATTTGATAAAGCTTCTAAAAAAGTATAAACATGTTTTTGCCTGGTCTTATGAAGATCTAAAAGCCTACAGAGAGGACCTATTTCAGCATGACATCCCACTGAAAGAAGATGTGAAACCATTTAGGCAAAAAAAGAGACCCATCAACCCACTATTGGCTACTAATATGCAGATGGATTTGATGAAACTAAGGGATGCATACATTATTTAACCAATAAGAAATTCATCATGGGTTTCAAATTTGGTTCCTGTGAGAAAGAAGAATGGGGACATAAGATTATGTGTTGACTTTAGAAACTTGAATGTAGCTTCATTGAAAGACAATTATGGATTACCAAATATGGAATATATGCTATATAAGGTCTTTGCATGTGATATATTGTCTATGATGGATGGGTTCTCTGGGTATAACCAGGTACTAATCAAGGAGTGTGAACAATTCAAGAAAACATTTACTACTACTTGGGGAACTTATGTATATGCCAGCATGCATTTTGGTGTAAAAAAATGCTGGTGCAAATTTTCAGAGGGCCATGGATGTGGATTTTAAGGATCTCATAGATGTCCTCACTTTAGTCTATCGGGATGACCTAACAACCTTCTCAAAAAATTAGAAGACCATTGTAACCATTTGGAGAAGGTCTTAATCAAAGCACTAGAATATGGGATATCATTGGACCCAAGAAAATGTCAATTTGTTGTCACTGAAGGAAAACGCTTGGGTCATATAGTGTCAAAAGAATGAGTAAGAATAGATCTAGAAAGAGTTGAAGCTATTCAGAAAGAACTTGTTCCTAAAAATCTAAAAGGTATTCAGTCATTCTTGGGACAAATTAATTTTGTCAGGAGATTTATTGCCAATTTTGTTGAGTTAGTCAAACCAATAGTCAGACTATTGAAAAAGGATGTGAAGTTTGAATGGGACTAGGAGGCACACGAAGCCTTGGAAAAAATCAAACAATAAATCCAAGAAGCCCCTATTCTAAGCTCTCCTGACTATGCAAATCCATTTTCTATGTTTACCTTTGCATATTTTCATACCATTGTAGCATTGCTTTTGCAAAAAGATGATGAGAGTTTTGAGCATCCTATAGCATTCTTTAGCAAGTCAGTACAATCAACAAAATTGAATTATCAATTAATGGAGAAGCAAGCCTATGCTCTAGTGAAAGCAGTCAAAGCTTTTAGATCTTACCTAGTATGTGCCAAAGTTAATGCATATGCTCCCCATGCTGCAGTAAAGGACATTCTAGTCCAAAGTGAAGTGATAGGGAAAAGATGCAAATGTATTAACAAAATTTAGGAGTTTGACTTGGAGATCCATATCACTAAGCTAGTAAGAAAATTGGGACTAGCTAAACTAATGAAAAAAGAAAATTTGGATTTATTCCAAGTAAACAATGCTAATACTTGTGGAGAAGTAGTTATAGATATTGAAATGTAGCCTTGCTATACTAACATTGTATATTTTCTAAAGAAAGCTAGTTTCCCAGAATATTTAAATGACAATCAAAGGAGAAGCCTGAGATTGCAAGCTCAGAAATATATACTATTACAAGGTGACCTATTTTGGAAAAATAGGGATGGCATACTGTTGTTATGTATACATAAAGGACAATCTAAAAGCATCTTAAGAGAAATGCATTCTGGGATGTGTGGATGACACTATTCAGCTAGAGAAAAACATCACAAGATCTTAAGGGCTAGATACTATTGGCCTTATCTATTTAAATATTCCCATACCTTTGTTAGGAAATGTGAACCATGTCAAAGATTCTCTATAAAAGATGAAATTTTTGAGTGCCTTATTATTGAATCCTGTGGTTGCAGAAGCATGTTTTGGTATGTGGGGAATGGACTTCATTGGAGAATTTGCAGAAAAAGAAAGTAGAGGAAACAATTGGATTATAGTTACTACTGATTACTTTACCAAGTGGATAGAGGCAATTCCAACTAAAATTCTACAAGCACAGTAGTGGTTGACTTTTTGATGGATAATATTATTACTAGGTTTTGTGTTCCTCTAAAACAAGTAATGGATAATGTAATGTGCTTTAGATCAGAAGAATTATTTTTGATATTATATGGGAATTGTGATATCATATTCCTCCCCTTACCATCCATACACCGATGGGAAAGCAGAATCCAGTAATAAAAGTATTCTGCAAATTTTGAAGAAGACCCTGAAAAATAACAAAAGAGCCTGACATGCAAAGTTAAAGCTTGCCTTATGGGTAGATAGGATTACTATGAAAAGAGAAACAAGGAAATATCCTTTTGAATTAGTGTATGGTTTTCAATTCAAAATGCATATGAATAACTTTTTCCTTGTCTATAAGTTCATCCAAGATGAGGGATTAGAAATATCTGAGTCAATGCAAGAATGAATTATTTAGTTTGGTAGAATTGGATGAATTGAGAAGAGACGGGAAAAAAGATAATATCAGATTGCAAAAAAAGATGAAATACCTTTTTGACAAAAGGGAAAATGAAAGAAAATTCCATCCTAGTGACTTGGTTCTTCAATGGAATGCCAGGGCTAAGGATAAAGGGAAGCATAAGAAATTTGAATCCTTGTTGTTAGGTCCCTTCATGATCCATCCTAATTTTGGAAAGGATTCATATATTCTCATTAATATGAATGATGAAGAATAGGAATTTCTAGTGAAAAGACAATTTATGAAAAAATTCTTCAATTGAATCAAGTATTTTCCATGCATAGTAGCTTGTACTTTATGTATAGGTGTGTTTGCTTTCTGTTGTGTGTTTCTTTCTAGGTTGTGTGTTTGATTTTGCAGTAGGTTAGAGAAGTTGTAGTTTTCCTCCCAGATATCTATAATTCTTTTTGTGAACTTTCATTCAAGCATCCTTAGATAGAGCCATTGTTGGGTATATTTCTAGTTTTCTAGGTCTTACTAGATTTTTTGGGTTCCTAGTTTTGGTTTGTGCTTTAAAGTGTCAAGGTATGTTCTAGTGTACCATCAAATTTTCCTACAAGGGTCTAATTTCTAAGAAATGAAGTGCAAAATGGTTGAAAACCCTAAGACCTAGGTCATTTGTGTCCTTGTAATGAAAAAATCCTAGTTCTCCATAGCCTTGTTCTAATTTGAAGTTACTTTTGTTGAGTAACTTAAGTGATTTATAAGTCATGTGCTTTTAAGTGGTTTCCTTTATCTCTTAATCTTGTGACCAAGACTGAATATTATTTATGATCTAGTGACTTGGTGCAAGACTTTTATCTCTTAGGCTTGAGAAGAAAATAATATGCTTTCATACATTCTGAGATTAAGTAGAGACGGTTGATCTTGATCTGATCATGTGGTTGGCTCGTGATTTCTAGATAATTATGAAGTTGCATAAAATATTTAGAGATTCAACAACAACCGTGGATGCACATTTAATTGTGTTTCTAGCACTAGATCTTGTGACTTAACTCAACTTATAAGAGATCTTCAGTGACTTCGATATTTATTTAGTCACATAATCTTGTAATCCAACCTGAGGTCAGTGCATAGTTTGCTTTGGCTTTATCGCGTGATCTCAAAATCAAGTTAGAGTTAAGTTATTTATTCTAAGATTCAATGAGGATTTATGATCTTTCTCAAGATGAGCGGCTAACGTGTGATCTCCAAGAAAATGCCAATGTCAAGAAATCTTTCAGCAATTGAATGATATCTGTAGATCTCATTATATATTTGACTTGATCGTGTGGTCTGCACATGATCTCCCAATTAACTCATGAGTTAATGAACCTTTCAGAGAATTGGAGATAAGGCTTTTCACATAATCTCTAGATAAACCTATGGTTGAGATCAAGCTTAGCAAAGTTTATTCTAAGATTCAGAGATAGCATAGTCGTGTGATCTCAGAATGAAAGTGTGGTTAAGTAGATAGTCTCAAGATTCAGCGTAGGCCTTTGGATTAAAGAAAGATCAAGGGTTGCCAAATAATATTGGGAAGAATTGATAAAGTATAAAAATATTGTGAGACTTAGTGCTGACCATTGATGTGATCAAATTTTGAGGGATGGCATGTAATCTCTATATTTAACCCGAGTTACAAGAATTATTCAACAACTTCAAGATTTATTCAGTCACCAAATCTCCAAAAGAACCATGATTAGTCGTGGTTAAATCAAAGCAAAGTGAGGTTTTCTATAAATGAATCTGAGTCATTGATTAAGATAGAGATGTGTGTCTGGCACTGAATCGCTAGAAGAAGTGAAAAACTCAAGGATTATTCAGCAATCAAGAGGTGATGGCTAAGATGCAGACACATGTTTAAGTGTCTAAAAGATCTTTGGTATCCGTGAAGTCTCTAAATAAACCCAGGATTGAGAAAATATTTTAGTGATTCAGAGATAGCCTCTATCTCTGAATCTCCAGACTTGACCAGAGTTAACCCAAGCATTACGAGATTATGAGATAGATTTTAGTAGTGTGACCTCAGGAAAAACTAGTGTTAAAGCTAAAGATTGTGAGATTCAATGTAGGCCATAGATTAAAAGGAATATCAAGGGTACTCACGTAATCTCCAGACAGAATAAGAAAGTATAAAACTATTTAGAGACTTAGTGCAAGGCATTGATATTGATCTGATTGTATGGTCTATGTGTGATCTCTTAATAGACCCATGGTTAATTGAAATATTCAGAAATTTAGAGACTTGGTCAGTTATTGAATCTCCAAAAAAACTCAGAGCTAAACCAAGGTTATTTTATTTCCTTTTCATGTGATATCTGAACAAACTCAAGGTTAAGATAGAAGATCAGAGATTCAATGAGGATCATAAATTTCACATCAGATGAATGGCTAGCACTAAGTCTCTAGACAAAACTTGAGTCAAGTTAAATATTCAGAGAATTAGAGATCTTTCAGTCGTTGAATCTACAAATATGATCATGGTTAAAGTAGAAACCTAGTAAAGTTTATTCACTAATTTAGAGATAAGAAGAAACAAGTTACTTAGAGTTAAGAGGTAAATCAGATGCAAAGTCAGGTTAAAATGATTGGCCAACATGTAATCTCATAACAGAATCAGAGTTAA
This sequence comes from Thuja plicata, assembly GCA_018584345.1. Lineage (NCBI taxonomy): Eukaryota > Viridiplantae > Streptophyta > Pinopsida > Cupressales > Cupressaceae > Thuja > Thuja plicata. The sequence continues at coordinate 2,978,158 of MU226429.1, forward strand.
GCTCATCATCTAGCAACTTAGAGATGACTAATGATGAAAAGGGAGATCGTGTGGCTGGCACTAGATCTCATGATGTAACTTGAGTCAAAGTAAGCTCTCAATGACTTTGAGATAAATAAGTCATGTGATCGATAGATAAACCGTGCTCTAAGTATGGTAATATGTTAAGGACTTTCTCTTGCGCCATGTCAAGGAAATATTATGAAAAGCCAATGTTAATAAAGACAAAAGATTTTGATAGAGTACAAGTAATCTACCGAGCTATGAAAAAGAAAGGAAAAGTGGCCAATCAGGTACTGTACCAATCCTTTTTGCTTATAATAAGGTTTTAAAATTGAAAAAGTACTCATGACTGCTCTGACTAGGCTATTCAAATTTGATTTCTTGTCAACTTCAAGTGCCATAGTTAGGAAAGAATTGATGTCGAGACATGCAAAGTTATTGCAGAAGTAATTGAGCAATGGTTTCCAAGTTCTCGACTAGAGTGGTGCATTGAATTTTCAATGATAAATAGATGCAGCCTTTTTACATTTCTGATTACCAAAGTTTTTAGAGTACAAAGAAGAGGATTTGCCAAAGTTTTCAAAGTTTTCAAAGCGTAGAATTTGCTTAAGTTCAGAGAAAATTGTTATAAGAAGCCTATCTCTGGGTGAAGAATTGTTCAAAAGAATCAGTGAAGATGAGTCAAGCTGGACCGAGTGGGCCTTCAACCAGTGGAGGAAGTAAAGATGCAGAGGATGAGCATAAAGGGAAGAGTAACTTCTTAGATGAGTTTGTTGCTTTGCTACTAGGAAAAAATCAAAATAAAAAGGTAGACGATGAATCCTTTTATGATATTATGTCAAATTGAAGAGATCCCATTACTCCCAGATGCTCTAGCTTTCATTTGTTGAATTATTTCTACAGTAACTTGGATGGACAAATCCAAGTCTCAAACACCTGGACATTAGGTCTTGCCAAGTTAATTATCCCTGATGTCTTTGTGGATGTTGACCTATTGATAAATCTAGCTTAAAAATATGACTCTACCTCCAAAACAATAAGGAAAGACAATGAAGAAGCCTTAGTAACCTTAGATATGGCAGCATTCATGAAATATTTTAGCATTAACCATGCCTCTGCCATAGAGATAGACTTAAAAAAGATGCAAAGAAAATATACCAGAGAGGTCACAATAGTAAGAAAATTGGTTCAAGCTCATGTGCCAAGGATGAATAGAAATTATGTGGCCCCATTTCCTATTTCTAAAGGACAACCTTATGAGTATAAAGAGCTCTATTTCTACATAAAGTATAAAGCCTACGAGCTATGTAGGATTTTAGGGATAGATGGACATATTGAAAAGTTGCCTACAGATCTTTTGATGATCATCTTAGATATTCAAAATTACCATGCCAATATAGATTTTGACTACATCTAGTATGTCACAGATAGAATGCATGAGGGCCTGATCAACATTCATAAAAAGGATAACCCCAATTCCATGCATTATTCTCTATTAATGCATTTGATATTGTATTTCAATATTGGCAGCATGAAAACAAAGTTTCTAAGACCAAGAACTCTTTACCAAGGCCAATCAAACCTAGTGAATTTGTGGACTAGGGTTTGGAACTATACTTCTAATGAGAATGAGTTCTGTGGCTTTGAGAACTAGATAGTATATCCAATTCTAGACCTATTGGGCCTTAGTGTAACTAGGCTTCCAATAAAAAAATTCATCTTTTGAGGCCCTGCCAATACGTAGATAAGTGGCTAGGAGATCATAATTGGGGTGACTTCTACTGTGAGAAGAATTTCACCATAATTAGGGTTTATGAATGCTCCCAGCCCCCACACATACTTCCTATGTATGTACCTCCAAGAGTGACCTTGATAGAATTCATATGGAAATTGATGTTAACAGATAAGGAGCACCTCACTCCTCATAGAAAAGGCACATTCACTCCCAGATAATTCAATGTGGTGAACTTCACAATTGGGAAAAGAGCCACGGATGTAGTGAATAAGTGATTAGGCCAATATAGGATGAGTATGGCCTTGTATAGGTATGTTGATCTAGAAGGTTTCATTAAGAGTGTAAAGAAGCTACTAACCCCAAGTATCACTACTATCAGAGAGCATGAAGAATGTGTAGAGGAAGATTTAATCAAAAATACCTTGGAGGATGATGATGTAGCAAGAAGAGAAGAACAATACCAAGATTTAATAGGCTTGGAGAAAAAAATGAAGAAAAAAGGGATCCCCTTTGGAGGTTTCTTTCTAGGAGTTCCTTATTTATAGAGACTCACAAAAATGATTGAGTCTTATAATACTATGTACAATCAACTTGAGGGGCTGATTGAAGAAAATGAAAGATGTCATGAGAAGCATTCTTCCTCAAAGTATGAAGAGGATAGTGAGGGAGGATACTTAGTTAATAGCCCTCCTCCCATGGATCATCCACTAGAAACAGAGAAAAACATAGAAATGAATCTTACAAAGGTGCCTAATGTTGAGGTGACTAATGATTCTCCAAGAAAGAAATAGAGAATGGAGCAAGGGGAGCCATCTCAAGCTGGGACCCAATGAAAGAAAAAGGATAAAGCAAGTCAGTGAAGGGGCACCAAAGATCATCAATCAAGATATGAATAAATTCAAAGAAGACCAGAGGAAAGGAAGGCTCTATCAAGGTTAGAAGATCAATTGGAATGTCTTAGAACCTATAATGGCTCTTAATTATTGTAATGCTCTTAAATGATGTAATGCATTTAATAAGTTTGCAATGTCCTTAAAGGACTAAAACCTTGTTTTTAAGTGGACCAATAGTGTCCAAGCATAAAATTATGTCCTAAGAGTCTAGCATAGATTACTAAATAAGTTCAGGGAATTAGAAGTCATTAGGTTGGAGTTTAGCATTCAAAAATGTCATTTTTTATAGTTTAAAATTTATATTTTCAAAAAATAATGGCTAGTTTAACATTATGGATGGAAATTGAGTTTTTAGTTTTAAAACCTTAAAATAATCCCTCAAACTGACCCAAAATAGGTTATGGATGTTTGGGAAAGGTCATTATAATGAAAAATAAGAATTCATTATGGTGTGTGGCTGGAAAGTACAGACTGTTGTAGAGAATAAATACAAATCTAAGAATTTTGCAAGGATTTTGTAATGTATTGAATGTTTGTTGATTGGTACTCAATAGGATCTGATTCACTAATTATTTAAGAGTCTCTCCTTATCATTTTGCAAGCATTTATATGATCTTTGTATTATTTTGAATATATTTTCATTCACTGTTTCAACACTGTCACTATTTGAGAGTTATTAAATCATTATTTTGATAGGAGTCTAACAAAGGAGGGAATCATTCCATGAAAGTAAAGGCCTAACCTTCATGGAATGACCAAAACTAACATGTATGTTATGAATCTAATTATTTGATGAGTAGGTAACAGAAAGAGAGGGTGATCCAGTCAATAGATGAAGAAATTGTGTTGAAAATGATGGCACAAGTGTTGCAGCCAATGATACATCCAAATAAGGGGTATCTTTTATGATGTGGGTTTCCTTATAGAAGCCTTTTACTGGTGAATCAAGTATTGGTTATGTCTAGAAGTGATTGGAGACAAGACATTGAGGAAGCCTTAACATTGAGGGTTTGAAAGGAGTGAATTTGGGTTTTTTGATGTTAATGAAGGTTTGAGTATAATTCCTTTAGAATTTGGTCATTTTATGACATAAATAAACACTTTCCAGGAGTTGGGAACTTGGGAACATCTAGAACTAGTAGTTTCTTTGTAAATTGGCATTTTTTAATGCATTTTTGAGCCATAGTGTGAGGACAGTTACATATGGTCCAAAGGAGTCCATAGTTTCCTTTTGGTATGTTTTAGAAGGGGATAAAGGGTATCTGAAAATATAATTTTTTTGGTTATTCCTTTGGGAAAATCCAAAGTTAAGTGCAAATTACTCTCACTGAAGGCCTAGAAGGAAGGCTACTAGGCCTAGTGGTAGTTTGGTGAAGAATTAAGGGGTAGGAGAGTTGGATTGGCCTTGAAACCTTGAAACCAATTTATTACACACTAATACCACCCAAATATACCATATCTACCATTATTTACCATTGGGAGGAGTCTTAGTCAATTTTAGGCCTATTAAAGCCTTCAAGGGCTTGGGAAAACCATAGAGATTCTTGCATTTGTACTATCCTTTAATGTCTTTTAGTCCACCATCCTTAAAATTGCATCAATTGGTATCAGAGACATAAGGAGGTTAGGGACCATTTCTGAAGGAGAAGAGGAGTTTCTACAAGGATGGCAAATATAGAGTTGGCAAGGATAGTCAAAGAGTAGTTGGCAGATAATAGGAAGTTGAAAGCAACACTGGAAAAAAGGGAGAGAGAGAACCATGAGAAGGATAGGATGATGAAGACCATGATGGAGAGGATCTTAGTACTAGAAAAAAGATATAAAAGCATCAAGCTAGATGAGGAAGTAGAAAAAGAAGGAGAGGAAGAAGTACCCCAAGAGGAAGATCAACTAGATCCCGAAGATCTAAGGATGGCTAAGTTGGTGAAAGCCATAAAGAATGGAGATTCAAGGGTAAGGATGGACTTACCAATGTATGGAGGGAAGATGGATGATGAAGAGATAATTGATTGGTTCAGTGCAATTGAAAATTACTTTGAGTGTGAAGGAATAGAGGAGAAGGACAAAGTGAAGATTGCAAAGTCCAAGTTGAAGGGACATGCATTATTGTGGTGGGATTGTATTCAGATAGAAAGATGGAAGAATGGGTAACACAAGATCACATCTTGGTATAGTATGATGGATAAGATGAAGGAAAAAAAATTTCCAAAGGATTATAGGGTACAAATATATAAGAAAATGAGAGATTTTAGACAAAAGGATATGGATCTGCAAAAATATATTGAGGAGTTCCATAAGTTGGATATCCGAACAGGTCATGAAAAATAAGTGGACGAAAAGATTTCAAGGTACATGAGGGGTCTAAGGTTCAACATTCAGGATGAACTTAGTCTTACTACCCAAAGGAAATTTGATTAATACTATCAATTAGCCATGAAGGCTGAAGGGAAGATAAGAAGAAGACATGAGAAGCAAAGTAGCACAAGAGGAGGATCATCTATGAGAGGAAGAGGAGGTGGGATACTATTGATTTTCAGAATAAAAGTGATAAAGAAAAAGACAAGAAATACACATCAAAGACAAGAGGAGGATATAGAGGAGGGAGAAGTGGAGGAAGAGGAAATGGAATGTTTATAGGAAGGTTCTTTACTTGCAATGAAGTGGGTCATCAGTCCTTTAGATTTCCTAAATGGAATGAGGACAAGGGTAGAGATAGGAGAGTGAACTTGATGGAAGAAAAAACAAAGAGAGAAGAACAAAAAGAGCCCATTGAAATTCATCCAGAGGATGGAGAATGCTTATTGATGGGGAAAGGACAACAATGGCATCCACAAGTGAGTATCTTCAGATCAATTTGTTTGGTAAAGGGTGAGGTATGCAATCTCATCATTGATTCAGGAGCACATAGTAATATAGTTGTTTATGAAGTTGTTCATAGTTTACACTTGAAGAATTTTCAGCATCCTAGATCATATTATGCCACATGGGTGAGTAAAGATCAGAATATTCTGGTGAGAGAGAAAGTGTGGATTGAATTTTTAGTAGGAGGCTATAAGGAAAATGTTTTATGTGATGTAATAGACATGTCATGTGGACATTTGATTCTAGGAAGACCATAGCAATATCTAACAAAAACAATTCATGATGGACATACTAATTCATATCTAGTTCATAAGAATGGTTTCACATACAAAATGCTACCTTTGGAAATTCATAAAAGGGAAAATATACTGATGTGTTTTGGACAAAGGATTGATGTAGCAAAGAAAGGTAAAAATCAGTATGATACTGGTTGGAATAGGATGGATAAGTTACAGATTTGGAAGGGACAAGATAGTCCAAAGAGTAGAGGACCAAGTGAACATAATTTTTTGTTGATTGGGGCAGTAAAGTGTCCCATTAATGGACAAGTGAATGATGATGATATTGGCAGGAGGCAGGGTTACCTTGACTCACACAAGGAGTCACAAATGTAGGAATTATCAAGACAACATTGTCACCCACAAAGAAATTCAACCCATGGACATTTTTCATCTAATAAATTATGTGTGAATGTAGGTTGGAAAGATGTAAGAAAGAAGGCTACATTGGGGGAATTTTTGATCCCTAAGTTTCAGATTGATCACAGAATAGTTAGGAGGACCAATAAGCCCAAATATTGGGACAAGAGTTTCTTTGGAGGAGGGGAGTATGGTGTAGGGGCACCAAATATCATCAATCAAGATATGAAGACATTCAAAGAATACCAGAGGAATGGAAGGCTCCATCAAGGTTATAAGATCAATTGGAAGGTCTTAGAACCTATAATGGCTCTTAATTATTGTAATGCTCTCAAATGATGTAATGCATTTAATAAGTTTGCAATGTCCTTAAAGGACTAAAATCTTGTTTTTAAGTGGACCAATAGTGTCAAAGCATAAAATTGTGTCCTAAGAGTCTAGCATAGGTTAATAAATAATTTTGGGGCATTAGAAGTCATTAGGTTGGAGTTTGGCATTCAAAAATGTCATTTTTCATAGTTTAAAATTCATATTTTCAAAAAATAATGGCTAGTTTAACATTATGGAGGGAAGTTGAGTTTTAAGTTTTAAAACCTTAAACTAATCCATAAAAATTACCCAAAATAGGTTATGGACGTTTTGGAAAGGTCATTATAATGAAAAAGAAGAATCCATTATGGTCTGTGGCTGGAAAGTATGGACTATTGCAAAGAGTAAATAAAAATCTCAGAATTTTGCAAGGATTTTGTAATATCTTGAATGTTTTTTTATTGGTAATCAATAGGATATGATTCAATAATTATTTAAGAGTCTCTCCTTATCATTTTGAAATCATTTATATGATCTTTGTATTATTTTGAATCCATTTTCATTCAGTGTTTCAGCACTGTCACCATTTGAGGGTTATTAAATCATTGTTTTGATAGGAGTCTAACAAAGGAGGGAATAATTACATGAAAATAAAGGCATAACCTTCATGGAATGACCAAAAATAAAATGCATGTTATGAATGTAATAATTTGATGAGCAGGTAATAGAAAGAGAGGGTGATCCAGTCAATAGATGAAGAAATTATGTTGAAAATGATGGCACAAGTGTTGCAGACAATGATCCATCCAAATAAGGGGTATCTTTTATGATTTGGTTTGTCTTATATTGGAATTTTATTGGTGATTCAAGTATTGGTTATGTCTAGAAGTGATTGGAGACAAGACATTGAGGAAGCCTTAGCATTAAGGGTTTGAAAGGAGTGAATTCAGGGGTTTTGATGTTAATGAAGGTCTGAGTCTAATTCATTTGTAATTTGGTCATTTTATGACATCAATAAACATTTTCCAGGAGTTGGGATCTTGGGAAGGTCTGCAACTAGTAGTTTCTTTATAAATTGGAGTCTTTTATACATTTTTTAGCCATAGTGAGAGGACAGTCACATATGGTCCAAAGGAGTCCATAGTTTCCTTTTGGTATGTTGTAGAAGGGGATAAATGGTATTTGAAAATATAAATTTGTTGGTTACTCCTTTGGAAAAATCCAAAGTTAAGTGCAAATTACTCTCGCTGAAGGGCTACAAGGAAGGCTATTAGGCCTAGTGGTAGTTTGGTGAAGAATTAAGGGGTAGCAGAGTTGGATTGATCTTGAAACCTTGAAACCACTTGATTCCACCCTAATACCACCCAAATATAGCATATATACCATCATTTAAAATTGGGAGGAGTCTTGGTCAATTGTAGGCCTATTGAAGCTTTCAAGGGCTTGGGTAAACCATAGAGATTCTTGCATTTGTACTATCCTTTATTGTCTTTGAGTCCACCATCCTTACCATTGCATCATAAGTAAACTAATCACTGGTGATAGGTAATATCATCACCACTTTAGGAAGAATATTAGAGAAGGAAAGAAGAAATAAAAGGACATACAAGAAGAAGTGGAGTTACCCCTCCAATTATGTCAAGATGTGAGAGAACTCCATCAAGATGAATTCCTCAGTGATGATGCTTTCATCAAGATAGAAGAATTCAAGAACCTCTTGATATGGAGGAAAAAAAAAGAAGTAGGAGCCCAATTGAAATTGACAAGGGGAGAAACTATATAGAGTGAGGCCCTGCAAGCCTTAACAACTTATGATCTAGAGAATGAAACAATAACCTGTGAAGAAGAAAGACAACTAGTCAAATATAGTGGAATTCTGCTTGTTCCTAGGTGGGATTTGGCATTTGCTTCATCATAGATCAAATCAAAAAGAAACCAAATGCTAGCTTGTCCTCTGAATCACAAATTGGGGAGATAATCAGGGGATGTGGGTAGGACCCAAGATCTCAGACACTAGCCATGTGGTCTCTGGCACCAAGGACACAAAAGCCTCACTTGGTTAGTATAGAAGAGAAGATGGATGGGGATAAAATCATATGGAAAGTGTAGAACACTACTTATCTAGAGATATCCTAGGCTATCACCCACTTTGCCCATTTGAATCAAGCAAAGACAAAGCACTTTTTTTGATGAGTCTGTTGCTGTAATAAAGGATAGGGAAAGGTGCTTGATTCAAATTAAGTCACTAAAAGGGAAATTGGAAGAACTAAACAAGAAGCTAGAAGATGCTCCTGAATCTCTCCCCACTCTACCAAAATAAGTTGTGTCTGTTTAAACATAGACTACAGAGGACTTACCACAAGAAATAGAGTAGCCATTCTAAGATCAGAATGAAGTGGCCTTAAATGCCATATTAAAAATATTGTAGCACATGATAGATATCCTCAAGGGAAGAGTGGACCTAGTGCATTAGGCCTATAGTAAGCTACCTGGCTTAGAAATAAAGGTGAAAGGCCACATTGCAGCCTTGGATCCATACTTTGGCACTTTCTCAAGAAAAGGATCACTGTTTGAAAGATTAGAATCCCTACAACAACATAGGAAAAATATCCTAGAGATAGTTTTTCAAGTGGGATAAATGATTGAATAGATTGGCACATCATTGTCATTCTTCAAGGGAAAAGCAATCAAATATAGGCAAGGGTTAGTATGTTTGGTCCAGATTTCAACAAATTTATTCCTCTAGTCAAGGGAGAAGATGACAAGATAAAGTCAGTAGAAGAATGAAGAAATTATTTTGATACTCTACTACTTAGTAAAGAGGAATTCATAATATATGGCAGTGTCCTAGACATGGACAGATTCAACAAGACCTTGGATGAAGCTTTTACGGTAGAGACAAACTTTGTGAAGTTTGTCATAGATGTTAAGGCCATAACTAACACTAGGTGGGAGAGGCTAAAGGTACAGTTATATAGAATTAAAAGTTTTAATTGGACTTCAAATAGTGAATTTACACAGTGGGACAACATCACCAAGCCCAAGAAAAAGAAACCAACAACCATAGACTTCGATGTGATGGATTAGGAATAAAGTGACACCTAGCACCTGATCAATGAGCAGAGTGAGGGTAATCATCTACAAGACTAGTGTAATTTATCCTATATTGGCAGTCACTAGGTCTCACAATAACCTTAGAGGTTACCTAGAATATCTATGGATAAAGGTGCCAACTGCCAAAGATTTGGAATCATTGCAAATTAGCTACTGAAGTTTTTTTTCCCACCGACTGAAGATGTAATTGTAAATTTTGTCTTTTAGTTCTTTTTAGGTTTATCCTAGCCATCAAAAGCTTGTGGCATCCTTTCTATCTAAGGATTCCAATATGGATAGTTCTCTTGATATGTAGCAAGTTGTAAGATATTGTAAAGGTGGTGAATTCATAACTGTGAGGCATAATTCTTATTTTTGTCTATTTTTCAAGATTTTTGTCTCTCTAAATGTATTGAATTAGAAGTATATTAATAAAATATAGTGGAGTTTCATGTTTCACATCTATGATGTCTTCTTTTATTTTTGTTAATTCTCTTGTATGTATAATCTGTAAGGCATTTTAAATGTACTGGTTATAAGGTAACTGTGCAATTATTTGTATGCTTCTTTCAAGGAGGGAGTAAATCTTATGAAAGTGTGAGAATTTGATACATGGATGTGGAAATGAGAAGGTGGTTTTTAAGGAACTCCATTTGAGTTTCATATGTGTTTCGATTAATTTATTTTTGTGTATGTATATCTCAATTGACGCTTTGCCCTAGATTAGGCACTGGTCTAGGTTTTGGTAAGTAGTTATTGTTGATTTTTTTTATGCTAAGATTACTGATCACCAACCTTTTCATTTTGTAATGGATCTTTAAGAGTAACCAAATCCAAGTAGTTCACAATAGAGTAAAAAGGACCAATTAAGAAGGATGCAGATCCATCCATCTACGCTTTAGGTTCTGCAAAACCAAGGGGGGAAACCCTTTAAAACCTTTAATATTCTATTTGGCATCAATCAACAGAGATCTCACAAAGGCTCAACATGACCGGGAGATACTAGGTAACTGGCTAATCACCCATTGAACATTGACCTTGAAGTGGAGCATGAGAATAGTACAACAAAGAAAACCACATAAAATGTAGGATATTTTAGAGTTTATATTTAATTGTAGAATATAGCCAGACCCACTAGATATGCATATATATGGAAAGACTAATCCCTGATCAGTGCCTTATCCATTGGGAAATATTTCAAAGAAAACATAATATACAACAATAAAGTATTGTCAATGATTCTAAGCCATGAATACAATTAATCTAGACCATTACTTCTTACAAAAAATGCTTATGCAGACCCGATGAACTTACGTCATATCCATAGCTTCATTTAATTTGATCCTAGATCAGAACTAAGGACTAATAACATATACACAGATGAATCCATGCAATGAATCAGAAAATTCATAACCCACAAGAACAACAGAGAGGATAGATATGAATATGGAACTCTCATATTAAGTATGAATAAACATACTGCTATGTACAATCTACTTCAGATAAAACCACTTTAATAATATGCAAAATACCAAAGAAAACTTCTATTCTATCTGATAATAAAACTGGTACAATCCATTAGCTAAATCCCTAATGGAACCATAATACACTTGAAACTCCTGGAGCTAGTACTCTGCAACTCTCTATGGAGACCAAGAAGTTGGAACCCCTCTAACATGGAAAATATAGCCTATAAAGATCAGAGGAAACTCCTCTTTCTTTCCTCCACTGACACCTGTCCTCTCCCAAAAAATATCTAAAACTACCCATTCTCCAACTAAAAATCTGATTTGATCTGTGGAGATATCCCCTCAAAACTGCCTTTTAAAAGCTTCAAAAACTTCACGTGGATGCACATTAATGTTTGAAAATAACAATATTTAGCATTCCACTATAATCTACATTCACCTGTGCTCTTTAAAATTTGCACTTTAACATGCTCTTGGAATCTGCACTTTAATTACCTATTATTTCTCTACATTTTAATCTATGTGATTTTTGCGTTTAAATACTTCTCCAAACATTACCTTTTAATTCTACACCTTTAAATCCTTATTATTCCCGTGCACTTCATCTTAATTTCTGCACTATAATTCTCTTTCATTTTAACATTTCCCCTTTAATACTTTAATTTCAACTCTCAACACTCTCCACATTAATCCCTTTGCACATTAATCTTAATATTAATCCTTTTACCTTATTCCTCTGGCACTTTATGTCTCTATTTTCTGCAATTTCTACCTTATTGTGCCTAGAAAACACCAGATCGTGCCATGTGGCACCCTCTAACTGGCTTTGTAACTCCACCTAGGCACTTGTATCACCCTGCTATTTCTAGCCACCACCTGTCCAAGTGCCATATGTCACACTATCATGTTTCCTCAATGACTAACTACCTTGCAACTTCACTATCAATCCATTGTGACAGTCATAAATTTGATCTACATTGGGATTCATGCCACCTTAGATGATCTCCTGCACGACCGACACCTTGTCACCACCTAGACTCCACCTATACCGCACTGCTATCGGCCCTGCCACATGTCGGGCTGGCGCAATCCCTAAATGACTAACTTTATTTCATCTTTGAGTTAAGGCATCATGTCATTTGTCAGATCTTTGGTTCCTTAGGATCTATGCACAATCCCCTTCCTCTACCGCCAAGTCACCTGCCACATCATCCTCGCAGGACCTGCCAAAGTTTGGTTTTCATCCTCCACCATCACGGGCATGCACTTTGGGGCACACCTTGCATGCACATGCAGAGGCTCTAGGCTACTTCTTCAAACTTCATATTGTGGCTTTTACCTTATAAACACTACAAAATTCCCCTTCCTGACGAATGTGGGATTACAATTTTTGATTTTTTAAAGCTTTCCATGCATTTCACTTCCCAAAATTTTGGGGCCCACCACTTTGTTTATTCCTCCACCCAAGGGGCCTGCCAATGGGCCTCTTGACTCTTTATTCACTTTAATAAATGAGAGATAGAGTATAAAAACATATGTAAATCACAATCCCCCACAAATGCGGGATAATGGTTCAGAAGCTTTTTAAAGCTCTGTGCATGTTGCTTGAACCATTGGTCCTCCCTCCAACCATACACTGTTCTGCACAGATCATGAAGCTTTACACTTGCCAATTTCATTTGGCCTTGTTTTGTGTTATCTTTTTCATCATGCAACATGTCTTTGGCAGTGCGCAACTTCAAATAAGTTTTAAACAAAAATGCACTGCCTTCATTGGCTCCCATGCTAGCTTTTGTGGTTTTTCATCGCATAACACTACCTCTTACTACTATTGCGTGAGCCTCCTTGTATTAGACTCTCTTGAGGTTCATATGATTGATATGGCTCTCTTGAGGTTCATATGATGACTTGATCATTTGGAGGATTCCAAGTTTTAATTTGATATTTTGAGAGGCCAAAGCTAGATGAAGTTTAGAACAGTTTGTTTCAAGAGGTTCTTAAAAGGGCAAATTTAGATTTTGATATTTCTCACATAAATTAGGATCATCCACAATCATTTTGAAAATTTTCTTATGATACCTTAATAAAATCCTCTATAAAATTAAAAATTCTTAGAGTTGGGTTTGTTATTTTTTTGAAGAGAATTTCAGAAGCACTTTATTAAGTTTTGGAGGTTTGAAAGAAACAACGAAAAAATAAAAAATGAAGAGTTACCCTTCCCTTCTGATTTAGATACATCCAGTTCAAGTCTTAGAACATTTTAGGATGAGAAGTGTTTTTAGAAAAAAAAATGTTTTGGGGGTCGGGTCCACATTGGACCCGACATACATCATGATTTCAAAAGCCTAGTTTAGAGCTAGTGGTAAATTTTATATTATTTAAATAATTTTATTTAAATAATAAAATAGAAAGTGGGAATACAAGACGAGGCTCCATAATACTTCAAAAATGGTGCAAGATGTTGGATCATTCATGCCAATTGAAAATAATTTAAATCTTTGCACTTGTTATTCATGGTAGCCCCCACATTTAGTTTCACATGGCAAATGATTTTATATACTCTCAACACTATACCCAACAAAGAAAAGAGAAAATTCAAAATCATCTTATGATCACGAGATTATCTTACCGCTGATGGAGGTAAAATTTAAGTGAACATGTCCAAGTGAATTTTATAATCTCTCATCAAATTAAAAATAAGATATGGGCATCGATGAAACGTCAATGATCGATTAAGCCCAAATGGTGCTTCATTGAGAGGTAAAAATATATAAAAAGAACCATGTCAATAAACCATAAGGCTAATTAATTCAAAATAGAAACATCGATGTAACAACAATCACCTAATAAAGGATAAATACATCTCATCAAAGTATAAGGGAACACCAAACTAGATTTCATCATTAGTCATTGATATAACTCAACACATCTCCGAAACACTTAAGGAATCTCATCAAAATGATGAGTTACATCAAAACAAAGGCTAGGAATAGGGTAGAGCCACCCATCAAAGCATTGATAAGGTGACATTGCAAGATGAGAAATGGTTATAAACATTGGTGAAGTATTTTGTAAATTGGCTCAATTCTATGATATGTCCACATAGATTGTAATGATGGCTGGATATTTGTACAGTATATTTTTGTTGAAATCTCTAGAATAAGTGTGATTGGTGGCGTAAAGTCAAAACTCACAAACCTTTCCAACATACTTCTTCACTTTTAGTGCATAAAGGAAGTCATTAAATAGAGCTTGAGAATTAAGAACAAGAAATCTTATTGGATGTTGTAGTTGCAAGGACATGCAAAATGTGGATATAGCGGAGGCAAGTAAACAATACACAATACCCTGATGAAATATTGAATCATTAATAATGCACCTGTATTGTTTGATAGGTTTCTTCAAGGAAATCAAGACTCGTGTATAAAAATTATTGTAAGAATTGTAAAGGATAGTTTTTTCCAAACATTGTGATACAAACCTCCCTGCCATGTCAAGGAAGAAGCTTTCAAAATGATTTGATTCAATGTAATTATATGGTATGAAATATAAAGAGAAAGACTATGAACTATTTGACTAAATGCCTGGCAAAGATATCCTCCTTTAAAAAATGTATTGGACATCCATTTGGGTACAATCAGAAGTTTATGCCATTCTAAAATAGAGATTGGAGATAAGTTACAAATCTACTTACTCATAAAGGTGTACCTACCTTGGTCTAGAAGAGTCAAAAGTGTAGGGGGATTTGATCACTCTGATTAGTCTCATTTGTTGGACAAAGTTGATTGCCAAATTCGACCATAGAGATTGGTATCCTCTTAGAGTTTGGAAAACCTACATTTTTTGGAACCAACACCTCACTTATAGTACAAGAAATCATAGACAATTGAAAAATTCATTTGTTCCTCCTTCTCTTCCTACTTCTCAACCAGTGCTTCTTTCTTCATTCCATCTCCTTGAAAATTTTGGGAAGGAGTATGATTTGGTAGAAAAACTCTATGCTACTCCTGCCAAGATATACCTTTGAAAGCTTCTTCAAACTTCACCTACCTATCATGAAGCATTACATCACATATCACTTCATCCTTGAAAGACTTGATTGAATATGGCAGATGAAATTGTTTATTTATTTGAATATCTTGTCCCTCATTTACCCATCCCATAAAGCATGATTGTGGGTGTCTTGTCACTTTCAAATTCAATCTTTTGACTATCTCCCTAGATATCAAATTCTTTTGGCTCCCACTATCAACACTAAAATGTAAAGGCTTTCCATCAAGCTACATCTATGAATGAAAAAATCTCTCTTCATCTTCATGATGCATTACTTTATTTGTTGCAACTATGACATATGGGTCTACTTCTATGACAGAATCATTCTCCTTTTTCTCAAAAGTATCTATTGGTGATGAGTCAGATTCAACATCCTCTCCTTGTATTTCTATCATGAGATTTTTAATACTTTTACAATCCTTTGTATCATGGGTTGGGGACTTATGCATCTCACACCACATGCATGTATTTTTCTATGTCTTTTTTGCATCCCACCATGTCTTCTTAGGTGAGTTTGAGTGAGGTTCCTTGGTCACCTATTTTCCTGCTAATTCATTGTCACCTTCAACCCTTGGCTTATTATTTCCAAAGTAGTCCCTCTTCCCTTTCTACTAGGATTTATCTTCAATTTTGGTAGCATATTTATAGGTAGTTTCCAATGTATCGATATTCAAAAATTCCATCTCTATTTGAATATACCCGTGAAGCCCACTACGATATTTTAGAATTTGATGCTTCTCTGAATCCTCAATACCAAGTTTTTCTGAAAGTGAATGGAATGTGTTGGTGTTAAATTACATAGACTGATCCCTCTTCTGTCGAAGCAACTTCTAGTCTATGTATTTCTATTCATAGACATCCTCAGGAAGGTATGTTTCTTTTATGTATTCCATAAATTCTCCCCAGGTGGGCTTCTTATCAAGAGATATTTCCAAGCCATTTTCATCAGATAATTCTCATTCTTTATTTGCTAATTTGGCTTCCTAGGATAATTTCACATGGGTTTCAGCTTTGAGGGGAGCAAACATTATTTTTTCTACAAATGAGAAATTGTTTACAGAAAAATATCTATCCAATTTTGATAACTAGTTATCAACAACTTTAGCATCGACTTTTCCTTCAAAATTTGGGATGTCAAAATTTACCTGCAGTTTGGAAGGGGTATTTCCATGAAACATTATTCTTGATTCAAATGGTTTTTGATTCTATAAAAGGAGTGGAAATTGAATCATTATCTCCTCTCATTTCTTATTTAAAGCCTCTTCCACCAACTTCTTAATTGCATTGTCTGACATCTTCGATCGTGTGCACCTCAAAGGTGGATATTTTGACAAATATTGTGTATCCAATCCTAATATTTAGTAGGAGGACCTTGTGTAAATTTTCATACAGGAGCATTCCCGCTCTGATACTATTGATCTAAATTATGAATAAGATTACAATACCTGGTGTGATACCTGCGGTATTATCAAGTTCAATATAAAACCAGTAGACTAACAACAGAATTGCAAGCCAAAAAGTAATCCATTCTATTCAAAAATGGAGTTTATACAAATATGATGGATCCAAAGGGTCACTATAATACCTTGGAATTTAAATTAATAGTCCTCCTAATGTTTATTAGAAATAAACTTATTAAAACTACCAAAAATTTCAAAAAACTATATAAAAATTTAGGCCTACTTGGAGAAGGCATAACTTTCTAGTCCTAGGTTTGATTTGTGAACCTTTTACTTTGTTGGAAAGATAATAAAAACTTATAAAGCATAAATTTGGAGGTCACACCATTGTAATCCCTCCTTGGAGAATATAGGCCCAAAAATGCCCTGAAGATCTTCAAAAATGCAGTTTACTGAGACATAGAAAATACAGAAAAATTATATTTCAGTATTTCCCAATTCCATCCTAAGAGGTAATGGGCCCCATTGCACTAATATTCTACAAAAAATGAGGAAATTGTTCTTTAATTTGTTCCTTAGTTAGCCACTTTCCTTGATGAGGATGCTGACCAGCTCGAACCACCCGATAAAGAGGAATGTTCTGATTTCTCAAATTCTTTAAAATGACTTTAGTAACATGGTCACACTGGAATGGAGTAGTACTAGATAATTTTGAAGCTTGAATGTGCTCATTTTCTTGGGAAATGTCCAACAAAGGAGGAAAATAGGTTCTCAACAATTCTACGTTGAAAATTGGATGCAGGCCCAAAAAGGATGGCAAATAATGTTCAAAAGCATTCTCACCAACTTGCTTCACAATAGTATACAAGCCATAACAAAGAGGATGAAGCTTCCTATTTATTTCATGAAGGTTCTCTTTCTAAAGATGTAACCATACCTTGTCACTAGTTTGAAAGTGATGAGGAGTTTTATTTTTATCATGCATTTCCTTATACTTTTGATTACTTTGCTCCAAAATCTCATGAACTTGCTGTTGTAGGTGTCTAATGTTATCAATGAATTTTTTTGCTTTATCTACCTCCTTGTCAACATTCAATAGACTACTAGATTACAATACTGGTAGTGATACATCCATAGGTGCCAATGGTTGATACCCAAGACAAACCTCGAATGGACTATGCCCTGTAGTATTATGGAGTGCACAATTGTAGCTATGTTGCATGTAGTGTAATCTTTCATCACATATGCGACGATTTTTTGAGTGATACATCCATAAGATATGAATGATCATTCAATTTACTACTTTTCTCTGGCCATCTATTTGGGGATGGAATTTTGTGTACTTTGTCAACTTTGTGTCTAATTTAGCCCATAGTTCAGACCAAAATTTGCTGATGAACCCGCTATCCCTATCAAAAATAATGCTTTTGGGAAAACCAAAATGAACCCAAACATGTTCAAAAAATAACTTGACGGTCTCTTCTGTGGCAATCATCTTTTTACATACTACCATGATAGCCATTTTAGAAAACCTATCTACCACAACATATACATAATCATGCCCTCGCCTGGTAATTGGAAGCCCAGACATAAAATCCATTGAAACAGACTACCATGGCTTATCAGGAATAGGTAATGGTAAGTATAGACCCAACTTATAGTTTTTTGGGTTTGCAATTTCCAAGGCTACACAAGCTTGTATATATTAAATTATATCCTCCTTCATTTTTGGACAATAAAAATACCATTGAAGGATAGGAGTAGTCTTACCAATACCAAAATGTCATGCGACATGGCTGTAGTGAGCTTCCCATATCATTTTCTTTCGTTCCTCAGTGGGTACACATATATGACCAACATGGAAAAGTAGCCCATCTTGCAAGTGAAAATTAGAGACACACTTTCCTTCTACCAAATTATTATAGATGTTATAAAAATCATGGTCAATACCATATAGGTGTTCCCATGTGGATTATTGGTGACCACATTAATCCAACACCATTGTCAAACTTGCAATTGAAGGCCTACATAAACAATCTGCCACTTGTTTGCTACTTCCTTTTTTATGATGAATGTTGAGGTGAAATTGTTGTAGATAAGCTGACCACCTTTGATGTCTATCATTCTGCAACTTCCCTTGTTTTTGCAATAATTGAAGAGGTTTATGGTCTGTATGTATAATAGTTTCCTTTCCCAGTATATAATGTTTCTATTGTTTGTAGGCCTAAACAATAGCATACAACTCCTTGTCATAGGTGGGGTACCTATGTACTATATTAGAAAAAATTTCACTGTCATGATAGGCAACAAGATTCCCATGTTGCATGAGTATTGTGCCAAGAGCATAATCAGATGCATCAGTTTCTATCTTGAATGATTGTTGCAAATTTGGAAGGACTAGTACTGGTGCTAAACATAATCTTTTCTTCAACTCTTCAAATGCTTGTTTCTTTGCCTGTGTCTAGTGAAATTTTTCTTGTTCTCCACCCCTTAGTGATTGATTGAGAGGCCATGATATATGTGAAAAATCAAAAACAAATATGCGATAGAATTTGGCTAAGCCCAAGAATCTGCGAAGCTCTATGAAAGTTTTAGGAGATGGCCAATCTCTGATTATTTGAATCTCTACTGGGTCAACATGAACACCCTCAGTATTAATGATATACCCTAAGTAGTGAATACTCTTCATACCAAAAGAGCACTTCTCAATGTTGCCATAAAGTTTGTGTTGCTACAAAGTTGAAAGAAATTGTTCAACATGATGTAAATGCTCTGGCCAATTCTTTCTAAAGATGAGTATGTCATCCAAATAAACAACCATAAAAGAATCAATGAATGGTCTAAGAACATCATTCTTCAACCTAATAAATGTTTATGGGGCATTTTTTAGGCCAAAAGGTATAACCAACCATTCAAACAAACCTTCCTTAGATTTAAATGCAGTCTTCCTTACATCTACTAGATCAATTGGTACTTGGTGATATCCAGATTTCAAGTCAATTTTTGTAAAGAACTTAGCCCCCCTAAGTTGGTCCAACAAATCATCAATCTGAGGGATTGGATATCTATTTTTCACACTAATTTTGTTTAATGCTCTATAATCAATACAAAGTCTCTATGTCCCATATTTATTTTTAGCAAGGACAATTGGACTTCCACAAGGTGAAGCACTTGGACGAATATGTCCTTTTTGAATCAACTCTTGAATTTGTCTCTTGATTTCATCATTTTCCAACACTGACCTTCTATATATTGGTTCATGTGGTAGTGGTGTGCTTGGGATTAAATAAATAGAGTGCTTGACTTGACAGTGTGTTGGAACTCCCACCAGTGATTTAAATACACTATGATATTCTTTCAAAATTTTATCCATCTGATTTTGTTAATTTTTTGTTATGGATACCTTAGCATGTGTATTAAGGATAACTGACTTTGTTTGTTTAGGGTGGACCATGAGTAGAACAAAAGCTCCAGTTTGATCAATCAAATGTTTACATTGTTTAGCAATAACCAAAGAAGTAGTTTATGTTGGATATACCTATGGTATTCTATACCTCTTCCCACCAAGATTGATTATAACACTATGTGACCTAGATTCATACACTCCATGCCTTTGATACATGTAAGGTTTCCCCAAAAAGACATCACATACATCTAGCAATGATACATCACATATCACTTCATCCTTGAAAGGCTTGATTGAATATGGTAGATGACACTATTGATTTATTTTAATATCTTTTCCCTCATTTACCCATCCCATAGAGTATGGTTTTAGGTGTTTTTTTACTTTCAAATTCAATCTTTTGACTATCTCCCTAGATATCAAATTATTTTGGCTCCCATTGTCAACAATAAAATGTAAAGGCTTTATATCAACCCACATCTGTGAATGAAAAGTGTCTCTTCATCTTCACAATGCATTATTTTAGCAGTTGCAACTAGGGCATATGGGTTTTCTTCTATGACAAAATCATTCTCCTTTTTCTTAGAAGTATCTATTGGTGATGATTCAGATTCAACTTCCTCTCCTCGTATTTCTATCATGAGATTTTTAATACTTTGAAAATCCTTTGTATTATGGGTTGGGGAATTATGCATCTCACACCACATTCCTGTATTTTTCTTTTTTTATTTGCATCTCACCATGTGTTCTTAGGTGAGTTTGAGTGAGGTTCCTTGGTCACCTATTTACTAAGACATAGAAAATACTGAAAAATTATATTTTAGTATTTCCCAATTCTATCCTGATCACACAAGCCTTGAGAAACATGAATGTCCCTCCTCATAGGAAAGAAAATATAAATTCCATATTAGAATGCATGACTAGGACCAATAAAAAATCTCAAATTATATTTTATCAAGATAAGTTTCATCCTAAGGAAATTTATACAAAATCAACATGATTCTCTTTTTGTTCTTGCTCTTATCAATGCTAATCTTATTCAAATAACTTGACTTGTTATACAAGATAAATGTGGATTTTTATTTTATCAAACCTGATTCTATTCTTATCCTTGGCTTTGATAATGTTTCTAAACAAACCTAGAGTATTATCACTTTGCATGTTAAAGTAGGTCTTGTTATTTTATCCACACCTATTCATGTCATGCCCAGTGATCTTAATTGTAATATTCCTTACGACGACCATGGCTACATGTCATTCATGTTTTTCCCTCAACACTTCATCACAAAGTGAATTTAATTCATAAAAACATCATGTATACCCTTGTTACTAATGATAAGATCTAGAATTTCTTATGAACAAAATTTAATCCTCCTTCTATTCCTACACCATTTAAATAGAAAATATGTTCTTCTCTTAAAGATACTTCTTCTACTACAAGTGACCTTTTAGATGATGATTAGGGGTCATTAGAATTTAAACCATCCTTAGTTGATGAATATAAATCTCCTAATTTCTACACAAGACTCCTTAGAGGGCCTAGTGTGTCATTTGTCCAACCTGCTTCTCAAAAAAATTCAACTACTAATCACCAGCATGGTTTAGAATGCATGCAACAAAGATTTGAGAATAATGAGAAACCCATGGAAGGATTCAGTCTCAAAATCCCTCCTTTTTCAACTCCTTTACCTTCTAACATTTCTTCTATGTCTATCTTTAATTGAGAAATCATTTTGCCTAACCTTCTTAGTGCTAAGTTGATTACTCGACCTAAATAAAAAAAGAATCATAGTTTCTTTTGAATCTCCCTTTTTGTCAAGCTTTGCATTAAAAAATTTAGAAACTTATTAAATATGATATAATTCACTTAACATGTCACAATGAGTTAATTTTCAATTATGATTTCTTTAAATAACATTTAAGTTCTTATTGTGTTACTCCACACTATGTGACATTTTTAGCCTATCCTTTTGGGCTCATTGTCATGCATCATGTTTCAATTTTTAGGTGTAATAATACTTTGTGAGTAACATAATAGGTCATATTTCTCCTTATTCTTGTCTCCACACTTTGAGGGAAACATTATTATTTTTTAATCTCTCTCATCCTTCTCTTAAGGACCCTTTTTTCTCTTGGTTAAGTGGCACTTGATTATCTTGTGATATCTAATCTTATATGGAATTTTTTTGTTTATATTAATGATTCTCTTGTATACAAGAGATATGCATCCTTGACCATAAAATTTTCATTATTCATAATTGGGTATCCTTGGTTAAGAAATCCCTTACACTGGGGGCTTAAAGTGTGTCATCCTTCCTTAAGAATCCCTTTAACTAGAAATGGGGAAGGCGTGAATTCTTCCCTTCTTATTCTGCATCTCTTTTTCAAATTCCTCCAAAATTATTCCTTTACACTTATTGCATGATATCTATTTGCATTTTTCCCTTCCTTGACCTCATAGGAGATGTGACATCTTTGGTTTAGACTAGGTATTTCTTATGGGATACCTCCTTTGTGTTAAATGTGTTTTATCCTTGTTTATCTTTTCCTTAAGATGTCAAAATAGTACTCTTTTTTCATCTCAAGGGGAAGCATATATTGCCTCCTTATTGCAAATATTATTTTACTTTAAGTATTTCAAATAGAGTACACTAGCATAATACAAATTGCTAGGGCCAGATCACTCTCCTATATACAGTTTTGGCTGATTCCCTTGGATACAATACTTTCCTTGGTTATCTATAGGATTGGTTAAACAAGCATAAAACAACTTTCTAGCCCATTTTACCTCTCATTTCCATACATTTTCAAGATTGGTTGACTAGTATAACACAATTTTCTAGACCATTTTACCTATCCTTTTCATGGGTTGACTAGAATAGCACAAATTTCAAGACCTTTCAATGTCTCATTTACATAAATTTTTATGAGTTGACTAGAATGTTCTAGACCATCAACTCCCTATTTACACTCTCTTTCATGGGTGGAACTAGCATAAGACAATTTTCTAGACCATTTACCCCTCTCTTCTCTCTTCTTTATTTCTCATGGATCATGTTAGCACTATTCAAAAAATTTAATGGTTCTAAGGTTTTATTTCTGGTTTCTGCAAATTATTTTTGGTCTTTGGCCTAAAGCCCTAAGTCATTCATGGAAATATTTCTAAAACCCTAAAATTTCTTTGTGGATTCTATTTTGAAGTTACATTTTGTAACTTAAGCTACTTATGTCATCTCTTCTAGTTTTTTTTTGAGTGGGGCCTTTTTATCACTTAAAAACCTTAGGTTTTATGTGTCCTAAGTCTGACAGGGTTCACTTTGATATTTCCTTATTTCCCAAGTCTTCATCCCCAAAAAAATTTACCCTTTATATCTATTGCGCAACTCAATTTTGATCTAACGGTCGACTTAAAGACTTAAATAGAAAGATGAAGATCTTTATTTATCAAGCCATCAAGTCTAAGTGACATCTAGCATTTGTGACATCAAGGTCCTGGGGTTGTTGAGGCAGTTAAAAGGATGTTAATTTCAAGAAGATCTAACAGTCGACTTAATGACTTGAAGCAAAGATGAAGTCAATCTATCAATCAAGTCATTAAGCTACGTGGCCACATGTCTAAGGTGGGTCATGTTCTATGCAAAGGGTAAAGTAAATTTTAGTTAATTTGAAGAAGATCCAACAGTCGGCTTAAAGGCTTGAAGCAAAGATGTAGTCGATTTAATGTTCAAGACATTAAGTCATTGTGACAAATGTCCTATCTGAGTTTATGGGACCTGTGGTTTGAATCCAAGGGTGAGATTAAAGTGCAGTATAGTTATTTTTTGATCGGATGGTTGGTTTAATGGCTCAAAGACAAAGATGAAGGTTTATAGCATTTAAGCCATTACACCTGTGTGGCACCTATCCAAGATTAGATCTAAAATCTTAGGTGACTTAAATGGGATATACGAATGTGTTTTAAAGAGAGAGAAAGTTCAAATTTGGGCCCTTGATGCTGATTTTCATGCCGCTTGTGACCATTTTAACCAAATTTCAAAATTTAAAATGCATTATGTAGGATTTTGAAAGTGGTGGATTATGTTTTATGCTACAAAGTAGTTAAAAAGTGAATTTGATCTTCTGGGCCAAGTTTTATAGTTGTTAGATGCAGTATGGAAGAGGAAGTGGCGTGTTTGAATGCATTTAAGAGGATATTATATTCTTAGGGTTTCTATTAGCTTGTAAAACAATATTTAAACTCTAGGCTTATCCTGTTCCGTTCTTTGCCTTAAATGAGGTCTTATTTCAAAGTTTTATAATATAGATCAGATCAGATTCCTAGGATCTTGAGCTTTTCAAAAAGGGAAAATTGAATTATACAATTCTTGGGGGTTAAGTTTCCTGGGTAATAAATGCATATCAGTTAGTTCTTTCTTTTTCCTTTTGCAGGGTTGTATTATCCAATTTCCTAGGTGGATGGCAGCTAAATCTGATTCTTTTAAGCAGAATGTTTCAAAAGAATGTCTTAAGTTATATGACAAAGTTGCTAGGTTATTGTAATGAATTTACTATTCTCTATCATATAATCTTTTTAGATTGACTTTTATCCCTAACCCTAAATGATCCAAAGCTTGTTGCAATCCTTGGCTTATAAAAGAATTTCCAAGATCATTTAGTAGAGGCTGGAAAAATTTGGGCAAGTAGCATAGGGCATAAACCTTTTACTATTTTCTGGTGAGTGTAGCAAATGTATATCTAGAGAGTATTATCATAGAAGAAGAAAGTTGTAGAGCTTTTGCATTTATTTAAGTGGCATATGTTTTGAAGCATTTTAGAATTGAAGCTAGATTCTTTGTACACAATACAATATTTAATATTTAAGTATCTCCTTGGTGCTTGCCTCTTGAGTTTTGCATCTTCTAGTTCAGTGCATAGAATTTATTTATGTATATGTTTAGTCCATAGTTTTGATCAAGCATAAAATTAAAATCTTCTTTGGATAAGACATAGACTCTTTGGGATTGTTTACAAAAGGATCTTATAAGAAGTGTTTAGTCTAATTTATCTATATTTATGGTTTTGAGGTCCTTGACAATAGTTAATTTCTCTATCCTATATCTGAACTAAAAATATTTCCCAATGGATAAAGTACTGGTCAGTAATCAATATTTTCTATTTTGATACATATCTAAATACACTTGGATATATTCTACCCTATCAAAAACATCAAAACTATTTCATTCATTTAAGTTGAGTGGTTTTTAGTTGTGGTCCTTCATGGTAGAGAATAGTCACGGAATGAGTGGTTATCATTTCATACTTTCTTGCCATTAATTTGTTCTAATCATCCAGCGTATAGTAAGTTGTGAAAGTTAAATCTTTATCTGGATTAGGTGCACACAACCTTGGTTTTGCAAAACCAAAAGAGTAGAGGAAAATATTTTCCTATAGTTGGTCCAGTTACCTTGCAAAGCTCTCATACTTGGAATTAACCATTCCTAATATTAGTTTCAAGGTATATTTGTTGCTTCTAAATAGCATAACAGGTTTAAACACCAAAAAAATGATGACTCTACTGGGGAGTTAACCTTTGCAAGAATAGATTTAGTCTATAGTATAGCCCTTATTTCTTCATTAGGTATTCATATTAGCTGTCTTGTATTTTTCCCAACTAGTTTTGGGTGGTGACTCAAAGAAATCTCTGCAATCAGTGCTAAGTAATACTTAATATTTATACATATTATTTTAATATGAATACTAGATCTAGAGTAAAAGAACATCCTGAAGTTGAGTTGGAAGGTGGACTCCCAACCACTTCTAGGACTATAAAATTTTGGAGAGAAAAGAATAACAAAGATAATCCAGATATTCTATCTCCAAGAAGACAAGAAAAGACTACTAAGAGAGAAGATTCAACCCAATCTAGTCATTAGGAAACACATTAGAATATGAAGAAGCTCCAGACTTGGGATTGGATACATATGGAAATATGAACACTCCTAGTGAAAGAGAGGAGGACTCTTACACCACCATCTCAGATTCTGAAGCTTCCTTTGATGAGCTTGTTGAAGAAGAAATAATTCTAAAGAGGCAGTTTGCCATTCTTGAGAAAAAGAAAAAATATAAAGCCAATAAGAAAAAACAAGATGAGAAAAGTGCTAATAGATTAAGAAGGAAAACATTGAGACATGAAGCAACAAATTATGTTGAAAAATCTAAAAAAGATCAAGAGAAGCCTGTCACTCACCAAAGTATCGATACTCAAGGTTCTAAAGATAAAGGAAATAAGAAGGTGATAGGAAGTGAAACAGATGAACCCAAAAATCCCAAAGATCCAATAGATCAAATGTCAAAGTTGGACATTGACCTTGAGAAATCCAAAAAAGAGAAGGAAACCATGGCCAAAATGCTGGAGAAAGTAGAAGCAGATGCTGCTAGTTTAGAGATGAAAAAGAAGATTGATTTCCTCATGAAATATTTTATACTTTCTCATAATGGTGATGAAAATGCTACAACATAAAATGCCAAAGCTTCTAGCTTCCAAGATGATGATAGATTCCAAAGGAGACCACTTCATGCAGAAATGTACAAGAAATTTTCTTTGATTGGTATTCCTAGTTATCCCAATGTAGTCCCAAATGAGATTGGGGATAGACTTCCCAAATTTTCAAGAAATAATGTTATTACTTGTGAAGTACATTCAAGAAAATGTATTGATATCATGGATGACCTTAACATCATACATGAAGATGTCTTGATGAAATGTTTTGTTTAGTCTCTAGTTGAAAATGTTAGGGAATGGTTTAGAGGATTATCTCATGGATCTCTGGGGTCTATGGATGAATTGATATATTTCTTAAATGATATATATGGTGATAAGAAAATAAGGGATTCTTGTTGAATAAATTTAACAATATAAAGAAAAATTCAAATGAGGAATTTGTTGAATTCAATACAAGATTCCAAAGAGCTATGCATAGGTTTTTTTAAGAAATAATGCTTGATGAAAAAGTATGTATCTTGAAGATAAGAATCCAAGAAGCCTTACTGAAGCCTATAAGACAACTTTTAATATAGAAATGAATAGAAGAGTATCAATAAAAATGGGTAGAAGGGATGATCAATGCTTTAGTAGGAGAATTAAAAAAGAACCAGAACATAAAGATTATAAAGATCCACATAATAGTAGGCCATCCTATAATAGTTATAGTCAGTAGCCAAAAATACAAAATTATCTTTATGGTACTCAATTTAAGGATGGAAAACCTATTGTCCCACAAAGAAAGGACAAGCCTGGTAATCAAACTCCTGATCCTTTGCATAAAATTTTTGTCAATATGTGCAATGATGATTATTGGTGTGAAGCTTGTGCAAACCCACATAATCCTGATTTTTGTGTTGTTTCTATAGATATATATATGCAAATGAAAAAAAAGGAAATGAGGAAGGTGAGTTGTGTGATAATAGTGGTTGTGCTATAACTTATTCTCATTCATGTCATGATGTAGATTCTGACAATGAAATTGAGAATCATGATATGTATGGTTCACAAAGTAGAGCAGAAGTATATCATCAATAAGTTTTTTATGATAGTGAAGAAGAAAAGGTTGATAATATAAGGTGTTATGCTCAAAATAGTGAGGATTCTACAATAGTAAGAATACCCTTTAATGAGGAGAGAGAAATAATTATAGCTGATTTGGTTATTGAAGAAAGAAGTAATTATAAATTGAGAAATAGAGTAGTTGGTGATGCAGGTAGCCAACTAGATGGCATTTTTATCAAAGAAAACAAAGAAGATGTCAAGTAGACACAAAAGAAGGAAAGATCTACTAAGAATGTAAGATCCAAAATTCAAATTTGTAAAAAAATAAAATGATCCAAACATTATACATGATGAAAAAGACAAAGCATCATAAAAAATTCCTTCCCCTCCTAGAGTGGAAAATAAGAAATCAAAGAAAGAAAAGTCAACTCTAACCATTCAAATTGAGGATAGTAATCTTAGTCTTGAGAAGAGAAGATCCTTGATGTAGCATACACCCCTATTAATATGGGGTGATTTTTGTCACAAATGACTGTTAAAGTTCCATTTTTAGAAATGATGAGAATTAAGGAGCATAAAGAGAAGGTCCTCACAATGCTAGATGGTGTTTCTTCAATAAGATTCCAAAAACTAGAAGGTATTGAAAGGATGAAAAATGTACAAAATAAGTCAGACATCAAGGGAAAGAGTTTGAAGGAATGATTTCAGAAATCCCTCAAATTTATTTGAATTCAAATCATGTAAACACTTCCTCAGGAGTTGTTGATCCATTTTTCTTAACTTTGGTTATTAATGGTAAGATGCTAAAAAATTGTATGATAGATTCAAGAGAATCTAATACTATTATGCGTGTAGAGATAATGAAGTCAATAAGATTACAAGTTGATACTCCTCATGGAAGATTTCAGGTAATGGATTGCAGAGAAATCCCTGTCATTGGTAATATTAAGGCTTTTCCTTATAATTTAGCTGCATGTCCAAACAAAATGCTAACAATGAGTGTCTTGGTTGTTGATATTCCTCCTCATTATGGAATGTTGTTGTCAAGAAAATGGAGTGCTTCAATGGGAGGAAGTATATAGTGTGATCTGACTTTTGTTACTTTCAATATTTCTAGTTATGATGTCAAGGTGTCCTAGGAAAGTAGGACTCCTCATATGACTGAAGTAAATGAAGATACTGACATGAATTCTTTTTTGGATACTAATATTGGATCTTTTCAAGTACAAGATATAGGGGTTGAAGAAGGAACTCAACCTATGTTTTTGTTTGATGACAAAAACAATTTGGTGGACCAGTATGATTTATGGACAATGTACTTTGATAGAAAAATTTCTAAAGAAGGAGCAGGTGTAGGAATCCTATTAATATCTCCTAGTGGTAATAACTTCAAGTTTTCTTTTAAATTATTGTTTTCATGCACAAACAATGTATCAAAATATGAAAATTTGTTAATAGGTTTGAGATTATCCTAAAAGCATAAGATAAAAAAAATAAAAGTGATTGGAGACTTTGAATTGATAATATCTCAGATTAAGTCCAAATATGTTTCAAAAAATTAGAGACTTAAGCAGTATAGGAATGTTGTTTGGGATGAATTAGAGAACTTTGATGCATTTCGTATTGATTGGGTAGATAGAGGTCAAAAAAAAATGGAAGATTTACTAGAAAACATTACCTTAAGACCTAAGGATATTAAATTTTCAGGAATTTCTAAAATAGAAATTCAATCCAAATGTTCAATACTAGACAATGTTGAGAATTGGCAAGTCTTTGAAGATGACTTAGATATTCTCAGATTTTTGAATTGTGAGGGAAAATTTTTAAACAAAGAAATGGATTTCAGGGGATGTGTTGAAACCTTGGATAATAAGGATACCTTTTTGGTAAAGAGGTGCTTCAATTGAAATCAAAGAGAGTTCCCAAAGGGTTAGTTATTATTGATAAGGCTTTTGATAATACTAATAAGTCTTTCTCTACAAATAAGGAAAGAAAAATTGAATATTTAGAAGAAGTAAACATAGGAACAATTAAGAGCCCTTAGAATGTGTATATAGGTAAAAATTTGTCTCCTAAAATTAGCAAGTTATTAGTTGATCTTCTCAGAAAGTATAGGCATGTTTTTGCATGGTCCTATGATGATTTAAAGGCCTATAGAGAAGATTTGTTTCAACATGAGATTGCTTTAAAGGAAGGAACTAAGCCTTTCAGATAAAAGTTGAGACCTGTGAATCCCACCCTAGCACCAAAAATGTAGGAAGAATTAAAGAATATGAAAGATTCTAGGATTATTAAAACCATTAGGCATTCTATGTGGGTATCAAATTTGGTACCAGTGAGGAAGAAAAATAGAGATATCAGACTTTGTGTAGATTTTAGAAATCTCAATGTCAGTTCATTAAAGGATAATTAGGGTTTGCCAAATATGGAAGCGATGTTACAAAGAGTTACTGGGTTTTAATTAATGTCTATGATGGATAGATTCTTAGGATATAATCAAGTCATGGTTAAGGAGTCTGAACAATTAAAGACTACGTTCACCACACCATGGGGTACTTATGTTTATGTGAGAATGCCTTTTGGCTTAACAAACACTGGGGAAACTTTTCAGAGGGCCATGGATGTGGCATTTGCAGATTTCATAAATGAATTTTTAGTTATTTATCAAGTTGATTTAACAGCTTATTTAGCAAAAGAAGATCAATACTATGATCATCTTGAGAAGATTTTTGTTAGAGATTTGGAATATGGGGTCTCTTTCAATCCAAAGAAGTGTTCTTTTGGAGTCATTAAGGGAAAGCTCCTAGCACACATTGTATCCATAGATGGAGTAAGAATTGATCATGAAAGGGTTTCTACAATTGATAAAATCCCTTAGCCAAAGAATCTCAAGGGCATTCAATCTTTCTTTGGACACGTGAATTTTCTTAGGAGATTTGTTACACATTTTGTAGAAGTTAGTCTCCCTATTTCAAAGATGATGAAGAAAGGAGCCAAGGTGGAATGGAGTGAAAAAGAATCTAAAGCATTCTCAGGTATTAAACAAGCTATTAAAGATGCTCCTCTTTTAAGAACACCTAATTATGATAAGCCACTTCAAATCTTCTCCTTTGCTTCATATAATATTGTTGCTGCAGTATTATTGTAGAAGAAATTAGAGGGCTTTGAACAACCTATATCTTTTTTTAGTAAGTCTTTACAAGAATAAAAATTAAAATATGATATTATGGAAAAACAAGCATATGCTCTGGTTAAAGCTATCAAAGATTTTATATGCTATTTGGTAGGAGCAACTATTGTTGCTTATGTGCAAAGTTATTTTGTGAAAGATATTCTAGTTTAGCAAGAAGTTTCAGGAAGGAGGTGCATATGGATAAATAAAATCTAAGAGTTCAATATTGACATTCAGATCACAAAATTTGTCAGAGGCCTAGAACTTGCAAAATTAATGGATCAAAGTAATTTAGATGTAAATCAAGTAAATATATTAGAAGAAGAACAAAGGCCTTATATTTGTGATATGGATTGTTGTGAATGGTATAATTAAGGATATTATTGGATATTTACAATAAATTATATTGCCTCCTGAAATGGATGAAAATAAAAAAAGAATAGTCAAGATGTGTTCCATTAAGTATACAATCATTCAAGGTCAGTTATGGTGGAGGAGCAATGAAGGAGTATTGCTTAAGTGTGTTGACTATGATAAATCCAAGAACTTGTTGGAACAAATGCATAATGGTGCATGTGGAGGTCATTATATGGATAAGACTACTGCACATAAGATTAAGAGGTCTTTTTTTGGTGACCTACTATCTTCAAGGATGCCCATAGCTATGTAAAGAAATGTGATGCTTGCCAAATATTTGCAGGTAAGCTTAATTTTAGTGGGAATTTACCTTTAAGGCCTATTGTAGTTGATGTACATTTTCAAAAGTGGGGAATGGAATTTATTGGAGATATTCCTAACAAATATAGTGGAGGTCATTCATGGACCTTGGTAGCAACTTCTTACTTTACTAAGTGGGTTGAAGCAATTCCCACCAAAAAGGTTACTAGTAATGTTGTTACTGATTTTATGCTACAAAATATTCTCACTAGGTTTGGATGTCCTAAAAATATTGTGGTAGATAATGCTATGTGTTTTAGATCTGCCAAGTTTAGTGATTTATGCTAGTAGTATGGCATTCAAATTTCCTATTGTTCCCCATATCACCCACATAGAAATGGTCAAGCTAAATTCAGTAAAAAAATCCTTATAAATATTTAAAAAAGAGTGATAGATAAGAATAAAAGGGCTTGGGATTCAAAGTTTCAACAAGCTTTATGGGCTGACAGAGTAACAGTGAAGAAAGCCATTGGTTGTGCACCCTTTGATTTAGTTTATGGCATACATGCAAGATTGCCACAAAATAATTTATTTCAAATGTACAAGTTTATCCAGAAATATGATGATGAATTAGATGATAAAATGAAGATCAGAATGGATGACTTAATACAGTTGGATGAATCAAGAAGGGAATGACATGATACAAATGTTGGGTTGCAGCTTCAATATAAGAATTTGTATGACAAAAGGATTGTTGCTAGAAGTTTTGAAGTTAATGATTTGGTCTTAATGTGGAATGCCAGATTGGAGGATAAAGGAAAACATGGAAAGTTTGACCCTATCCGGTTAGGACCATATATCATTGAGAGTAAATGGAGTTCAAATTCTTATATTTTAAAAGATTTGACTGGAAACTTTCTGGAATTGCCTGTTCATGGACACTTCCTAAAGCTCTATTTTTCTTGATGTTTTTTGAATCCATGAACAATCCTCTGTAAATATGTTTTTTGTACATATTCCTTGTTTTTTCCTGTCTGTTGTAGGTTAGCTTCTTTCCTATAGGTGGTCTTCTCAACTCAGAGTTATGGAATCTTGTCATTCCTGCAAGAGACATGCATCCCCAATTAGAGCCACTGTTAGCACTATTCAAAAAAATTTATGGTTCTCAATTTTTATTTCTGGTTTCTGCAAATTATTTTAGGTCTCTGGCTTAAAGCCTTCTGTCAATCATGAAAATATTGCTAAAACCCTAAAATTTCTTGGAGGATTCTATTTTGAAGTTACTTTTTGTAACTTAAGTTTCTTACATCATCTCTTCTAAGTTTTTTTTGAGAGGGGCCATTTTATCACTTAAAACCCTTAGGTTTCATGTTTCCTAAGTTTTCACCCCTGAAAAACTTTACCCTTTATAGCTTTCGTGCAACTCAATTTTGATCTAACGTTTGGCTTAACAACTTAAAGAGAAAGATGAAGATCTTTATTCATCAAGCCATTAAGCCTAAGTGACATTTGGCAGTTGTAACATCATGGTCCTAAGGTCGCTGAGGTAGTTAAAAGGGTGTTAAGTTCAAGAAGATCTAACAGTTGGTTTAATAGCTTGAAGAAAATATGTAGTCGATCTATCAATCAGGCCATTAAGCTATGCAGCCACATGTCTAAGGTGGGTCATGTTTTGTGCAAAGGGTAAAGTAAAGTTTAGTTAAGTTGAAGAAGATCCAACGGTCAGCTTAAAGGCTTGAAGAAAAGATGTAGTTGATTTAATGTTCAAGCCATTAAGCCATTGTGACACATGTCCTATTTGAGTTTGTGGGACCTATAGTTTGAAGTCAAGGGTGAGATTAAAGTGCAGTATAGTTATTTTTTTATCAAACGGTCAGCTTAATGGCTCGAAGACAAAGATGAAGGTTTATAGTGTTTAAGCTATTATGCCTGCATGCCACCTGTCCAAGATTAGATCTCAAAGCCTGGGTGACTTAAATAGGATCTATGACTATGTTTTAAAGATAGAGAAAGTTCACATCTGGGATATTGATGCTGATTGCCATGCTGCTTGTGACCATTTTAACCAAATTTCAAATGCATTCTGTAGGGTTTCCAAAGCGGTGGATTATGTTTTATGCTACAAAGCAGTAAAATGTGAATTTGATCATCTAGGCCAAGTTTTACAACTGTTGGATGCAGTATGGAAGAGGAATTGGCATGTGTAGATGCATTTAAGAGGAGATTATCTTCTTAGGGGTTCTGTTAGACTGTAAACAATATTTAAACTCTAGGCTTATCCTATTCCATTTTTCACCATAAATGAGGTCTTATTTCAACATTTTATAATACAGATCAGATCAAATTCCCAGAATCTTGAGCTTTTCAAATAGGGAAAATTGAATTTCTATAATTATTGGGGGTTAAGTTTCATGGGTAATAAATGCATGTCATATAGTTTTTTATTTTTTCCTTATGCAGGGATGTATTCTGCAATTTCCTAGGTGGATGGAAACTAAATCTGATTCTTTTTAGCAGAATGTTTCAAAATAATTTCTTAAGTTGTATGATAGACTCGCTAGGTTATTGTAATGAATATAATATTATCTATCATATAATGTTTTTAGATTGATTTTTATCCCTAACCCTAAATGATCTGAAGCTTGTTGCACTCCCTGGCTTATAAAAAGATTTCCAAGATCATTTAGTATAGGTTCAAAATATTTGGGCAAGTAGCATAAGGCATAAACCTTTTACTATTTTCTAGTGAGTATAGTGGATGTATATCTAGAGAGTATTATCATAGAAGAATAAAGTTGCAAAATTTTTACATTTATTGAAGTGGCATATGTTTTGAAGCATTTTGGAATTGAAGCTAGATTCTTTATACTTAATACAATATTTCAAATTTAAGTCTCTTCTTGGTGCTTGCCTCTTGAGTTTTGAATCTTTTGGTTCACTGCATAGAATTTCTTTATGTATATGTTTAGTCTATATTTTTCATCAAGGATAAAATTAAAATATTCTTTGGATAAGACATAGACTCTTTGGGTTTGTCTACTGAAGGATCTTATAAGAAGTGTTTAGTCTGATTTATCTGTATTTATGGTTTTGAGGTCTTTGACAATAGTTAGTTTCACTATCCTATATATGAACTAAAAACATTGCCCAATGGATAAAGCACTGGTCAGTAATCAGTATTTTCTATTTTGATACATATCTAAATACACTTAACCATATTTTTCCCTTTCAAAAACATCAGAAACATTTCAGTCCTTTAAGTTGTGTGGTTGTGTGGTTGTTAGTTGTGGTCCTGCGTGGTAGATAATAGTCACTGAATGAGTGGTTATCATTTTATACTTTCTTTCCATTAATCTATTGTAATCATCCAGAGTATAGTAAGTTGTGAAAGTTAAATCTTTATCTGGATTAGGTGCACCCTGCCTTGGTTTTGCAGAGCCAAATTAGTAGAGGATAGTCTTGTCATATAGTTGGTGCAATTACCATGCAAAGCTCTCATACTTGGAATTAACCATTCCTATTATTAGGCTCAAGGTATATTGGTTTCTTATAAATAGCATACAAATTTTAAACACCAACAAGTCACTTAGAAAAATACAAATGGCTAGCCTGTGCCATCCACAGTTATCTTATTCTCTCCTGCATGATTCCATATCATAACACACTTTGATATTTGATTGGATCATGGAGTCTTATCTTATCTTTGATGTGTTCTCTTTCTCTTTTCAAGTGACCATTTGTTCTTTTGCAATATATTTTTGATCATAATACTCACAGTTGAGACATTTTCTTTAGCGAGGTCTCTTTAACTAGTTGACTTGGAGTCTTAGTAACTTTTAGACTTTAGTTTTTGTTTTATGTTTCCTTGCATATGTATGTACAAGTTAAGGTCCTTTGTTTGGGGGCTTATTTCCTTAAACTTAGTGATATCTTATCTCTTTGCAATTTTCCCATGATTCTCATCTTTCTCTCTCTTTCTTCTACTTTACCATGAGTATAATGTTGATTCATACTCCCACTAAAGTGGGGGATAAAATTATCATCCTAAAAAGTAAGAACCCTAAATTTGGTGCTCATTTTATCCCTATTTTAGTATGTATGGGTTCCCACATTGATTTCTCTCTCTTAATGCTTATTGGACCTTCAAATTAACATTATAAGTCATGTCATGATTCAATCTCTACAATAATAAAAGTTGGACCTTATTTATAAGTGTGATCCTCTATTTCTCCTCTAATCAAATAATTTATTTCTTTACC
Source organism: Thuja plicata (assembly GCA_018584345.1). NCBI lineage: Eukaryota > Viridiplantae > Streptophyta > Pinopsida > Cupressales > Cupressaceae > Thuja > Thuja plicata. Next base: position 3,013,632 of record MU226429.1, read on the forward strand.
TTTTCCCTAGATCCCTATTTGTAGCCTTCGCGACTAGTTTTGACCTCAGATTTGTTGGAGATTTGTTTATGTGTAGTTGATTGATTATATGTTTATCATTGATGACAACATATAATACCCAGTAGTGATTCTGTATGTATGTATCAGAATGATGATATCAATCCTTGCGTGGTTAGATACATGTTGTATACATGTTTAGTATGTTATTTTCATACACGCAGATCCAGATATGATGTTTCAGTCAAGTTGTGTAATTCCATTATTGATAGTTACAGTTCTGGAAGAGTATCTATTTAGAGCCAACGTATTTAATGTGTTTCTTGAGTTGTACCTATCTTCAGGATATGCATGTGTATATTCATGATTAGTTATGAGTTGATGATAGTTATCTAAAGGTGCCAAACATGTTTCAAGAAGATTGCAAAGTTAGAGTTAATTTGGTGAGGCTGACTTAGTGAAGCATCACATCTATTCAATTTATATTTGCATGGTTGTAATTATGCCTACATGATTAGTAGAGTGGACAAGGATGTTATGAAGAGTTGTCTTACAATTCCCATGATCTCATACTTTGAGGAAGATACTTATATCAAGTCATTTGTGATACGCTAAGTGTGAATGATAAGAGAAGAGACAAAAAATGTATAGAGAAGAATATCAGTTGTGTTTCATTCATCAAGGATCTATGTGAAGAAGAAGTGAAAGATTACAGTACACTAGAACTGATCAAGACAACAGGTCTACTCTACAGTTCATCATTAGATATAGTGCATATCTGTTCTATAGAAGGTTGTAGCCTTCACCATTGAAGCAGTGAGATTTTGGATAGTGAGTCCTCACCCCTAATAGGGTTATTTGTTAAATACTCCTAACAGGGTCAGACCCTTAACTAGGTCACTATACTTATTGCATTTTAAAGTACAACTCCTAGTAGGGTTGAAATATCTTCTAACAGGGATTACTATAAACAAGTATAGTTCATTGTGGGTGGTAATTCCCACCGGGGTTTTTACCATTTTGTTTCCCCGTAATCAAATTGTGCATTGTGTACTATTTTATCTGAATGTGCATTTACTTAATTGTATTTTGAAGTTAAAGTAGTAAAAAGAACTAAAGTTACTGATAACTCATTCACCCCCCCTCTTAGTTATCCTTTGGGACTATTCTAACAATATTGAGTTGTACCTGGAAATCCTGCACGTGCTGATTGTTTGGGACTCACAGTCTAAATTTGAGCCCTGATTGGTTAGTACATGGTTGCATTGGTGATATGTCCCTAGTTACATGATGAGAATGGTGACATGTACCCTAGAATAAAGGCCCAAATTTTTCTTAGGGGATTATATTGGGTTATTAGTAGGAGATTTAGTCTGGCAGCCATCTTGCCTAAGTTTTAATCCCTGTAATGATGGATTGAGTATATAAAATCCACATCTCTCCTCATTTTGGTATCCATTACTATTGGAAAGAATTAATTATGAATAATCACTTAAGAAATCAGATTTCAAGAGCATTCTAAAGGTCTTTAAGTATTCAAGTCTTCAATCCTTTAAAGCAATCTACTTATTCATCAAACATTGTTGGAAAACTACAATATCCATCATTCTAGAAATTTATTTCATGATTTCCTTTTGGATCAAGCTATTGCATAAACATTTTTTATCACATCCAAAGAAGCATTTTTCCATAAAGGTATAAGGTGATTTAAAATTCAAATCTAGTTTTTATTTCACCTTTCCTTATGCAATTTCCTTTCATTTTCAAGGTTAATTCCTAAATAGTTGTTCGACTAAGGAAAACCCCTTTAGCCAACCTTCTTCCTCATTTTTCTCTGTGTAGGAGTAGGTTGCAAAGGTGTCAAACAAGATTCAAGAACATTAGAACTAGACGGAGCAACCTTTCAAATTTCAGACCAAAATACATGGTACATGACAACATTGGTGACATGTCCATTGTACATCATGACTTTGGAGACATGTCCCCAGCATTCTGATCCTAGATTTGGCAAGAATTCAGGTTACAACCTCCAGGTCTCAGATTTGGAGTTACAGGCCATTTTGGGATTCTGATAGTTAGGAATTCAGATATGAAAATTCATTCCTCCTATTTTATTTCTAGATGCATTAAAATTCTTCTCCATTCCCATTTACATTATTTTTCTCAGTTGGATTAGATTGGATTTTTTCTTATTTAGTCTTTTGCATATCAATTTCATTCCTCTCCTTCTCAATTTTAAGCAACAAAGGAATAAAAGACCTTCAATCATAGATATTGCATTGACATATTTCTTACCAAGTGTTATTAGTGATATTTGTCTTGAGGTGGTTTTGCATTCTAGTGTACCATATGAATTGGGGAAATCAATCCTTTAATGTGATTCCTTTTTATATTGTACATAAATAATTTTTAATAATTTAATTATCTAATTTTAATAAATTAACTTTATTATTTAATTCATCCCTTTAGTCAAATTTGGTTAAATAATCTTTACTATTAAATTATATCTATTTCTCTATTTTTTAATTGTAGCGCGTTAGCTAAAATTTTTCATTTGATCGGTAACACTAGCACGACACATCCTCTAGTACCACATGGGCTATGGGGAGACTATCTCATGCTTTACCATAGGAAGCTCTTGCCAATCAACCTAGGCCCCCAAAACAATTAATTCCTATGTTTTATGTCCCATAGTTAATTAATTATTTCATTAGTTAACTAAGTATTTATAATTAAATAGATTATTTAATTTATTCTATTATTTTATTATTTTCAAAGAACAACTTCCTCTAAAACAAATAAAAATATCATTTTATTTATGTATCTTCTCAAGCATAATTAAATAATTAAATAATTAAATAATTATTTAATTGTAATTCAATCTTCCACTTACACCTCCCTAACTGCTAGCCAATGCCAGTCCAAAAAATAAATCAATTCTATCAATCTCAATCCAACCAGTCTTTATAATTTGAGTAAGTTGTTCTACCTTGTTTTCATCACCATCAACTGGTCTCATTGAATCTTATTTGTCAAAGTTTAATTAGTCACCTTCAATCTCAATCATTCATTGAAGTCCTGAAATCTATATAAACATTCCTGATTTCCCAATCTTGGCTAACTACAATCTTTAAATCTTTGTGTAATCAACCAAGCAAATTGGTGTTGAATTTGAGAGCCAATATATCAACACAAGAGGAGAAGAACAATGAAGGATTTTATGATTTTTTTGCAATTGATTTTATTTTATTTCAATAGTCACTTTACATGAAAATTTGTTATCCATCTTCTCATTGATAGTGTAACATAAGACCGATGACAGGTGATGATCATATTTCCTATAACATATTCAAAAGGAAGATGACCCACTAGGACTAAGTGGACTTAATAATTGAGTGGGTGCAATGATCCTTTATTGTTATTGAGAGTTTATTATGTAAATGTCATTGGATAATGCAAGATTAAAGGCTATAAGAAAGAGAGAAAAGGTGAGTTTTGATATGCACAAATTGACAAAAAGTAGGCAGATCAATCCTGATGCAAAAAATAGAGCCCAGGGACTAAAAATAACATGTGAATTCAATTTGTAGAGGGTGTATATGGAATATGGTGACTTGGTTGACTTGTTCCCTATACTTCTAACTATTTTCAATCACAAACTATGGATGAGGTCATGAACTTCCAAGATTTGATCTCAGTGTGAGCACCACCTATTCCTACACACAAAAAGAAAGGAAATTATTTTGTACAGAGTTGTTTTCCTCAATTAAACCTAAATTTTAAATCAAACTTGAAATGAAATGGAATAAAGAAAAGTGGGCTAACATAGATTAGAGGCTAGATCTCAGAAATGAAGTGTATTATACCTTGGCAATGACAATTCTTATTTTAATGTAATCACAAGTGTTGATGCAATAACTTTGACTCTAGAAAAAAACCTAAAAGTAAATCATGAAAGACATGCCTTGCATATTCATTGTTCTAGTTTTCCACAATGTTTTATTGGTGCAGGAGCACCTAGGTAGGCTAGATGATACAATGTAACCTAGGGCTTCTTATATGTTTTTGGCTTGTAGTGGTTCTAGCCAGACCACTAGGTGAATAAAGGGACTAAGAGTCCTAGTACATAGAGTACTAAGTAGGAGGATGTCTTGTTAGGTCCTTAGAGACCTTTGTGTCCATTTAGGTCCAATAGGGTGTTTTTGGTATTTTATTTCCAAATGATTCAAAAGAGGGCTAGAGGTCCTATTTTTTTTTATTTCACCCTAATTAGTGGTTTGGACAAGTTTGGACAAGGTTAGACCAAGTTTCGATAGCATATCCAAAAAGTTGCAAAAGTTGTCAATATTGTCATTAACAACATTGACAATATTTATGACAAGAATGAAACTTTGAGGAATTTAGCTCCCTAACTATCTGAAATCGGTTTTCTAGTGCCTTGGTCAACTATATAAGCCCATCCTTGATCTTTTTGCAGGGTTGGCATTTTGAATTCACATAGTGTACGGACTATGAATTTCATATTGTTGGAAATATAGATGGAGTAACTGAGAGGGGAGGGGTGAATCAGTTACCACAAAAATAAATCCAAAAGTCCCTTAAATGTCTTCAATATATATTGTTGTTACTCAGTGAATTAACTTATTATTGTTCTTTAAACATCCACAGTTATTGACATGCATAAAACAAATAACATGAGCACAAGTGACACAAGTAACACCAGATATAACATGGAAACGCAAATTGGGAAAAACACCAATGCAACTAGTTACTGATTTTCACTCTTCTAAAGTGAGCCCTGTTAGGAGCCAACCCTGTTGAAAGTTACAAAACACATTGTTAGGTGTGACCCTGTTAGAGGATTTAATCACCCTGCTAGGAGTGGCCTTGTGAGAGGTCTTTAGAGCAATTCAACTGAATTGTCACCTTGTTAGAGGATTTATGAAATGG
>MU226429.1:3027076-3065532 GCA_018584345.1 Thuja plicata
TTAGAGGATTTATGAAATGGTTGTTAAACCAACTCTGCTAAGAGATTTCGGTATCACTGCTACAATGGTTAGAAAGCAACAATGAAGTGATCTGAATTAATACAACTTATCTTGCTGATACAGATCTCTGTTCGGCTCCAATAGATCCTTACTGATCACATATATCTTTTCAGCACCTCAAGGATATCTCTAATCCTTCATCAGAATTCGCACATTCCTGCTCTGATATGCTTCTTCATATTTCCACACACTTATCACACTTCTTACACTCTCTATTTTGAATTCGCAACTTGATCTTTCATATATACCTTTTAGGTTATCAGGTCGGCCCAATTACAAGTTACAATTAATAAATATTACATTGGTCGGCTGAATATACAAGTTTCAATTAATAAATATTACATTAGTCGGCTCCATAAACATTTCTCTGATGCTCGGTGAACACTGTTGATTCTCCGAAAATCCTTCGGTAATCGACTGAACTCGGTAAGTACTGCGACCTCGGTAAAGACTGACCTTCCTTCACATATTCTTTGATGACCGACTGAACTCGATAAAGACTGAATTTCTTTGTTGACCGAGTGATCCCGGTAGTAACTAACTTCTCGATATAGTATTCTGGAGCGCTCGGTAGGCTCTGTAAATAGCTTCTCTTACCGACTGAGCTCGGTAGACTCTGTAAACTATCTTGCTGAACATTCTGAGCTCGGTAGAGTCTGTCTAATGACTGATATGACATTTGTGTAACATCAAGGACAATACACAATTAAACAATTGTTTCCAACACATATACAGTTATAGTTTTAGTGTTTTGTGAAGATCAGACTGTTTAATGGATTGAAACAACTTCTATAAGCATTGATATGAGAAATTTAGGTTGATATAAGATTTATTGTGGTATTAGTTTGTTGGATTCAATATTTTTAGTTTCTTGTTTAAATTCTTTTGTTTTCTGGACTGTCGTTGTCCTGAATTGGGCATTGTGAGCTAATGGAGTCATAGATCCATTTTCCACCGTAGAAATTGCATAGGATCTTGAATTATGGAAGGTGACTCCATGTATATTGTGTATAGTATAGGAGGGGCCCAGGAAGTTATGGAAGCCATTTTTAAAGTGATGCCCTAGGAGAGCTAGAGTGGCATGGCTAGGGATCACCAGTGATTGTAGAGCTTGTTAGAGGGATTGAAAGCATTCATAGCTTCAATAAGTGAATGTGGGAAGGTAGGAGAGTTAGTGAAGGAACCTCAACTCAGAGGATAAGTTTGGGTAAGTTGTTTTGTTATCCAAGAAGATCCATTTCATGTGTAGACAATGGAAAAGACCTAAAACCCTGAATCTTAGGCATGAATATAGGAGGTACTATACGCCCACCTCTGAGAGCCAATACCTAGAAAATCCTTAGTTTCTTGTAAAGGGTATCTGGATATGGATTTTATTTTCATACTTGTTTGGAGGTTTTAAGAGTTATTTTAGAAAAGGAGCCTAATTAGGCCTAAAGCTAGTAGCCCTCTTTTGGCTGAATTTGATTTGGAATTTGGAACTGGAGTAGGGTTTCACTTCCAATGCAGGTTGTGGACATTGAAACTGGTCCAATTAAAAATCTTGGAGACTACCTTTCCATTTGGGAATGTTTGGGGTCCATTTGGATCAAATTGTATAGATGGAGCAAGAATGAACAATTTGGGTCTAGGAGAGAGAATGAAGAGTTTGGATTCTACCTTGTTGGTGTTCACTAGTTGAAAATGTTAGGTTCTTATGAGAAGAAACCTAAGGAGTATAGGGTTAGTTAAAGAACCCTAGTAGGTTAGGAGATTGGCCTAGGAGAAAGACTAGTGCTACATCTGAGTGGTATCAGAGAAAGTTGAGAAACTTGGGAAGATTGGTATATGTCAGAAGTGGACTCTAGTGGTTCTACAAAGATGGTGAGAAATGAAGAACTAGCCAAGGACATGGAAGAGAAAAAGGAGAAAAATAGACTCCTTGAAGGTACCTTGGAAGCAATGAGGTGGAAGATGGAAGAGCTAGAAAATGCTGCTAAAAAGAAGGACTTTGGAGCTGAAACCAGTGGTAGGGGTAAGAAAAATATTGAAGTGGAAGACTTCATCCCCAAACTAGACCCAGTGTTGAATGAGGAACCTTTCTTGAAATCCATAAAAGCATTAATTGACAATGATTTTGAAGGGATAGCCTTGTTTGGAGGAAAGATGGAGATAGAAACAGTCATGGACTAGATTGAAGCAATGGAGAATCACTTCGAGTGTGAGGGTATATCTAAAGCCCAAAAGATCAAAGTGGCCAAGTCTAGACTTAGAGGGTCAGCCTTGACTTAATATAAATACCTTCAGGATGAGAGGGTAAGCATGGGAAATCAACCAATAGCAAATTGGAATGCCATGGTAACCAAATTGAAGGAGAATTATCTTCCGGAGGATTATGAGATCCAACTTTGTAGGAAGAGAAAAAATTTGAAATAGAAAGACCTAGATGTGGCCTCATATACTAAGGAATTCTAGAGATTGTGTTTAAGGTCTAAATTGTAGGAAGAAGAGTCAGTCAAAGTGGCTAGATACTTGGGTGGATTGAAGTGGAACATCCAAGAGGAGATTATCCTATGGACAACTACTACAATTCAAAAGTGTCATCAATTGGCTAGAAGAGTGGAAGAAAAGAATAAGAAGAAATGGGATTATAGATTCAATAATAAAAATAACAATAGAGGCAGAGGGAGAGACCAAAGGGGTCAAAGAGGAGGCTACAAAGGTAGGGGTAGTGAAAAAAGGTCACAAGGAGAGAATAAGTTGACAGAGAAATAGACTGAAAGTACTTCAAGAGGAGGATATAATAGAGGAAAGGGTAATCATGGTGGTCCTAATAGAGGAAGAGGAGGTACAAGTAGTTCTTACTTTCCAACTATGAAGTATTATTACTATGGGCAACTAGGTCATCCAGCCTATAGATGTCCTAAAAAAACTTCTACAGCAAACAATGACAAAATGATAGCATATATACTGGAGGACACTTCAAGTGTCAAAAACCCTAAAATAGACCATCTAGATTCAAAGATGGGTGAGAATTTAATGTTGAGGAGAGTGTGGATAAGGCGGCCAATCAAGGATGAGCCCAAGCATAGGAGAGCTATGTTTAGAATAAGATGTAAGATCTTAGGCAAAGTTTGCAAAGTGATAGTGGACTCTGGTTAAACTGACAATATTATTTCAGAGGAGGTAGTGGTGAAACTTAAGCTAGCCAAGATACCCCATGTGAATCCCTATAAGGTGACATGGCTCAATAAATGCCAAAGTGTGTTGGTTAATGAGCAAACATGGGTAGAGTTTTCAATAGTAGGGTACAAGGACAAATTGCTTTGTGACATCCTACCAATGGATGCTTTCCATTTACTACTTGGGGGCCTTGGAAATTTGATAATGGGGCAGTATATTATGGGAAGGAGAATTCCATCACCTTCAAGAAATGAGGGAAAATTTTCAAAATTTTTTCTTTGCTAGAGGATGAAGAGCCACAAACTAGAAGTCCTAATGTCATGTTATGTAGTGGTAAGAATTTTTTAAATGACCTCGAGGATGATGAGGGGGAAGGTTATGCCATTGTGCTAAGACCTAAGGAGGAAGAACAATTAGTGAAGGAGCCATTACCAACAGAGGTGCAATAATTTCTTGAGAAGTACAAGGATATTGTGAGTGATGGTACTGCTACAACCCTACCACCTAAGAGGGTTATAAGTCATCAAATAGACTTTTTTCTAGGGGAATCTTTGCCCAATAAAGTATAATACAAGCTTACTCTAGATCAAAACTTGGAAGTATCTAGACAAGTACAAGAAATCTTGGATCAAGGCTTGATGAAGAAGAGTATTAGCCCTTGTGTAGTCCCAGTTGTTTTGGCATCCAAGAAGGGAGGAAAATGGAGGCTTTGCAAAAATTCAAGGGAAATAAAAAGAATCACAATAAGGTATAGGTTCCCTATACCTAGGATAGAGGATCTTGTGGATTTCCTAGGAGGGGCAATGTACTTTACAAAGTTGGACTTGAAGAGTGGTTATCACAGAATCAGGGTGAAGGAAGGTGATGAATGCAATACAAAATTCAAGGCCACAGATGGGTTATATGAATGGCTTGTTATTCTATTTGGCCTCTATAATGCTATGAGAACATTCATGAGGCTCATGAATGAGGTGCTCAAGGACTTCACAGGGAAGTTTGTGGTGGTATATCTTGATGATATACTCATATTTAGTAAGACAAGAGATGAGCATATAAGACATGTAGTGGCAATAATGAAAAGGTTGCATGAGGAGAAAATGGCTATTAACCTTGAGAAATGTGAGTTCTTCAAACAAGAACTAGTATACTTGGGCTTTGTAGTGTCCAAGGGGTCTTTGAAGATGGATAAAGACAAAGTTTCTACCATCCTAAACTAGCCTCCACCTACTACAACCACTAAGGTAAGGATTTTTCATGGCTTTGCCCAATTTTATAGGAAGTTTATTAGGAATTTCAGTGGGATATGTTCACCATTGATAGATACTATAAAGGGTCAGGTCAAAACTAAGTTCACATGGATAGTAGAAGCATGGAAAGCCTTTGAGTTGTTGAAGAAACAAGTGGCTACTCAACCAATCCTACATTTGCCAAGCTTTGAGAAGTTGTTTACTATTGAATGTGATGCTAGTGGAATGGGAGTAGGAAAGGTATTGAATCAAGAAGGTAGGCCTATTTCCTTCTTTAGTGATAAATTAAATGAGGCTAAGAAGAAATACTCTTCTTATGATTTGGAATTATATGCCCTAGTTCAATCTTTGAGGAAATTAAGGCATTATATATTGCCTAAAGAGTTTGTGGTATTTACTAAAAATTGTATGTGGTAAATTTGGCCTTGTTAACTCACCATACACTTCAACATAGTCCTTCTACACCAGATACACACAAGAATGAATATGATATTATTCATCTTGCCTATCTTTATGATTCAACCTATTGCCTTCTATCTAGACGGGGTTTCAAAAAAGCTCTCAGAATGAGAGTTTCACAACCATAGACCAATCTAGAATGAAAGATTTTTCTCCATGAATGTAATGCAATGCAAGATTATTCTAAGAATTGAAAGATGCAAGATTAATCTAAGACAAGATTTCAAAGCAATTATTCCAGAAATTGAAATTACTCTATTGCAAATAAAATCTTTTAACTAGAAATGAGATGATAAAAATGTAGGAACAATTCAGTATTCTAACAATGCATATTTTCTCCAGGGGTTTTGAATGAGGAATGAGAGTTCTTTTATAGACTCTGAGGTGATCAGAATAGAAACTTTTCTCTTTGAAATAAAATAGATAGAAAAGCCAGTTTAAATTAGAAATCTTTATTTAAAAGAAAACAAATAAATTGGTTTCCCTTTGCTTTAACTATTTTTTTTATTTAACTGTTTTATTTGATTTTAATTGTTTTCTTTCTCTTTAAAGCACAATTAATTCAAAGATTCTATTTATGAACTAAAGAGAAGATTTTGTTGACAATATTTAATTAATTAAATAAATATGACCTCATAATTGCTTTTTCTCAGTTATCTGAATAATTAAATTCAATTATTGAAATGAGGATATTTATTTAATAATTAAATATTATTTAATTCCTTTTTATGTGTTTTAGCTAAAAGGGGTGAATTTAATTTAATTAAAGTGCTATGACTTTATAATTAAATTAATTCGATCATAGGGTTTGTTTAGCCAATAGATATTTAGGAATTAAATATAATGTATGATTAATGTTGATTTAGGATTTTCTACATTTGACACTTAGGTCGAGTAGAGTCAGTTAAAACTCAGAATTGCCTAGTACATTAGGACTTTGATGATTCAGAAGAATGAAAAATGCAACAAAATTGGTTAGGGTTGCAAGATGCCAATTTTAGGGTGTTACAACAATCAGCTCTTAGTTAAATTAATACACAAGAGAAGCTAAGAAATAGGAATTTGAAGTGGATGGAGTACTTGCAGGCATTCACTTTCACTATAAAGCACAAGAAGGGGAAACTTAATAAGGTGGTAGATGCCTTAAGCAGGATATTGTTGACAGTGCAAGAAGTCCAATTGACTAGCATTGGGATTGATAGTTTCAAAGATCTCTACAAAGAAGATGAGGATTTTGGTGAAGCCAATAAGGTATGTGATGATTTTGAAAATCATTTTCATAGAAAGTTCTCTGATTTTACTTTACAAAATGGGTTGTTGTTCAAGGGAAATTAGTTGTGTGTACCTAAAGGGTCAATGAGGATGAACCTCATACAAGAGAAACATAATGGTTCTCTAAGTGGTCATTTTGGTAAGGCAAAAACCTTAGAACTAGTCCAAAGTTTCTACTATTGGCCAAAGTTGGTTAAACATGTCACCAAGTATGTGGAGTAGTGGGTTGTTTGCATGAAGGAAAAATGAGGAATGAGTAATGCAGGGTTGTATCAGCCTCTACCAGTCCCTAATAGGCCATGGGAGTGTGTGAGTATGGACTTTATTGTGGGCTTACCCAAAACTAAATAGGGGTATGATAGAATTTATGTAGTTGTTGATAGATTTAGTAAAATGGGGCATTTCATCCCATGTAAAACTACTAATGATGCTAGCCATATTGCCTATTTTTTTTTAAGGAGATTATGAGGATTCATAGTCTTCCTTTGAGTATAGTCTCTGATAGGGATGTGAAATTTATGAGTCATTTTTGGTGTACATTGTGGACAAGATTGGAAACTAACCTATCTTTTGGTTCAACTTACCACCCTCAAACTAATGTCCAAACTAAGGTGGTAAATATGGTGTTGCATAACCTACTGAGGTTCCTAGCTAAGGAGTATGGGTAGACTTGGGATGTGGTCATTCCCTAAGAAGAATATGCTTACAATGATAGTAAGAATAAGATGACAGGAAAGAGCCCATTTGAAGTGGTTTATGGGATGCACCCAAGGGGTGTTTGTGAGATTAGGGATCTTGGTGGAATGGAGTACAAAAGTGGCCATGCAGAGGACTTCACCCATACCATGAAAGAGATTCAATACCAAGTCAAGAAGCAGATCCAAGACAATCAACATAAGTTGAAATCCAAAGTTGATGAGAAGAGGAAGGATGTCTAGTTTGAAGTGGGTGACTATGTCATGGTGCACTTGAACAAATCAAGGCTACATAAGGGTTTCCCTACCAAGCTTCAGATGAAAAGGGTGGGACCTTGCAAAATCTTGGCCAAATATGGGGCTAATTCTTATAAAGTGGACTTATCATCAGAATTGAGCACATCTCAATTGTTTAATAAACAAGACTTAATCCAGTTTAGAGGTAAAGTGGATGAGATCAATCCAAAGAGTCAAGGGGTTAGTGATGATGTGGAGGTTGTTGTCTTACCTCCAAATTTTCATATGGTAGCTGACAAAGTTCTAGATTCCCAGGTTAAGAAAATTACTAGACATAAATTCTAAATGGAACATTTGATTCATTGGAAGGATAGACTAGAATTAGAGGCCTCCTGGATTGTAGAGGCATACTTCAAGAAGGTGGGCATCTCAGAGGATCTCTTGTCCACAGGAATGACATAGCTTTTTCTTTTGGGGTGTATGGTGTAGGAGAACCTAGGTAGGGTAGATGATACAATGTAACCTAGGGATTCTTCTATGTTTTTGGCTTGTAGTGGTTCTATCCATACCACTAGGTGAATAAAGGGACTAAGATTCCTAGTACATAGAGTGCTAAGTAGGAGGATGTCTTGTTAGGTCCTTAGAAACCTTTGTGTCCATTTAGGTCCAATAGGGTGTTTTTGGTATTTGATTTCCAAATGAGTCAAAAAAAGGGATGGAGGTCATATTTGTTGTTATTTCATCCTAATTAGTTTTTTGGACAAGTTTGGACAAGGTTAGACCAAGTTTGGATAGCATATCCAAAAAGTTACAAAAGTTGTCAATATTGTCATTGACAACATTAACAAAATTTATGAAAAGAATGCAAATTTGAGGAATTTAGTTCCCTAACTATCTAAAATCAGTTTTCTAGTGACTTGGTCAACTATATAAGACAATCCTTGAGCTTTTTTCAGGGTTGGCATTTTGGATTCACATTGTGTACAGATTGTGAATTTGATATACAATTACACTTTTAGTGTTTTGTAAAGATCACAATGTTTAATGGATTGAAATAAATTCTGTAAGCATTGATTTGAGTAATTTAGGTTGATATAAGATTTTTTGTGGTATTATTTTGTTGGATTCAATATTTTTAGTTGCTTGTTTAAATTCTTTTGTTCTCTGGACTATCGTTGTCCCGAATTGCGCACTGTGAACTAATGGAGTCATAGATCCATTTTCCACCATGGCACTTGCATGGGATCTTGTATTATGGAAGGTGACTCCATGTACATTGTGTAAAGTGAAGGAGGGTATCAAGATGTTATGGCAGCCATTTTTAAAGTGATGCGCTAGGCGAGCCAGAGTGACATGGCTAGGGCTCACCAGTGATTGCAGAGCTTGTTAGATGGATTGAAAGCATTCATAGATTAAATCAGTGAATGTGAGAAGGTAGGAGAGTTAGTGATGGAACCCCAACCTGGAGGATAAGTTTGGATAAGTTTTTTTGTTATCAGAGAAGATCCATTTCTTGTGCAAATAGTGGCAAAGACCTAAAACCCTGAATTTTAGGCATGAATGTAGGAGGTACTGTAAGGACACATATGAGAGCCAAGACCTAGAAAATAATTAGGTTATTGATAAATGGTATTAGGATATGGAGTTTATTTTCATACTTTTTTGGAGGTTTTAAGATTTATTGCAGAAAAGGAGCCTAATTAGGCCTAAAGCTAGTAGCCCTCTTTTGGGTGCATTTGATTTGGAATTTGAAACTCGATTAGGGTTTCAATTCCAAAGAAAGTTGTGGACATTGAAATTGGTCCAATTAAAAATATTGGAGACTACCTTTCCATTTGGGAATGTTTTGGGTCCATTTGGATCAAATTGTATAGATGGAGCAAGAATGACCAATTTGGGTCTAGGAGAGATCATGAAGAGTTTGGATTCTACCTTGTTGGTGTTTACTAGTTGAAAGTGTTAGGTTCTTGTGAGAAGAAACCTAAGGAGCATAGGGTTAGTGAAATAACCCTAGTAGTTTAGGAAATTGGCATAGGATACCCTAGAGGAAGCTATGGAGAAGCAAGACTAGTGCTACATCATTTATGGAGAGAGGAGAATGGATTGAAGTAACAAAGAATCTTCTCCCTTAATGTTTGATTCCATTTTTTAGCCTTCAATGAGGGAAAGAAGCTTGATTCATGGAGACAATTTCCTTGAAAACACCTTAGAATGCTTGAGATCTTCTTTAGAAATCTTGTGATGTGAATTTGAAGGAGAGAGATTTAATTCTTCTCATTTTATTTCTAAATGAGGAGAGGTAGGTTGCTTATATACCCCTCAAAATATTTTGGAGTGCAAAACTCAAAGAGTGAAAAGGATTTGGATTTCTTTCATAAGCATTGAGCCCAACCTCCAATTAAAATTTTAGAGTTTTATGGGGGAATATGCAGATTAGGTTGGCCTATTTCGAGGACTAGGCCAACCTAGTTGACCTATTCTCAAGAATGGACTGACCTGGTCTACCTAATCCTCCCAAAAAACAAATGAAATTTAAACTGGGGGGTCCTAATTGGAGTATATATGTTGGAATACAAAGAAAAAATGAGGTTGCAGTATTATAAATGAATTTAGGAGCTCATACATGCTAAAATGGGGCCTAATTAAGCATCTAATTATAGGTGCTTACAATTTAGGATGGTACATTTATCCCTCACTTTATTCAGAGTACGAGTTCACTTCATTCTCATGGAAAAATAAAATAGAAAAGATTGAGAAAGAAAGAGAAATGATAATGGGAAAATTTTAAAAAAGATAAGGCATCACTAAGTTTAAGGAAATAAGCACGTAAAAAAAGGATCTTAACTCAAACAACCACATACAAGGATGCACAACAAAAAAAAAAAAAGGACAAAAGATGAAAGAAAGAAACAAAATAAAATGGGTTAACACCAAAATAAAAAATTTAAATCAACTAGTTCAAGAGTCCTCAATCGATAAAACATCTCAACTACTAGTATCATGTTGAGGAAGCTATTGAAAAAGCACAGGTGGTCACATGGAAAGAGAAAGAGAATCACCAAATATAATAGAAGACTCCATGGTCTAACCCACTAGAAAAGATACGAGGGCATCAAGAAAAGTGAGAGAGACCATGATTCGAATAGGCTAGTGAGTTGTGTTATGCTAGGTGATCCAAGGAAGAAAAGAGGAGGAAAGAGTAGAAAGGATAGCAAGTTATTTTATGCTAGTTCCACTCATCTCAAAGAGAGATAAAATGTAGAATGAATGGTCTACCAAGTTGTATTATGCTTGTCAATTTTACCCAAGGATAACCAAGAAAAACATTGTCCACAAGGAAATTTTACATAAAAGGATCATTCATAAGAAAATCATTATCTCCAAAGCGATCCATTGTATAAAGTTCTATTGAAAGAATTGTTTCCAAGGAAACTACAAAATAATGCCCAAAGGTGCAAAAGGATGGAATTGATAGACTAGAAATTTTTGTTATGCTACTCAACCCATCAAAGAGGATAACAAAACAAAGCATCGTCCACAAGGAAATATGCCATAGGAGGGTCATTCCTAAGGAAAGTGTGTTTTTTTTCTAAAGGGATCCACTAAAAAAGAGGATTAGGCCTAAGGAAAGCATTTCCTCCAAAGAAACTCATTGAATAATGTTCAAGGAGGCTATGTGTGTGTGTGTGTGTGTGTGTGTGTGTGTGTGTGTGTGTGTGTGTGTGTGTATGAGGCTATGAAAACATAATCATATGGTGGCATCACAAGGAAAAGAGAACAAGGATTCCTACTTTCAACAACAAGGAGATGTCCTTAAAACAACAATGTATGCATAAAACTTAGTAAATAGGGAAAACTCTTTTTAGGTAAGGAAAATATAATTGTGAAAGGATATCTTACAATAAGTGGAAATAGACACTTGGAAGTAAGAAATATTTGTTACAAGACATATACCTCCAAGAGGAGTTCTTGAACAAGAATAATATCTTCAAGATGAATAGGGGGATGAGAAGAAGAATGCACTCTTTTAGCCCCCCTACTGCTATGTGAAAAATAAATTCTTGATGAAGGATGAAACATTTTAGGCCCCTGAGTAAGGGTATTTGTTTAGAATGAACATAATTTTGCAAATATAAAATAATTGATCAAGGATTAACTCCTCTTGCATAAGAGATAATCCCGAATGAAGAGAAACAAATCTATATAAGAAAAATATGTCACATGATAAACAAATGACACTCCACCAAGGAAAGTGGATCCTTAGAAAAAAGAGAAAGAGATGCAAAGAAAACAAATTTCCCCCAAATCATAGAGGAAAGGGAAAATATAACACATTATGCATGCTGATTTATTGATTAATTGCAATAGACATAGACTTATAAACAAGGAGGATATTGTAGACATAGATATTAATATTTGGAAAAGAGAAAAATCCAAGTTAACAAAGTCCATGTAAGGAAGTACATCATGTTAGAATTTATACAAATAACAAAGAGATAAGGGATATTTGGAAAAGGAGAGGAAAACACATTAGGAAACCTAATTGAAAACATAATTTAAAATAAATATGTAGTTTGAGAATGAAAAATATTGTAAGAAAGATGAAATACTTTACATAAAACAAAGGATTCTATGGTAAAAAGGATATGGAATTATAAAATATAAAAATCTACAAAGTAAAAATGGGTTCTTTTATAAATGAGAATGAATGAAAGAGAGAAAACTTTCCCCCAAGTAGAAAGATAATAGAAAGAACCTATTATGATACTCAAAAATATTGAAATGTAAAGCATAGCACATTGCAAAGAAAAGGGCTGCCAATAAATTAAGCCACTAAGATCACATGTTGTAGAGCAGCATAATAGGAAAAAGGAATCCTAAGGCACATTTTGGAGATAAAGAAAAAGTATAAGTTTCATTTCTAAGATAATAAGAGCTCTATCTACTAAATATTGAAAAAATGTCTAAATTCAATACAATAAAAAAGAGAATGTTTATGGCTATGATTAAAAGGACATAGAAAATAACCATTATGAGGTTTTTAATTCTATGGAAAATATAAAAAAAGAATCAAATTTTAGTATCATATTTAAGTCTAGAAAATATTCTCTTAGCCAAGGCCAAATGTTCATGAATAAGAGGTGTAACAATGGTTGGAGTTGGAAAAATAATACTTATTAAAGGAGGTTTTAGTTTTGATGAAAAAGGATTAATAGGATTGGAAGAAGGGAAAATGACACTTTCATGGAAAAATGTTATACCATTTTTAGTAATATCTATAGGAGTTGAAGAATAAGGAACTTTTTTGGCTTAAGGTATAAATTCTACACCATTTCTAGTGACTTGTGTAGGAGGATCTATAGGGACCTTTCTACACTTTTCATGAATACCAAGACCTGGTCCAGTATAACCTTGTTGAGAAGTAATGTCATAACCCACATTGTAATTAGCCTTTAGTATAGAGGGAGAATGACATTCATCTCATGGTTAATGTAAATGCATAGTATACTGATGAATAAGAAGGGAATCTTTAGGGAGATTAGGACTCCTATCACATTCTCATCTTCTTTACGTGTGGAAGAAGAAGAAGGTTTATCAAGATATTCATGTTTACTTACTTTTATCTTGGGAGATAAATCATCAAGGGAAAACTTAACATCAAAATTATTAAAAATAGTTTGATAAATAAGTAATGTTTAACATTAGCTAAAGAAGTGCATGAACTAGCTTCTTTAAGTTCACTCATTAAGGTACGTTTAGGAGGTGAGGAACTAGGATTTACTAATGAA
The DNA here is from genome assembly GCA_018584345.1 of Thuja plicata. Lineage (NCBI taxonomy): Eukaryota > Viridiplantae > Streptophyta > Pinopsida > Cupressales > Cupressaceae > Thuja > Thuja plicata. Next base: position 3,039,998 of record MU226429.1, read on the forward strand.
TGATTGTTAAGAGTATGATCTCTATCTTCATTACTGAAGGATATCTAAGGAGAAGGATTAAGGGTATTTATGCCAATATCATATTTTGGTTCATCATTTTTAATAAAGGTATTTATGTAATACAAGTGTTATAGTGTACCCTTCAAAGCCTATGAAAGAGGATAATGTTGTTACATTGGGGGGATGGAAGATGGCGGTGTTGGGATCTGGGTCTCCTGACACCCCTAATACACCTGAATTCTCGGCTGGAGAATTTGGTCCTAAAATCTCTGTCCCGGATGGAGTTGTGGAGGACATATCTGCTACCCTACACCTTTCCCTTGTTGGGAGGTTTGTTTCCTTTATGCCCATCATAGAGATTTTGCATAGTTGGTGTACGGCCAAGTGGAAATTTAAAGGATCCCTATCAATTTTTACTATGCCAGGGGGTCTGTTCCTATTCAAATTTAATGTTGAGGAGAATTTTACTAGTGTTTCTATAGGGATCTAGTACTTTGGGAAGAATTCTCTTCTGATGGCTAAATGGAAGCTTGGATTTAACCTGGAAGTTGAACTAAAAAAAGCTTCTCCGGTGTGGGTCCGCCTTCCTGGTCTTCCCCTGGAATTATGGGATGATAAAGTGCTTAGATGGATAGGGAACTCCTTAAGAAGTTATATGACAGCTGACTTGGTTACTCTGACTAAGTCACGCTTGGTGTTTACTATATTTTGTGTTAATGTCACGATGAACAAGCCCCTTCCCAACTTTGTACTGCTTAAGTCCAAGTGGGGGAACTGGAACTAGGCCATTGTTTATGAAAATACCACACTACACTACCAGAAATGTGGGAAAAATGGGCATGTGGTGACTAACTATAAGGGCTCTTCCAGGTTGGAGGAACAACCTGCCACATGCCCCTCACCTAAGGTTAAAAATGTTGAGTTAGCTGTGCCTTCAGTGGATACCACAGTTAATCCTTCCCATGGCGGATTCCCCCCCATGGTGGTGGGGTAGAGTTGGAAGGGCCAGTAAAGAAGACAGAGACCAAGAAGACTGAGGCCTTAGAAAAAGGGTAGATGAAGGAAGGGACAGTAAGGATGATAGAGGCTGAGATGGTTGAGGCATTAGAAGAAGGTGAGATTCTCAGGGCGAACTCTGTGGTTGAGATGGGTATGGTCCCTGAAGATGGAGAAATGGTCATAGTATTAACATATGTCTCTAACACTCTCACTAATAGTCCTAATTCTCATGATGCTAGTATGGAAAACAAGACTTGGATGGCTGGAAGTGCTTTGACGGGAAAATTTTGGGGAGAAACTTCTTCCACCTGGCAATGCGATTTAGATTTTGGGGTGAAAATAATGAGAACATTCTTCTTATCGCCCTTGACTTCTGCACTCGACTGGTTAGAACCTAAAAGGCAAACCAGAAGCAAGAAGAAGGATGATGGACTGGAGTAAAATAAGAAGGCATATATAGGGAGTGAAAAAAAAGTTGGCCGCCCGACTGCTAAGGCGACTAGAGCTAAGGAAACAGCAAGGGCCATTGCCAATGGAAGGAAAATAACCCTGGAAGACTCTCAAAAAGGTAAAAGATGAAGTTCCTATCATGGAACATAAGGGGCATGAACAAGCTACAAAAACAATTCTCTTTGAAGAAGTATATTATGGAGCTCCGAGTTGATTTGGTTCTCATATAAGAGGTTAAAATGAAGTACAATATTTTTGCACCGTTGGTTGATAAAATTTGGTCGGGAGCGGCCTTCCTAAATAGTGAAGCTAATGGGGCTTCAGGTGGTGTTGCTACTATCTGGAACCCTAGTAAATTATTTGGAAACATTGTGGCTTCTTCTCATAACTTTCTTACTGCATTTTTTACTTGGAATAATTCCTCTTGGTATATGTTCAACATTTATGCCCCAAACTCTAGAATGGAATGGGGTAGACTCTAGGGGGAAATCTCTAACCTCATTGACACTGACCATGATTACCCTATTATGTGTGCTGGGGATTTTAATTCTCCCCTGTTTCCTTCTGAGAAATTGGGAGGTTCCCAAGATTATTCTGATAGTATGCAAGAGCTGGCCGATTTCATGAGGATAAGTGATTTGGTTGACATTGAGTTGCAGGGCATGGGTTTTACTTGGTATAACAATAGAAAAGGTAGGCACCTTATCCAGGTTAGGCTAGATAGATGGTTGATCTTTGGTGGGTGGGATATTACCCCTCTGATTGGCCTCTCACACCTCCCAAGGACTGTATTTGATCACAATCCTTTGATTCTTGACTGGGAGGAGAAAGCCTGTGCTGGACCCTACCCATTCTACTATGAGATCATGTGGCATTCTCACCAGGAATTCAAAGACTATATAAGAAGGTGGTGGAACATGCTGATTAAGGGAATGACTATGTTCATAATTGCAGAGAAGCTTAAAATTATCAAAAGGGAGGCCCATGGGTGGAGCAAAAATAAATTCGGGGATATCTTCCAATGTAAGAAAGAGATAGAGGAAAAAATTAAACTCCTGCAAAATGAAATGGCCATGGGAAATTCCTCTTGGGAAGATCATATTGAGGAAGAGAGATAGAGGAAAAAATGGAAAGACAACCTCAAAAGAGATGAAATCTTCTGGAAGCAATGATCTCATATCCAATGGCTCAAGGAAGGTGACCGCAACTTGAATTTTTTCCACAGATTTGATTCAATCCATAAAAGAAGAAATACTATTAAATCCCTGGCTGCCGGTGGGGAGGTGATGACTAAGGAAGAAGACATGGGTAATCATGCTACAGATTTCTTTCATGACAATTTTAGAAGCCCACTATGGAGGGGGGTTGATTCTGACAGCTCTCATCTCCTAGAGGCTATCCCGACTATTATTTCTAGAGAAGAGAATGATTCATTGCTTTCCAAGGTTTCTGAAGAGGAAGTCAAAACCATAGTTTTCTCCATGGGGGCTTTCAAATCTCCTAGTTTGGATGGATTTCCCTCGGCTTTCTGCCAGCATTTCTGGGATGTCATAAAATATGATATTATCCATGCTACTCATGATTTTGTTAGAACTAGCAAAATCCTCAAGAGAATTAACAAAAATTACATTGTTCTAGTCCCTAAAGTTCAAGACCCCAAGGAACTAAGTGATTTCTATCCTATCAGCCTCTGTAATACTGTTTACAAAATCCTTTCAAAAATCATCACAAATAAGATCAAACCTCTCCTGGGTAAAATAATTAACCCCAACCATAAGGGGTTTGTTCTAGGAAGGCAAATCCTAGACGCGGTTATCACTACCCATGAAATCATACACTCAATGGATAGAGGTAATAATGCTAGCATGGCACTAAAACTAGACATTTATAAGGTGTATGATACGGTGATTTGGAAATTCCTGTATGGGGTGCTAAAAAATCTTGGCTTTAATGAAAATTTCATAAGAATTATCAAGGAGGCAGTGGAAACTGTTGAATTTGTGGTTCTTGTTAATGGTTGTCCTTGGGGGTCCTTTAATCTGGAGAGGGGCTTGTGCCAAGGTGACCCTCTATCCCCTTATTTGTTCCTCCTTGTGGCTGAGGTGTTGGCTCATAATTTATTGAGACTGGAGGCTTTTGGACACATTGCCAGATTTAAACTGGCTTCCACTCTTCCTCCTAAAATTATTCAACAATTTGTGGACGACACATTTCTATTTGTGAAAGCTTGCATTAGAGAAGCGAGAGAAAGGAAATATCTATTGAATGTCTATGTGAAGGCTTCAGGTCAGGTGATTAATTATAGTAAAAGAAAAATTTAATTCTTTAATTCTAAACAGAGAACCCAATTGGAAATTATAGAATGTATTGGTTGTAAGGGTGGTATACTTCCTAACACCTATCTTGGACTTCCTCTCACTATGAAGGAAGTCTCTGACCCTTTCTAGAACTCCATACTCAAAAAAATGCATAAAAAATTGGTAGGAAGGAAAGGTAAGGTCCTCAGTAATGTGGGCAAGCTCCAACTTCTAGTAGCGACCCTCCAAGGTATACCTGTTTACTTCCTATCTCTTTTCAAAATCAATGATAGAACTACGGAGAAACTGGAAAGAAACCAAAGGAACTTCCTATGGTCTAGAACGGAGGAAAAGACTAAAATGAACCTGATTAGCTAGGAAATGGTTTGCCAACCTAAGAAGGTGGGAGGGCTAAGAGTGAGAAAGATAAAAGATCTTAATAAGGTGCTAATTACCAAACTTGGGTGGAAACTCTTTAAAGGTAACTCTGGTTGGTGTAAAATTTTGAAGGCCAAATACTACTTAAATGACCAATTTCCCCTGGGCCAAAACTACCCCATTGGCTCTAAATTCTAGAATTTTATGGTGAAAAGTAAAGGCTCCCTCCTTAGAGGCTTAAAATGGGTCTTATGGTGAATGGCTTAACATGTTGGAGAAACTTAAACTCTCTACCCAAGCATGTTATTCGACTTGTGGAAAAAGAAAGCAAATTTAATGATGTCTAATGAGGGTAATGTTGATTGGTTGAGAAAGACGGTGGGCAAGTTCACGAGGTGCCGCATCATTTCAAATTTTAAAAGAGATACATGATTTGGTTATATTAATTATTGCCAGCTTGAAAGACGGGCTATCAATGCCATTTTTAGAAAGAGTATGAGCTTTTTCAAATTAAAAGAAGACATGGAGCATAACACGTGCAAGGGAAAGAATGATATGACTAATGTGATTAATGGTAACATCAAGCCTTTATGGTGATATCATTTCTCAACATGTAAAGCTTATTCATTTATCTCGGCCAACCATGTGAATAGTACGGGACAACTCTGGGAGAAGGCAGACATTAAAACCACCTAGTTTTTTGTCTGAAGACAAAATTGCTACATTTGTTGGGTTACTTTCTCTGCTCTGGTGAGGGTTGTGCTAAAAAGAGGAGGGAAAGGTGGGATGTTAGTTGAGACCAAGGAGGAAGACTTTCCTGAATACAGCTCAGAGATGGGCGGAGATATGGTGTGGGTGGAACCTGCTAGGATCAAGGATGAATTAATAAAAAATCTATGATTTCTCAACTACCTTAAGGAGGGAAGTTTCTTCCCATTCATGAAGGCTATGGGTGGCAGTGATGAACTAGTCTCTCTATAGTTGGTAAAAACTTGGGATGAGTGCAAAGTCACAATAAATAGTATAACCTTCGAGATTAATGAGGAGGTTATCACGTAGGCCATGAGTCTCTTCACAGAGGGGAAAAAATGGAAGATCACCAAAAGCCAAGATGACACCCATATGAAAATATTCTTCAAAAAAATGGAGATTCCTAAACGTTTTAGGAGAGGATTCAATAGAATGATGCTGCCCAACCCATGGAATGAAATGTGCCTCATTTTGATGAAGTATATCACTCTAGAAGGCCACTTCGACACCTATTACAACTACCATTTCCCTCTCCTTAACCACTTGAGGTACAATGACTCCATCTCCTTTCTATTTTTTCAGCTCCATTCGATGGAAGCTTCTATTTTGGAAGTCAGAGAAAAAATGAAATCCAGGCAAAATTATTGTATTCTTCACCAGGGCTTAATGCTACGCCTTTAGAATTTCCATTTAGCCCTCTACCCACCTAGGAATGTTTCTCTCCATAACTTTATGCTATATCCTGAGAATCCTAATGAGCTTCAAGTCACTCTCTCTAACCCCATGACTTCTTCCAAAACCCTTGTTACCAAGAAGAATAAGCTGAGTTCAGCCGACGGTGACCAAATCACCATTGAATTTGAAGGAGAGGAGGAGGAGAATGATAGTAGACAGAGATCTAACAGAATCGCTACCAAAAGTAGATCCAAGAAAAAATCTATGAGAAAGAGGTGCACTGAAGCAGATGAAGAGGAAGAATATTTAGAGGAGGAAGAAGATATCAAGCAGGTCACCAGGGGGAAAGCTAAAGTGGGGAAGAAAGTTAAGGTTGAGGAGAAAGAAAGGGAAAAAAAGAAGAAAAGCCCTATTGTGGAGGGGTCTGTGAAAAGCCATGACTCTCATGTCTTTGCCAATTTTGGTCTCCCCACCTTTGACCTTTCAAAGAAAAACTCTTTGAGGAGATGAAAGCAGACTCACTGCTCCTAACTTCACAGTTCCCTAGCCTCTAGGTGGTTATAAATATTACCCCAGAGGACCCTAAAAAAATAGAGGAGAAAATGCCTGATGCTGTGAGTGACACCCCCATTGTTACTTCTGGTCCTTAGGAGCCCCTATTGTTTTCTGACCCTAAGGTGGAGCTAAAGGTAATGAGGATGGAAATTAAAAATCTCAGTGAAAGCTTTAATAGGATTGCGAACTTTGTTGTGAAGGTCATGCATGCGGCTGCCACTACGCTCTAACTCCTTCATATGGAGAAAACGAACCCGAGAGGTGAGTGAAAGGATAAAGAACTATACCAGTTCCTCACAAATGACTGGCTTAAGCTCCTATTGAATGGTAGGGAAGGTAACCCCAAGTAGCTTCATTTTCCTCTGTTTATGGTTAAATTTTTTGCCTGGACTTTTCAGTTGGGTGATGTGGGCCTGTTAGATCTTCGGTTAATATCAAGTTTTTGTAATCTACTATTTGTTACTGTTAATGCTAACTTTAGTGTTAATTACTACCACAGGCTGGTTACCAACCTCATGGTGAGGTTGGGGCCTGTTAGGACTTCCAGGCTGGTTACTAGCTCCGTGTTGGAGCTGGGGTTTGTTGATTTTCTTTCTTAGTTTTTGGTTTTTGAAATTGGCATAGGCTGAGGGTTTTCTATGTGTGTGCTTTGCTTGTTATCAGCACTCCTTGTGCTGGTTTTTTGTTTGGGTCAGCCCCCAGTTTTGGCTGCTTTTTATAATAAAAAACATATTACATGCATTTTGTTAGGCATATATGAGGAAATAACATGAAATATGGATAAAATTCTTTAAAAATACTTTGTAAGGGGGAATAATATTTGAAATTATCATGATTCCATATGAAATAATACCATAAAGGAATATAAAAAGCATAAAATACAAGAAATTATTATCTATTTCATGTGTTTGATAAAGAGAATTAAGGATGAATGTAACAACATGGTATAGATCACAATCCAATATAATTTAGTAAACTCCCTAATAAAAATGAAAGCTACCCAAATCAAATATAAGAATTCAATAAATAGAAAATTAGATCTAGATACCAAATCAGAATGGAAATGTCATGTGTTAGGTTCACCAAGATGTAACATAAGAAATCACAGATCAAAGGGGGTGATCCTATTTCCTATATCACATTTGAAAGGAAGATGACCCACTAGGCTCATGTGTACTTAATAAATGAGTGGGTGCAGTGATCCTTCACTGTTATTGAGAGTTGATTATGTAAATATGATCGGATAATGCAAAATTGAAAGCTAGGAATAGAGAAAAGGTGCATTTCAGGATGCACAGATTGACAAAAACTAGGCAAATCAATTATAATTCAAAAATAGAGCCTAGGGACTAAAAATTACCTACAAATTCATTTTTTAGAGGATATAGAGGGACTATGGTGGCTTGGTAATGTTTATTATTTTGGTCATTATATTAGTGAAAGGACAAAGAAAACAAGAGTTAGCAAGCATATCAATCACTAAAATTGACCTATTGCTACCTATCTAAGAAGAGTGTGAATAATGCTATAATTGCCCTTAGATTATGCATAAATCAATGACATATACAAGCTTAGAATGCTTTTAATCTAAATGTTCAAGAAATGTTCATTTTAAAGATTCAAAGTGAAATATTATAACAATGCTAAGAAAATGGGAGCTAAAATGCATTAAGATCTATGAAAATAAGATCAGCATAAGTTTGCTTTCAACAACTAAGATTTAGGGGACCATTGAGCTTAAAATTCATTCTATTTATAGAATAATTTTGTGAATGAGAGGTTAGGATTAAAAGTGGAAGAGCGGTGGAGATTGAATCTTTGGTGATCCATGTGAGGTGATCCAAGTGATTTAACTCTCATTGGCTAGGGATTTGACTTTCCCTTTTGCAAATGGAGTTGTAATTAGGATTTATTTAATTCTGTTTAATTAATTACTTTAGCCATGTTTTTGATTTGATTGAATTGATTTGATTTAATTGGCTAAGGCAATTAATGTAATTTAGTGATTAAATAACTTAGGAGATTAAATTTGATTTAAATGAATTATGCCAATATATTGAAGAATTGTATTAACATAATTAGGGGTGTGATCACACTTAGGGAAAATAGGGTCTATGGTTAGAGTAGACCAAATTAGGGTGGTTACATTTCCCCTCTTTAAATTGATGTGTGAGAAGTGTATGGATTCAAAGAAAGTTTAGATGTTGACTTCAAAATGTTTGAGAATTTCGCACTTCATTAAACGAAATGTCTGATGAGATTATTCTCGCACTTTATTGAACTAAGACTGATAGAATTGAATTTGAACTTGATCGAACAAAGGTCAATAAACAAAGATCTTAAAAATACCAATTATGAACTTGGTTGTCATCCGAGAATTGATAATATTGACTCTGAACTTGATCAAATGAAGGTCAGTACAAAGCTATCGGGAGCTTAATAAGAATCTAAGAAAAGTAGACATAAGATATCCATCTTGTGAGAACCAAAGCCTTCCATCCAATAGTCTCAACTTAGTCGAGGGAAGCTATCATGCCCTTAGTTGTTTGATGATGAACTCATTTTAATGTTTTTTTGAGCAAGAATTTGATTTATTTAAGTGTGATCATGCCCCCTCGAGAATGAAATCAAAGGAAAAAGAATAAATCCCTCTATAGAATTAAATATCACTTGAATTGATCAATTAAATCAAGAAAGAATCAACCAGAAGAAATGGAGAAATGAAGGTGTGTTAAGATAAAATACAATTTTACCAAGTTAATAACATTAAAATGTGAGTTTGATTTCATTCCCGATAGATCAGAGAAAAACAAAATTGAATTTTGATAGTTAACGAATCATTGATATCAGTAATATAGATTATCTAATTAACCTAGATTTCAGATGAATCAAGAAATAATTTTAAGCTCAAGTCCTTATGATTTTATTTTAAAATAAATCATGCAATCTCTAAATGCATCTACATGCAGAATCTTAGGACTGTTACTAATTTGTATACATTGTAGCATTTTATCATTATTGGGCATTGTTGTAACATACATCACCTGATAGTACAACTGTCACTAATACCCACTGGTATCATGATAGTATGAATACTATATGTATTGGACACAATGTCAAAAATAAACCTAAGCATCAAGGCATAGAAGTCAGGATGACAAGTTAGTTATCTCCTTTAACTATTAAGAATTAGGTTCTGTTCAAGTGTAATGTAGGATATGTGACCTGCAATGACCTTGAAAATCAATATCCTTGGGTACATAATGTTTCATACACCTTAGTGAGAATCTGATTTAGAAAATAGACAAGGAAATTGTTTCAACCTCACCATAGTTTACACATAATGAGGATCGAGATATATGTGGCTATCCACTCATGTTGGAAGATCTCACCTTAAATATCTAAGTTAGGTGAAATTTATAGAATCATTGAAACAATCACCATACGCAGAAAACCAAGAAAACATTGTCCCCTGTCCTTGTGAATCTTTGTCTTTGAATATATGTCATGGAGTAACTCAGAAGACATAACAATCACCAATTTTTAATCAATCAAATAAAATTTATAACCTCTTAGATGCTCCTAGTGTGAAACATCATGGGAACATAAAGAGTCATAATCAAACCAAGATTAGACTATGTGTTTAAATAGTATTGAGAAATACTCTAGATTCACTTTTCAAACGCAGTAGATATTTATCAATTAGAATTTGGAATTAAGCAATATGTTTTTCATGTCTGAGTATATGAGATTACTTTGTCAGTAATTGCAATCCAATGTAGTGTTTAGGAACACTGGTTGATTAAAGTTTTGAGAAACACTAGGTAGGTTTTAATTAAAGTGTTAAGAAACACTAGGTCGTTTAAAGTGTTTGATTAAAGCATTGAGAAATGCTAGTATGATGTCTATTACAGGTAAATTGTTTTGAAGAAACACCTTTGTTTGTGACAGTGATATTTTGATGCAATTATTGAGAAATACTATTTTTAGAGGAAAACCATCCTAGACAGGAACCTAGGACAACCTAGCAGACACAAACTGAACATGTTAGAAAAGAAGCCCCCAGTGTTGAATGAATATTCCTAAGATGCAAATGTAGAAAAATCTGAGGCAATGATAGGACATTTGTAAGGAATCAGAGTCAACCAATAGAAAAGGTGTGATCATGAAGGATTAGTATCATCAATGCATTGATAGATAGAGCATAGAGTTTGAGTGACACCTATTGAAAATTAAAAGATTTATGATTTTTCAAGATTACCAATTATCAAGCATGATCAAATTTGTGTGCCCCCAATGTCTAGAAAGATTTAGGGCATTACAGATGGATTGATAGATCAGAAGTGGGTCAATAAGGGTGGCTGAATTAGGTGAATACCACCTTCAAGGATAGTCTTCTCAAGATTACCCAAGCTAGGAAAAATAATATAGTAATGTAGGATCATGAAGTGGTGCTAAGTATCAGATAGGATAATGACCTGATGTCATGAAAAGTATGTAGGATACCATGTATTCCAAAAGAGTGGACATGTCAAGAGAATTCTTTAGAACTTTCTTTCCATTTTATGTTGTTCTTCCTTTTGATCAAGACCAAGGGGTCAACTAATAGGATAGCACCATCAAGATAAGGGATGATTTAGGATTAGTGTGAGGATAGTGAGTATTGGCTTGGGATAAGAAAGATCATGATAGTGTCCCACAGATAAGAGAAAGTGAGTAAGATAATAGATGCCAATATGCAATTTGTTCATTGATAGGATCAACCTTGTCAAGAACACCAGATGAAACATGGATCTTCATATGATGGATAAGATGTCATGAAAGGAACTTACCCACAAGTGAAGAGTGCAAGTAGGAGGAATTACACATGATGCATGTTTGCCATGTTTTCATCATGGTACTTATCCAAGGTGCCAGAAGAAGTGTTTTTCACTAGAGGATGATTTTTTTTTTCTCTTTACTTCTGCTACCAAGGTGCATGTTTGCCAGGTTTTCATCAAGGAACTTTTTCTCTTTTTCAATCTCTTTCTTTCTTTTTTTTTTTAAATTTTATTTTTCTCTTTTTGTGATTTTCAAAAGGAACTTATGCATCCTTCTCTTTTGATATTTATCCTTCAAAGGATATGCTACGATAGGCCAAGAACACTAAAATTATGCTCAAAGATGCAAATAGGGTGATGATAAGGATATGAAATAGAGGATAAGGGAGTTGGTAGCCAATAATTTATGCAATGGATTGGACCAGAGGAATGGATGGATCTGGGATGGATGGGTAAGAGGTAGATGTAGGATATTGGATAGGGTATGGTGATAAGATAAACATTGACACACCCCTTGAAGGGTCATGGACAGATGGAGAAGAAATGGAGGGAATAGATTGAGGTTTTGATATATGAGTTGATATGGATCTTGGTACACAAGGACCCAAGATGGAGGAAGATGTATGCAAAATAATGGATTTTAGGACATGAGGACCCAAAATAGGTTTAGGAGATGGAAAAATTTTAAAAGGAGATGAAGTGGAAGCCTTTGGAAGCTTGGATGCCAACTCTGACTTTTCCTTTTTGTTCAAGCCTTTTAAGAAAGACTTGGGAATCCACATAACTTTTGATTTTACTTTTGTATCCAAGTCCTTTAGAAGAGACTTGGGAATCCACATAGCTTTTGATTTTCCTTTAATTTTGGATGATTTAGAATGCAATTCTTCCATGATGGATTTGGGAACCTATATTTTCTTTGATATTATTCTTTACGCAGTGGACCTTTTTGGTCTATCGAATATTTCCTTTTTCTTTGTAGTCACATCCTGATTAGATTGGACATAGTGATCTTCATGTGTAACTGGATTCTTGTATTTTTTATTTCTTTGGTGCACATCCAAATTACTTCCAAAAGAATTGGGAACCATGGATGAATATGATTAATATGTATGGTTCATATGGAGAGGTTGATAGGGAGAGTTCAAGGACACATGTATTTGTTGATCTTGATAGGGGATAGGGTAATTGGAAGGAGGGATATACGAACCCAATATAGATGGAAGGTTTGAAGATATCAGCTATTGGATATATGTACCAAGGACATATTTGGAGGATGGATAAGGCTGATTCTTGCTTGCAAATGAAGGAATATAAGGTGTGAAATGAGCATAAAGATCTTTAGACTGAGCTTCCTGGCCAAGGATATTTTGGTTAAAATTTATCTTCATACCCATAGGCTCATGAGTAACTTTGGTAGGAGTGACTTGGATAGGAAACATCGATGCTTGAGGTGAATTATTGTCATGTAAGCGATTTGGAGGAATAATGGTTTCCTGAGATGAATATGGAGGAGTATGTGAAGGATATGATGGGATATGTTGATCTTGAAAAGGGTCTTTGTATAATGCAGAAAGGGTACCTTGCTCTTGATAATCAATAGGATTTTTAGAAGTGTCAGGATCTTGCTTAGGAGATGGAGGCATATGTAGCTCTTGAGATGGAGGAATATCTTCTTGAGAGTAATGAAAAGATACGAGGGGATCATCTTCAGATTATAGGGATATGGGATCTTCATCAAATGTTGAAAGGGATGGCAAAATGTCTTGATCTTGATTATTATTAATAATTATTTCTTCATTCTTTAGATTATCCTCTTGACATGAATTCACTCCAAAGGAAAAGATAGGAGTTTTAACCTTCATGAGGGATTCTTGAAGGATTGCTAGGGAATTATTCAAAATAGGCATCAAAGTACATGGAAGCTTAGGGTCTTTGATCTCAAGAGCATGGAATACACTCTTAGCAAGATATAGATTAGCTTGGATTTATTTTAAAGATCTCTTAAGGGTACACATAGTTAGCATGAAAATAATTAGGATCTTTATGTGATGGAGGAAATTTGGATATCCTTGAAGCTTTGAAAGGTGGAGGAATAGTGGAAGAAGTATAGGTGGCATGTATCTCATTTATAGTCATAGGTTTATGATTTTTATCATGCTTGGGATTGGTATCTTCATTTGATGATCATTAGGATTTTCAACTTTGATTATGGTGTCATTAATTAGATCTTGGTTTTTATGTTTTAACTCTATGCAATGTGAAGTCTTATGCTCATTATTTTGATGATAGACATAGTTGGTACTCACAAATGACTTCCCACATGAGGTGGTTTGAGGAAATGTGATGAGATTGTTTTCAAGAAGCTCTGCCAGCATTGTTGCATAAGATCATCTCAAAGGAGTAAATACTCTATCCCTTGGACATTTAGATCCACTTGAACTCTCCAAAGAGATGATGGATTCAAGATTATGAGGACGTTGATAAAAAAAGGATTAACATGATCCTGTGAAATAAGCTCTTGATAAAAGATAGGATTACCATGACTAGGTTTTTCCTTATGTGAAGGATGTAAAGACATGTATTCTTCATGATCATAGAGAAGAGGAAAGATTGATCCTATTCAAGACCCATTTGATGAGATATCTTTTCCTTCTTTTAATTATTGAATTTTAGATTTCAAATCTTGCATTTTGTTAGATAGGGTTTTAATGAGAATCTCTTCTTCCTTGTTGTTAAAGCCATATGGTTCATCCCATTTGTTTTTAGCCATCGTAAGATTGTCTTGACCAAAGTCTCCCAATGGTGCCAAAAGAATTTTCAAATTTTCCCAAATGTGTTTGTCAAAGTTATGGTGAGTGTGAACTTGATGTTCAAAGTGATTGATTCTTGTGTCAAAGGGTTAGAATGCCCTGATAGTGAGATGGGAATCAATGAGAGTTGATTTTTTTAATGGATTGATTCTAGCATCAAAGGGTTTGAATGCCCTGATAGTGAGCTGGTAACCAAGAATATTTATTTGATAAAGCAAAAAAATGATTTGGGACCAATTGCAACAATTCTAAAGGACATGCATGGTAAAATTCTAAGAAAGTTTTGAAACAGCAACTAGCGGACCATGAGAAGCAACAAGACAAGACTAAAGACCCAAAAGGGTATCCAAATGTACTAAATTTCTCTGAGAGACAACTCTACAAATTCCCACTGTCCTAGATGCAACACACTGAATGCAAGGTTTTGATTAACCAGGTACGAGCTTTGCTATCCTGGATGTGAGCTTTGATATACAACATGCAAGATTTGTCGCTAGTGATGACATGTAACTGATTGAATGTTTGAAGATGTTAAGTTGATGATCATTCAAGGAACTAAATCAATTAATGTATTGTATTTTCATTGATGTCAACTTGATATAATCTGTATGGTCATGGAGATACTACCAAAGATTTCAAAGAACTCATGAATCAAGGCTATGCTAATCAATAATGCATACAAGTCAAGTATTCACTAAGTGACTATATACACCGATAGAGTGCACCCAATGGATAGAGTAAAAGAAAAAAGTCATAATGATACCCGACAAGGAAATGAAGAGCATTACCGATGAGTAGAGTTATAGTGTTGACCGAAGATCAAGACACAAAGTAACCCAATGAGTAGAATTTTAATGTTACCCGATGGATGGAGATCACGAAGCTAACTAGAGTCTCACTGATAGAAAAATCAGTTATCACCGATGACTAACTGAAGTGGTGACCGAGAAAATAGAGAGTGTAGAAAATGAAAAAATATCTAGTTGGCAGAGCTAAATATAGAATTAACTGGTTGTCTACTTTTTTTTATTCAAACAGAGATAAGCGATTGATTTAAAGCTGATTTTTATAGTTGGCAAGAAGATATCTATGAGAAAAATCATGATTTATGCTTTAAATCTAATTGGCTGGATTGTTTATCATGCCAAGAATCAAGAACCAAGAAACAATGAATATTATGTCTATATAAGAGACAAGATTAATTCATTTTCAAATGGGATTATGGGGAGTGATTAGAAATAGGATGATGAAGAGAAACTGATGAAGAACAACTTCATGCAGTACTGATTAAACAAGCTAAAGGGAGAGCTAAGGAATTCTACAGACACTGATGAACAGTGAAGCACAACATCACAAAGAAGAAAGTATGGAGCACAAGGATTGAATTGATACATTGGTCAGAGAGGTAATGTACTTAAATATATATGAAAATTTGCAAATTCAAGTTGCAATATGAACAGGTCATAGTGTTTTAGTTTAACCATTAAAGCATCAAGTCTCTTAACTGAGTAGGACTTAATAGTCTTCTATATATTGAGGTACATCTCAAGGAGTGCCGAAAAGGTTGATTCATGAAAGTAGCATTGGATATGCCTGATGCCTATTAAAATTCTAAGAAAGAGGCTGATTCAAGAATGTCAACATTAGATGCCCAATACTAAGTGACAACCTTTATGTATAAAAATCCTCTAACAAGGTCACACCTAATAGTGTGTTTGTAACCTTTAACTGGGTTGGCTCCTAACATGGCTCACTTTAGAAGAGTGAAAATTTGGGGTACCGGTCCCAGTCATTTTTCCCTTAATAGGGTTTCCACATTAAAAATCCATGTGTTATGTGTGTATGATTCATTTCTTTACTATTTTGTATCTTACATAGTTAATTCTAAATTTATCGGCATACTTTGCATATTTACTATATTTTGGTAAATAGATGAGTGCTTATCGGTAAACATACATAAGAAGGTTTGACAAAGAAATCTAACAAGTAGTAAATTGATATAAGTTATTCAAGGCATTCATCTTGTAGGATAGAAGATAACTTGAGATAAAATTTATGGTTATAAGATTCACAGGGTTGATTTAAGGATTAATTTTTGAGGCCACTGATTCACTCCCCCCCTCTTAGTTATTTCTAACAATTGGTATTAGAGCTTGTGTTCTTAGAAAAGAAGGTTTCAAGAACTAAGCTAAAGATCACAAGATGAATAGATGAGATGTGCCCAAGTTGAACAAAGATAATTTTGCTTCACGACATAGTAGAATAAGACTTCACTTATCGGGTATTAGTAATGATGTTACTCAATGTTAGAATACTTCAAGGATAACTGAGAGGGGGGTGAATCAGTTATCAACAATTTTAAATATTTTGAACTTATTAATCCATACTGATATAACTTAAATGCACATTCAGATAACACATTACACAACACATCAATTTGGTTATGGGGAAACGAAATGGTAAAAACCCCAGTGGGAATTAGTACCCACAAAGAACTATACTGTTTATAGTAATCCCTGTTAAAAGATCTTTCAACCCTGTTAGGAGTTGTCTTTACAATGCAGTAGTATAGTGACCTAGTTAAGGGTCTAACCCTGTTAGGAGTCTTTTACAATAACCCTATTAGGGGTGGTGGACTCACTGTCCAAGGACTCACTATCCAAGTGGTGAAGGCTACAACCTTCTGGTTATTTGATACACACTGTATCAACAAGGTGAACTGTTGTTTGTGACACTGCTTGTCTGATCAGTTCCTTTTATGAGCTGATGCTTTAACCTCTTGTAAATCACTACAACAATCTTCTCTATGTTCTGAAAGCTTCTACTGTATTATCAACATATGATAAATATAGCTCTACTACTTTAACACTCTGCTCTACTTTTCTTATCTCTGGCTTTTGCAACTCTTATCACAAATGACCTTCTATAAGTACATACACCAAGTATGAGATCATGGGACCTATTAGATGACTCATCATAACATCCTTGTCAGCTCTACTAAGTGTGCAAGCATAATTACAATCGTGCAAGTACTAACTGAATAGACGCGTCACTTCACTAAGTCAGCTTCACCAATTTAACCATAACTTTGCAATCTTCTTAAAATACATTTGGTGCCTTTAGATTAATATCAACAACTCATAACTCATCATGAATATACACATGCATATCCTAAAGATAGGAGAAACTCAATAAACATGTTACATACATCGGCCTTAAACCGTTATTCCTCTAGAACCGTAACTGTCAAAAACAAAATTACATATCTTTACTGAAACATCATATCTGGGTCTATGTATATGAAAATAGCATAATAACCATGTCAAAAACATGTATCTATCCATGCAAGTATTCATGTCATCATATGGATAAGTACATACAGAAGTACCACTGTGTATTATATGTTGTCATCAATGACAAACATACAATCAATCAACTGTTCAGAATCAAATCTCCAACAATCTCCCCCTTTGGCATTGATGGAAACATATGATAAAACAACTTCTATTCATGGTGTCTTCTTTCTTTTACAATCTTCTCAATATCCTCATCAAAGATTCATCTACACTGCTATAGTTTCATGGACTGTGTTTTATCTGTATACTCCCCCAGAGTATAAGCTCCGTGTATGTGTTCCTTGTTTAGCTCTTTGTTTGTGTTCCTTGTTTTTAGTACATACTTCCCCCCCATTGAAATCAATGGAAAAGGGTGTCATAAACCATTATGCACAGGTACTAATCCAGAAGTAGAGTGGTCAACCATTCATCAGTCACACAGGACTAATGTACTTGCTACTTTCTTTAATCAGACTTAGGAGAGGGAATTACTCCCAACTTCTCCCTTAGATACTCAAAAGTATCCTTTGCTAAAGGCTTCATGAAAATTTCTATCAACTGATCTTTTGTGCTTACATAGTCCAATTTCAATTCCTTGTCTGCAACTTTTTCTCTTAGAAAATGGTACTTGATCTCTATGTGTTTTGTCTTTGTGTGCATCATAGGGTTTTTAGACATGTTAATAGTATTGGTGTTATCACAATGAATAAAAATAGGATAGTCAACTTGAATACCAAAGTTTTTAACCATCTGCTTGATCCAAACAATTATTATACAATTCAGTGCTACTGCAACATATTATGCCTCTACTATTGACTAAGAAATATAGTTTTGCTTCTTGCCTGCCCAATATACCAACCTTTCTCTGAGAAATACTGCTCCTACTGAAGTGCTCTTTTTTTCATCAATACAACCTGACCAATTTGCATCAGTATACACATGAAGTTGCGTATTCTCTGATTTAGGATACCATAAACCATAGTCTATAGTTCCCTTAAGATATTTGAATATCCTCTTGATTGCAATTAGGTGATTATGCTTGGGTTCAACTACAAATCTTCCAACAATGCCAACTGCATTAGATATGTTAGATCTTGATTGAGTTAGATAAATAAGTTTTCCAATCATAGATTTGTACAATGTTTTATCAACTACTGTGGAGTCATCATCTTTTGAAAGTTTACTTCCTATGATCATAGGAGTGCATACTGGCTTTCAATCCTCCATCTTGAAAGTTTTCAATATTTCCTTCACATATTTTGACTGATTAATGAATATTCCTTTATCTGTCTATTTTAGATTCATTCCCAAAAAGTATTTTATAGGACCAATCATGCTCATTTCAAATTCATTCTATGTTTCTTTTGCAAAATCTATACTAATCTTGTCATTACCTCCAAAGATAATGTCATCAACAAATATGGAAACTAATAGTAATCCATCTGGTGTTTCTCTTATGAACAAGTTGCTATCTGCTGCTCCTTTCTTGAATCCAATCTTGGTGAGATAACCATCTAGTCTCTCATACCATGCTCTTGGGGCCTATTTAAGTCCATAAAGTGCTTTATTTAGTTTGCATACCATGTCTGGTCTATCTGAAAGGTTAAATCCTTCAGGCTATTCTATGTAGACTTCTTCTTTTAAGTCACCATTCAAAAAGGCTGATTTGACATCCATTTGATAAACTTTAAAGTGTTTTAATGTTGCATATGCCAAAAACAATTTTATGGCTTCCAGTCTGCTCACAGGGGAAAATGTATCAGTGTACTCTATTCCTTCTCTCTGTGCATATCCTTTACATACTAATCTTTCTTTGTTTCTTATTACTGTACCTTCTTCATTCATTTTGTTTCTGAAAATCCACTTTGTTCCAATCACATTTTTGTCACTTGGTCTAGGAACCAACTCCCATGTGTCATTCTTGATTATCTGATCTAGTTCTTCTTTCATTTCATTCTTCCAATCAGAATCATTACATGCATCTTCAACACTTAAAGGTTCAATCTGTGAAAGTAAACATACCTCTTCATCTACAGTTAGAATTTTTGCTTTTGATCTGGTCAAAACACTGCTGCTCTAATCTCTAATGCTATCATTTTTAGAGTGGTATCTAGACGTAAACTTAGGAACCTTAGGTGTGACTTCATCTTCTGTAATCTGTGTTTCTTCATTGCATGAATCAGGGTCATTGCATGAGACATCAATGCAATCAAACATTTCTTCAATCATAGTGTCTTTGCTATTAGGTTTGGGTTCATCTTCAATCAAGGGTGCATATTCATAGTACCTCTCTTGAATCATAAACTTTTCATCAATCTTAACATGCGTGCTTTCAATTATTTTCTTTAATCTCAAATTGAAACATCTGTAAGCTTTTCTTTTTGTAGAGTAACCAAGAAAAATACCTTGATCACTTCTAGCATCAAACTAACCAACATTGTCATCTCTCTTGATGTAGCACTTGCTGCCAAATATTCTGAAGTATTTTATTGTGGGTACATTACCAAACCAAAGTTCATAGGGTGTCTTTTCTACACCTGGTCTCAATTATGTTCTGTTGATAGTATACACTGTTGTGTTCACTGCAACTCTCTAATAGGTGTGCGCCATTTTTCCTTCAATCATCATGGTGTGCACTGTATCAAGTATAATCCTATTTCTCCTTTCTGCAATTCCATTTTGCTGAGGTGTTCTAGGGGCACTCAACTACATTTTTATTCCATGTTCTTCACAGTAATCATAAAACTGGTAAGAGGTGAATTCTCCTCCTCTATCTGATCTTAAGCATTTCAATTTTAGTCCAGATTCATTTTCAACCTTAGCTTTGAATATTTTGAACTTCTCAAAGGCTTCTGACTTCTCCTTTAAGAACACAACCCACATCATCCTAGAAAAGTCATCAACAAAAAAAATAAAGTACCTTTCACCATAGTATGATCTTTTTTGAGTAGGACTACATAAATCTATATGCACTAAGTCCAACTTGTTTTTAGCTGAGGTCTACTTGCTTCTAAAGGAACTCCTTACATGTTTACCCATAACACATTCCCTACAAATTGTGTCAACTGGTCTTGCAATGTTTGCTAGGTCTCTAACTACTTTGACATTACTGATCTTTACTATATTGTCAAAATTGATATGACATATTCTCTTGTGCCATAACCAACTGTCATCCACTTTTGCAACAAAAAAATTACATATAAATTGAGTTGAAAAACATTACCTTTTGTTTTAGAGCCTGAGGCAATCATGTCTCCATCCTTGTTTCTAATAATCCACTTGTTTTCTTTGAACTCTAGATGATAACCTTTATCAAGTAGTTGTCCAACACTTAGTAGATTATTGTGCAAACCATCAACATATAGAACATCCTCTATCTTGTTCTTTCCATCCAAGGTGATGGATCCTCTACCTCTAATAGGTTTAGCAGTGTTATCTCCAAATCTAACCATACCACCTTTGTATTTGTATAGATGAACAAATCTATCTTTGTCACCTATCATGTGGTGTGAGCATCCACTATCAATGATCCAATCAGTTCTGACATCTGCTTTGGAAATCAAGGCTAAGTCTTGTCCTTCATCTTTATCTACAATGTCCATTTCTTCAAGCAACCTTTTCATGTCTCTAAGGGTAATGAATCCAATTTTATCTTCTTCTGAATCTTCATCAGTCACGCCTTCTTCAGCATGGTAACATTCCTTTCTATATTTGGGTTTGTAATCAGATCTAAACTTCTTGACTCTTATGGGATACTTAGATGCAAAGTGACCAATCTTATTGTAGGAAAAACACTTGAATGGAAGTTGTCCTTCATACTTTCCTTTTCCTTTCTTTTCTTTCTTGGCAATCATGGCAATTATCTCTTCTAGCTCTTCATCAGTTTCTTCATTCTCATTATGACTAGAGATGTGTGAGGATTTCTTACCGTGGATTGAAGCTTTGAAGGCTATTTCATTCTTAGGTTCAGTCTTCAATCTTGATATCTCAAATGCAGATATTTTGCTGATCAAAGTCTCTCTCTTGAAGTCTTTAGAAAACTGCATGGTCTCATCTAGAATGTTGATTTTGCTTTCATAGTCTGTTGTCAATGTAGTCATTAACTTGTCCATTATGTCTTCCTCTGAAATTTATCCTCCATTATTTCTAATTCTAGATACTGCTTCATTTATCCTCTGATTATAAGCTCTAATGTTTTCTTCAGGTAACATTTCAAGACTATTATATTTCTTTTTCCATGTTTTCTGCGTGCATTTTTGGCTTTTATATCTCCTTCAAACATGTCTTCCAAATACTTCCATATGGTATAAGCTCGGTCAACTTTCTTGATCTCAAAAAATTCACTATCTGATAGGGTGTTGATTAGGGCTTCTTTGGAAATTGCATTATTGGTAAATGTTTCCTTTTGTCTATTAGTAGCATCATCCTTTTCAAGGTCTTTCAAAGATGGAATATCAACTTCTTGTGTAGCAATCTCAAAGATCTCAAAGACAACACATTGTAGATGTGTTATCATTTTGTTCTTCCAATCTAGATAGTTCTCTCCATCAAACTTAGGACTCTTTTTTTTTAAGTATTCCATCTGATCTACCTTAATTTGTTAGGCTTTTCCTCCAAGGCACTTGGCTCTGATACCAATTGTTAGAATACTTCAGGGATAACTGAGAGGGGGGGTGAATTAGTTATCATCAATTTTAAATCTTTTGAACTTATTAATCCAGATTTTTATAACTTAAATGTACATTCAGATAACACATTACACAACACATCAATTTGGTTATGGGGAAACCAAATGGTAAAAACCCCGGTGGGAATTAGTAGTCACAAAGAACTATATTATTTATAGTAATCCCTGTTAAAAGATCTTTCAACCCTGTTAGGAGTTGTCTTTAAAATGTAGTAGTATAGTGACCTGGTTAAAGGTCTAAACCTGTTAGGAGTCTTTTACAATAACCCTGTTAGGGGTGGTGGACTCACTATCCAATGACTCACTGTCCAAGTGGTGAAGGCTACAACTTTCTGGTTATTTGATACACATAGTATCAACAAGGTGAACTACTATTTGTGACACTGCTTGTCTGATCAGTTCCTTTTATGCACCGATGCTTTAACCTCTTGTAAATCACTACAACAATCTTCTATGTTCTGAAAGCTTCTACTATATTATCAACATATGATAAATATAGCTCTGCTACTTTAACACTCTGCTCTGCTTTTCTTATCTCTGGCTTTCGCAACTCTTCTTATCACAAATGACCTTCTATAAGTACATACACCAAGTATGAGACCATGGGACCTGTTAGATGACTCTTCATAACATCCTTGTTGGCTCTACTAAGTGTGCAAGCATAATTACAACTATGCAAGTACTAACTGAATAGACGCGTCGCATCACTAAGTTAGCTTCACCAATTTAACCATAACTTTGCAATCTTCTTGAAATAAATTTGGTGCCTTTAGATTAATATCAACAATTCATAACTCATCATGAATATACACATGCATATCTTGAAGATAGGTGCAACTCAATAAACACATTACATACGTCAGCCTTAAACTGTTATTCCTCCAAAACTATAACCGTCAATAACAGAATTACATATCTTTACTGAAACATCATATATGGGTCTATGTGTATGAACATAGCATAATAAACATGTCAAAAACATGTATCTATCCACGCAAGTCTTCATGTCATCATATAGATAAGTACATATAGAAGTACTACTGTGTATTATATGTTGTCATCAATGACAAACATACAATCAATCAACTATTCAGAATCAAATCTCCAACACTCAATACTTAGAAATTGAATATGTGTTTCCCATAGGAGCACCAATAGTTGAAAAAATGAGAGAGAAGAATGAACACAATGGCATTATGATAGATATTTCTTCCTCACTCTCTAATGTTGAATTTGAAAATGTCAAAGAATGCAAAAATGCAAAGCAGATGTGGGACAAATTGAAGCTTGTACATGGTGGTGACATAAATGTTTTGAGAGCCAACGCCGAAAGCCTTAGAGGAAAGTTTGATGATCTCAAAATGAAAGAAGGTGAAAACATCACTTAGTATAGTACAAGAATAAAAGAGGTATTCAATGCTATCCAAGGAGTTGGAGGTGTACTAGAAGAAGATACAGTGGTAAGTAAAATTCTAAGAACTTTACTGCCTACTTATGCTATTAGAGTGTTTCCCATTCAAGAAGTGAGAGCAGTAGCAAATAGAAATGTTACTCTAAAAAATTTTAATGGAAGACTGATTTCATTTGAGATGAATAACTTTGATAATAGTGTCTTACCAAACATAGAGTTTTCATTCAAAACTTCTATGGGAATAAGTAAATCAAGTCATAAAATCACTATGAGAAAATATAGTGACAGTGAAAGTGAAGAAGATGACCTTGATGAAATTGAAGCACTTATGGCCAAAAGAATGCAAAGAGGAAAAGGTAAATACAAAGGTAAATTACTACTTGTTTGTTTTAATTACAAAGAGATTGGACACTTTGCTGCAAGATGTACTAACAGAGGAAATGATAGATCATTTGAAAAGAAGTCTGACAGAGGTCATTATAGAAGCTACTGACAATCAGAAAGAAGAGATACCTGAGACTATAAGGACAAAGGAAAGAAGGACAGTTACCTAGAAAAATACAAAGATGATGATACTGACACTGAATCTGATGAAGATATCGAGATGGTGTTTGTGGCTGTAAAGGATGATTCAGATGATGATGAAGAAAGGTATGTAGAAATAGCTCTCATATCTAAGGTTAGAAAAAATGATGTTTGGATCATAGATAGTGGCTGCACTCACCATATGACTGGTGATAAGCAAAAGTTTGAGACTTTTGAATACTACAAAGGTGTTTCAGTAAGAATGGGTAATGACACACCTTGTCTAGTTGAAGGTAGAGGAACCATAATGTTGAATAACTAGATAAAATGTGAAGATGCTTATTGGGTAAATGGATTGAATTATAATCTATTGAGTGTTTCTTAGTTAAATAATTCAGGTCAAAGAGTAGCATTTGAAAATAAGAAGGAAAATATCTTTAATAAATCAAGAAATCTGATTGGTACCGGTGAGCAGACAAAAGGTAACTTATTCAATCTAAATGATACTGAAACCACTTGTTTGATTACTACAAATGAAGACATATGGTTGTGGTAGAAAACATTGTGTCATGTGAATTTTGACATGATAAAGATTAGAAAAAAGAGAAATGTCAAAGGCTTACCGACAACGACCAAGCCCGACAACATCATGTGTAAGAATTGTCGAAAAGGTAAAATGGCAAAGTCTAGTTTTAAAAGAAAAATCCATACATCTGATGCAATTCTTGAATTAGTCCATACTAATTTATGTGGACCTATGAGGACAAAGAGTTATTATGGAGATGTATATTTTATTCTCTTTGTTGATGATTACTCTAGAATGATGACAGTCAAGTTTCTAAAAGATAAATCAGAAGAATTTAAGATGTTTAAATGGTAGAAAGCAATGGTTGAGAAGCAAAGTGGTAAGGAGCTAAAATGCTTAAGGTCAGATAGAGGAGGGGAATCAAAAGATAGGTCTCTACACTGAGAACACAACAGTAGAATGGAATTACTAAAAGAAGGAACTGAACCATAGTTGATTGTGCAAGGACATTGATGATAGAGAAAGACATCACCCAAATCTTCTAGAGAGAAGTTGCCAATACTTATTTTACACATTGAACATAGTAAAATTGAAGAAAGATGCCAAAAAGACACCTTATGAGCTATGGTATGGATACACACCCAATGTAAGCTATTTCAAAAAATTTGGTAGTCAATGTTATTGTACGCATCCTTCTTTCGTGATTCGTGGTTCCCAAGCTTTCCAAAGGTGAGGGTTAGTAGCAAAGTTTTCACGAATGATATAAATCAAGTACACAATAACTACTAAAATAAATAACCTAAAACATAATCAATAAAATGTACAAGCAAGAGAAAGGAAAACAAATAAATGCAAACCCCACGATGCTTGAAGCTTCTATTGGTTCTCTCTACTCCTTCCAAAACACTGTTCTTGATGCCTAGTATTGGTGTGGCAGTGTCTATGACGTGAGAAGTGTCAAGAATTTGCTAATTGAAATGGGTGTGTGATCGCAAGATGGCTTGAATGCTAGAACCAAACTGACATAGTAATGGCGCACAAGAGCTTGAAATCCTAGATCCTTCAAATGGTTATGAAGGGTTTATTATATAGGAATTGGGGATGAAATGAACAGTTGAGATCAATCCCAGAGATAGGGAGATGAATGGTTGCGATTAAAAGGAACTGGAGAAGCCATCAGTAAACTCCATCTCTTCAATTGGTAAAGAGGAGATAGAGTTTGGTTGACTAAAGAGCTAATTGTGAGTTACCTTTTTGAACTGAAGAGGTGGGTGAAGTTACCCATGTGGACTGGAGAGATGGGTGGAGTAACCCATG
>MU226429.1:3071976-3085426 GCA_018584345.1 Thuja plicata
AATGTGTGGTTATTCAAACTAGGTTTTAATCTCCATTCTTAACTGGACTTGTACAAGGTTATAGATGATAATTTGTGGAAGTTAAACTTATGGAAAAATGATTCATTTGATGATTTATGTTGGTTATGAATACATGGATAAGTACTTTGCACTCTTTCTATTATTATCTTGAAATGAAGATAGGAAGTAAGGACTCTTATTGGAAAAGTTTAATTGAGTTTTGATGGTGCAACTAAGTTGAGAATAGATAATGTTAAGGAGTAAACAAATATGAAAGAATAAATGTGTTTAGTGGATGTGATTAGTAATGTATGCTTGTTTCACTTCTAGGGGTAAATTACGTGTTAGTTGGTAAGGAAAATTAATTCCACTAGTTCATTAATGTAGTTGGTTTTGATGTGAAATGGAATCAATGTAAATTGAAGTTGTAGTGGAAATAGAATTTGCTCGATTAAGTAATAAAATGAAATATTTAATAATGGTAATTGAATTCATTAAGGGAACCTTAAGGAATGTTCTGGTAAATGGTAATGATGTTAAGTTAGAATGTTAGGAAAAAAATAATTTGTTAATTGTAATTTTAGGTCATAGACCTAATTCCTTATGGGTTCCCTGGCAGGGACATTACATGATTGCCCTTTGCTCTCTTGCTAACTGAGTTGGTTTTATTTCTTGGGATTTTGCAATTTTTTGAATGTTTTTGATGAAGATTGATTTTCTCAGGACATTTTGATCTTTTTAGGATTTTTATGTGTTTTCCAATTTTTTGGATTTTTTTTTAGGATATTTAGAATCGCCCCTTAGTCTGGTGGACCAGTATTAACCATGGGTAAGTGCTTGGTGCTTAGAGGGGAATGTGCTTCTGGATACAGCTTGGGTAGTCAGTATTGCATGTGCAGTATGCTCATGTTTTTGGATTTCATTGATGGTGAAGCTGGATTTGAACACTTGGCGCCTGTTTGCCAAGTTTTCACCAAGGTATGTACTCAATAGCACCTGATTGCTAGGTTTTCACTTTGAGAGAGATTTTGTTTCTTTTTACTATTTTTCTTTTTTGATTTATTTGTTGTCACCAATGTGCCTGATTGCCAGGTTTTCACCAAGGTAACTTTTGTATTTTCTAATTTTTTTTGGTATTTTCTGGATATGTAGATAGGTGCCTTGACCATAGAGACCTCAAGGGTAGAACCTCTTGAGGTGCATGTTGTTGATGTAATCAGGGAGCTGATCTCCTTCTGGTGTTGCCAATATGAATGCCCCACTCTGAGTAGAGTTGATAATGACAAATGGCCCTAGCCAGTTAGGCTTGAACTTTCTAGGTTTGACTCTCTCTACTTGGTTCTTTTGATTTGACATGAGGACAAGGTCTCCTACCTATAATTTTCATGGCTTCACCTTCTTATGATAGTTCCTTCTAAGGAGATTCTGATAGCCTTGTAAGTGGTTGAAGGCATGCTTTCTTCTTTCATCTAGTAACTCCAGTTCACTGAGCCTTGCTACTATGTAGTCTTCATCTGAAACTAGGTTCTTCAATGATATCCTTAGGGATGTGATTTCCACTTCAAGGGGTAATAGTACCTCTGATCCATAGACTAGGGAGAAAGGAGTGGCTCATGTAGGTGTTCTCACACTAGTTATGTATGCCCATAATGTGGGACTAAGCTGTAAATGCCAGTCTCGCCCTAATTCGTTCACTATTTTCTTCAAGATTTTAAGATTTTCTTGTTTGTAAATTTGGCTTGGTTGTTACCTTGAGGATAATAAAATGAGGAGAACCCTTGCTTGATATGAAACTATTTGCATAACTCTTCAACATCCTTGTTTTGGAAAGGTGTACCATGGTCTGTCAGGATAGTTTGAGGGATCCCGTATTGACAGATAATGTGGGTATGAACATTGCTATTTTCTTTCCGGTTATGTAAGTGAGAGGAATTGCTTCCACCCACTTGGTGAAATAATCTATTGCTTCTATGATTTATTTGTATCCATTCACTGAAGAAGGTGTAAATTTTCCCACTAGGTCAAATCCCTAGATTGAAAATGGCAATGGTGATGTGATAGGATTTAGTTCCTAGGCTGGTGCGTGGATGAGGTCTCCATGAATCTGACACTATCTACACCTTTGTACATGTTTGTGTGCATCTATCTCTATTTTGAGCCAATAGTATCCCATACAGATGATCTTCTTAGCTAAGTTTTTTCCACCTTCGTGGGTTCCACAAATTCCTTCATGTAGCTCATACAAAGCTTTCTGGGATTCTATGGAAGTGAGACATCATAGTAGCGTTCCATCTAGACTTAATTTGTATAAAGTAGTTGAGAGGATGGTATACCTAGAGGCTTGGCAGATGAGGGACTTTCTCTGGTTCCTAGACAAGTTGGGAGGTAAGACATTATTTTGGAGATAGTTATAGACATCTTGGTACCATGGGGATTTAGGACCAACAAGGATGCATGATGATTCTGTGATGGATGCCTGATGTGATGGCACCAAGAGTTTCTCTACTAGAAATTGGAATCTTATTTCATTGCCTGGCATACCAATCAATGATGCTATTGTAGCTATTGCATTGACAACTTTGTTCTATGCTCATGGGACTTGCTCGAAGAAGATGCAATTGAACTTGGTGCATAGTTTTTCCATCTGTGCTCTATATGGTATGAGCTTCTCATCTTTGGTCATATAATCATTGTTGACTTGAATAATGATCAACTGTGAGTCTCCAAAGACCTTTAGGTTCTTGATTCTCCATTAAATTGCTATCTTTAGACCGATGACTAGTGCTTCATATTCTGCTATGTTGTTAGTGCATGGGAAGTTAAGTCTGAAATACTTTGGAATTGTATCATGATCTAGAGTGATAAGCACTATCCCTACCCCTGAACCATGGTTTGTACATGATCCATCAAAATAAAGTTTCCATACCTCAATCACTGGTTGTAGTTTCATAATAGATTCATTAGGAAAGTTAGAAATAATAGGTTGATGGTCCTAAATGGGTGCCTCTGCTAGTTGATATGTGATCACTTGCCCTTTGATGGCCTTTCTATCTACGTACTCAATGTCAAACTCACTTAAGATCATTACCCACTTTTCCAGTCATCCAGTGAGCACTACTTTGCTTAGGAGGTACTTTAAAGGATCAATATGGGAAATCAACTTTGTTTGGTGACTCAACATATAATGTCTCAGTTTCTGGGAAGTGAAGACAACTGCAAGGCATTAATTTTCAATTGGTGTATAGTTGAGCTCATATCCACCCAATTTTCTACTTAGGTAGTAGATGACCCTTTCTTTACCTACATCATCATGTTGTGCTAATAATACACCTAATGCAGACTCCGTTGCTAAGATATATAAAAGTAATGGTCTACCTTGGACTGGTGGTACCAATATAGGAGACTTGAGAAGGTAGTCCTTCAGTATTTGAAATGCCTATTCGCATTGCTCTATCCATATGAATTTGATGTCTTTGTGCAGTATATGTTGGAATGGGTGGCACTTATCTGCTAGTTGAGCCATGAAGCACCTGATTGATTGGAGCCTTCCTTGTAACCCCCTTAGTTGTCTTAGGTTCAATGATGGAGGCATGTCCAATATTGCTTTGACTTTCACTGGGTCTACTTCGATTCCTCTATGTGACACTATGAACCCTAGTAGCTTTCCTACTGTGACACCGAACACACATTTCTTTGGGTTTAGGCAGACCTTGAATTCCTGCATTCTATCAAAGATTGGTCCCAATACTTGTATATGATCCTTGCAAAGTATTGACTTGGCTAGTATGTCATCCACATAATCTTCCATTGTTTTGTGGATGAGATCATGAAATATAGTTGTCATAGCACTTTGATATGTCACTCCGGCATTCTTTAGACCAAATGGCATGATATTCCAACAATATGTTCCCCAAGGACATGTGAAATATTTTTTGTGTTGGTCCTCTGGTGTGATCCTTATTTGATTATACCCTAAAAATCCATCCATGAGTGATAGCATTTGATGTCTAGTAGTTAGATCTACTATCATATCAATGTTGGGTAAGGGAAAGTCATCTTTGGGACAAGATATGTTGAGATCCCTGAAGTCTGTGCAAATTTGTATCTAACCATGGTGCTTTGTAACTGGTACCATGTTAGATATCCAATCCATGTATGGTATAGGTCTTATGAACTTAGCATCTAGGAGATTTTTCAACTCTCCCATGACTAGCAATGCAACATGGAGATGCATCTTTCTCAGCTTCTACTTGACAGGTTTGGCACTGGGTAGTAATGGGAGATGGTGTAGTACTAGCTCTGGATCCAAACCTAGCATATCCAAGTAGGACCATGCAACATTGATCATCCTTGCCTTGAAGAGACTAATGAACTGTTCTCTCTCCTCAGGGGTGAGTGATTTTTCCAAGTATATGTTCTTTAAGTTCTTGTCATCTCCTTAATTGACTTCCTTTGTGTCTTCTACTAGTATTGTTGATTTCTCCTCTATCAAGGGAAGGAGTTCCTTCTTTCCATCTTCTAGCACCTTAGTGAGGTTTTTGCTAGAAGATACATCTTGTTTTATCTTTTTATCATTCTTTTTTTCTTTTTTCTTTTGTGGACTGGAAATAGGAGCTTCCTCCCTAAAATATGCCACTCTATCGAGGTTAATGGAGAAGCCTGCCTTGTGGTCTCCTGATGGAATGCCTTCCCTAAGTCCAATGAAATGAGCTATAGCCTCATCATTCTCAAAGACATCTAAATCAAGTGGTCCTCATTGATCCCACTCTATGAGCTCTGGGTGTACAAGACATATACTTTCATGGTTATTTGACTCTGGTTGACTGAAAGGGACTACAAATATGGTTCCTACAAAATTGGACTATGATGTGGATGCACCACTTGAGGTCTGATAAATGATATGCTTGTCTATGCAAGGTTGTTCAGTAATGGTCAATTGGTCAAATAAGTCTTCTAGGTTTATGATAGTGTCTAACCGAGGGGAATAATCTAGGATTGACAATTTAGAGTCATGAAGGGATCTCCACTCATATTCGTGGGAGTCATTCTCAATAGAACGCTCATTAGATGTCTCACTTCCTTCATCATCATTTATTTCTATGTGGAGGTCTATTCAAGTTTGTGTGGTTCCCTCTTCAGTGGGAAACAACTATGCTAATATGTTTCTTATTAAGATAGGTTCTGTGTTGTTCCCCCAGTGCATCTCTACTATTTTTTCTTGATCTACTTGGATGTCTTGGATCACCGGATGTGTTCCTAGTTTCCCATAGCCCAACCCTCTTGTGTTTCTCTAGGTTGGCGGGAGAGACAACTCCATTATGCCTTGTTGTCTTTCCCCTATCCCAGTTGTACCATCATACCCAAATATTTGTAACATTGTGTAACCATTACCATAGTTTGACAGGGGTAGGGGTGGTTGGATTATCTCTAGTGGGTCTTGGTATAACTAGGTACTGATGTCTTATTCAAATGGATTTTCTTCTGCTATGTCTCCCCATTGGACAAAGGTTGTGGGCAGACATCTGAATAGCACCAGCTGCAAATTTTTTGTTGTAATAATAGGTTGTGGCATGCCATAAGTTCTTAGGCTCCGAGGCATGTGCGTGATGGTAAAGACCTCTTCATATCTGTATTCACCACAACCCTTGTCAATAATGGATATCTTTCCCACTTTCTGTGTGATATTTTTAAGATTTGAATATGAAGAGAAGGGAACACTTGCATCCTGGTTAATGACTATCCTTCCTACTATTTGTGTGACATCCTCGGGATTCAAATCTGAAGAGGATGGAATGCTTGCATCTTGGTTTGATGGTACCTGGTTATTAGTGCTAATTTGGACAACATTATAGTATTGGAAAGGATTGCGATCTCCCTCTATGATGATTTCTTCTCCCTGGTGTGGGAACTTGATGCATTGATGGTATGTCGAAGGTATAGCTTGCATTTCATGTATCCAGGGTCTCCCTAGTAGCATGTTATATCCCAACTCAAGGTCTAAGATTTGGAAGGGAGTATTTTTTACCACTGGACCAATATGGATAGGTAGAATGATAATACCTTTAGAGGACCTTTCCTCTTCATCATAATCTCTAATATTAATCCTCCTTGTGACATCAATGCTTGATTCTAAATAGCCTAGTTGCTTGATTAAATTTAGAGTACAAATGTTTAACCTAGCTCCACCATCAACAAGGACCCTATGGATAGTGCTTTTGTGGACCTGGACAAGTAAGTGCAAAGGATCATTATGTAGGGGTTTATGTGGCAGCACATCACGGTCTGTGAATGTGGCATGTTTGTTAGTAGCTATATGGTTGACCATTGTTTGAAAGATCTTGGGTTTTATGTCCCTTGGGAGAGCTACATTCTGAAGGGCTTGGTCAAGTGCTAGCTTATGCTATGGAGATATTCACAATAGGTCAAACATGGAGATCTGGGTAGGTGTGTGCTATAGTTGGTCCACTATGCTTGTTTGTGGATCTGAGTTTTCTTTAGGATTGGCTGATATAGTAGATGAGGATGGTACTCCTTGCAAGATGACTCTAGTGTGATGTGTGGTTACAACACATTTTTTACCTTGGTCTTTGATAGTGATCATAGCCACATGGCTATCTGAAGGATTGAGGAAATTGATAACATTATCACTATTGGCATATGTATAGTTGACCTATTTTGCTGGTCCACCAGACCTGAAAGCTTTTCCCTTATTGTGATCATGAAAGGAATCATTGAAAATAGTGTGATTAGTTGTGCCTTTGGTTTGGGTATTTGTCACATTCATGGTCCTTGTGTCAATCAGGTCTTGGATAGCATGTTTCAATCTATAATATTTGGATGTTTTATGTCCTTTTACCCGATGGAACTTGCATAAGTCTTTGTCATTATACCACCTTGGTTTGTTTTCATCTTGTTCAAAGTCCCTGATTTCTGGGAGAGTGATAGTGTTTGATTGTATCAACTTGCGTAAAGAGGATTCTATCGGCTCTCCCAATGGTGTGAATTCTTATTGCTAGAATTGAAACCATGGTCTGCATTGATTCTGTTGTTGACTATTTAACACAGTGGCTGCTTGTATAGGAGGAGGTTGGTTTTGGATGTATGCTTGTTGAGTGGGCCCTATGGGTTTTTGGTTGGCCAGAGGTGTGCCTTGAAGTGACACCTTGGGTTGTGCATAGTTAACTTTCTTCACATTAATGACACCATGGATAGTGACATTTTTGTTTTTGTTCCACCACTTGGCTTTGTCCGTTGCATTTTTATTCATATTCATTTGTGTGGGATCTGCAAGGATTCCTCGTTTGACTAATTTTTTCTCACAAAAAACTCCTCTTTTGATGAGTTGTGTGAAGTTTAGAGCTAGCTGTAACTCTATTGTGAATGACATGTCTAGAATTAGATTGTCAAAAAAATGACTATTAGGTCTTGTTCGGGCACATCATATGTTATGCAGTTTGTTGTATTCCTCCATCTCTATAGGAACTTCACAAAAGAATCTCCATCTTTCTATTTGATATCACAAAGGTCCTTGATGCTGACCTTGTGCTCAATGTTATGATGGAAGTGAGCTATAAAATTTTCATCCAGTTCACCCCAAGACCGAATGCCATGAGGTAAATGTGAGAACCATTCCATTGCTGGTCCGACCAAGCTCTATGGGAACAGTCACATTAAATATGTCTCATCATGGGTGACTTTGATGCAACTAGCAAAGAACTCTCAGATATGTTTAATATGGTTGGTATTACCCCTATATTTGTCAAATTTTGGTACCAAGAAGTGATTTGGGAATAGAGACATGTGGAGAGAATGGTCAAAGGGGTATGGGTATAAATACTCTATGGTGTAGGATTTAGTTTGCCCCTGATTTTGCATATCCATGATTTGGGTTTGAAGGGTTTGCATTTGTTGCATTAACATGTCCATTTGATATTAAGGTTGGTGTGTGAGGATGTTCCTCTGCACTATAGTGGGTATGAGGGTGCACCTCTGTGTCCCCTGAATAGGAACATAGGATTTTATCCTAGGGACTTGATATTGATTTCCCACCGAGTGATTTGTAAATGGGGGCACATGGGTAGCCCATTGTGGGTTTTGATGCGTTTGTTGTTGTGATTGAAACTGGGGTTGATACTGCTAGGGTAGATATTGCTGCTACTAAGGTTGGGGTGAAAGTTGGGGTTGTTGTTGCTGAGGTTGGAATTGAGGAAACTAAAGCTAGGGTTGCTATTGCGGAGGTTGGTTTTGAGGAAACTGAAGCTAGGGTTGCAGTTGTAGAGGTTGGATTTGAGGCAACTGAAGCTGAGGTTGGTATTGTGGGGGTTGGAATTGAGGCAACTAAAGTTTGGGTTGCTATTATAGGGTTTGGAACTGAGGCAACTGAAGCTGGGGTTGTTGTTGCGGAGGTTGGATTGATGTCAGAATGGGAAAAGATGTAGCCTTGGGTGGGCATTGACTGTAAGTCCTACCTATAGAGATGGATCCCTATGGGCATGAGGCGTCGATCCCAAGACTAGTGTAAATTGACTAGAGCAGTGGCATAGTTTTAGAATAGTTGTTGTTTGGTGGGATGGAAGGCATAGCATGAGAGATTGATTTTCCTGGCCATGAGACCAAAGGTGGAGGCATACTAGTGACTATGGGTGCACTTAGTTGTGAGCCTATCATGCTTTGAGTGGAAGATGTGCTGGCCTGGGTCAGGTCATTGGTTTGACTGGGTATAGTCTACATTGATGTAGGTAAGACCAATGGTGAAAAGATCTAAGACACAATAGGTAGTATCTGAGGAGGCTAAGTGGTGTTTTGACCTGTGAGAGGGTTTTTGGGCGATATAGTCAATA
This sequence comes from Thuja plicata, assembly GCA_018584345.1. Lineage (NCBI taxonomy): Eukaryota > Viridiplantae > Streptophyta > Pinopsida > Cupressales > Cupressaceae > Thuja > Thuja plicata. Next base: position 3,080,817 of record MU226429.1, read on the forward strand.
CATTGAATTTAGCGGGGAGTTTGACTCCCTTCTTTATTAGCATGGCTAAGTAACGTTTAGGGTTCCTCTCTACAACAATGTCAACTACTTTTGTGGATTAAGCATGTTTCTCCACATCTTCAAGCTCTACTTCTGTGATATCTTGGAAAAAGGATGCCCCACAGGGTTGTTCAATGAATAGAGCAGAACTAGTATTCACAAAAGGATTGTTCTCTTGCTTTTTTTCCCAAATGGGGAATCTATTGATATATGATTCATCAGGTTGAGTTCTAGCCTTAGACCTTATGTAAGGCCCTCCATGAGGTGTTTGAGACATAGTGTGGTCCAGGTTTTGTAACTGAAATAAGTGATATAAAGAAAACAAGGAAGAAGATCCTTTCTGAGGATGTCCGAGTTATGTTTTGGACGAGGGTAATTTTAAGGACAAATTTTGATATAACTTGATCTCTAAGTGGTGATGATAAAAAGATAATATTTTCTGACCTTTGCCTTGGACAAAGTCACTTTGATAAAGATAATGATGTTTGATATGATGAGATCAAGGTATTTCAAGTCTAATATTTCAAACTAACAATGTTTTTGACAATAATCATACTTTACAAAGAAGGGATAATCTTTAATGTTTAGAGATTCACACAATATTCTTCACATTTTCCTGGGATAGGCACTAGTTTTGGACACAAAATAAAGAATTCTTTCAAGGTTTTAGGTCAAAATAGGTGTAATGTATCTCTGGTCAATTGTGGTACAACTTCACCAATTGTGGTAAAGTAAACGGTCAATTATGGTAGTTTATCACCAATTGCGGTAGTAATCATGATGATTGCCGCAATAAAAAAGTTAATTGTGGTAAACTTCCTTCAATTGCGGCATAATGCAGGAAATTGTGGTAAATGAGGAACAGTCTAAAAAAGACTAGAGATTGGTATCACTGCTTGTCAATTTTGATATTTTTGGAACAATGCTTCTGATTTGCAAGACAGTTGATGTCGACAACCCTAGACTTTAACACGTTTGACTCATTTTGATAGTTTGGATGTTTTGTTTTGCATTTTCAAAAACTGATCAAATAAACAATCACAATAGACACTGTGTTTTCAAGAATGAAGACTGAAACTGTGTATATTCTACAAATTTTTCAATTTGCAAGGTTATCATGAGGTCTCAATAATGAACAATTAGATTAATCTAGGTTAATGGCTTCATAAAACAATGTTATAGGCCCAATGCTTGAATATCTATTAGCTCACACAACAATTGTCATGCTACTAGGACACGAAGGTCCATGACGTAGGTGCCCGTGTTCTTGCCATTTCCAGGTATTGTTGTCGTGGAGTGAAGATCTCTTTCACTACATAAATACCATGGGACACATATGTTGGGAATCTTGGGGGGAAATTTTGCAACCCCTTGCACTATAATAAGGTACCTGTTCAGAGATAAAATGGGTTGGCCTCTATTTAATCAAGGTTGTAGTAAGGGTCTGTGGTGTCTCTCCAATCGGTTTGTACATGCGTGACTCACTTAAGAGCCTAGTTGATCATGCTGGCTCCTTAGGGATATTCACCCAATCCAGACTATCACCAACACGCCTCACCTGAGCTTGGCTAGATAAGATGGAAATTTGGTTTGCACCTTGTTTATATATCGATCGGAAGGATTACCGGTTTAAGGTCGTTCTCTAAGGAAGAAGCACTTTCCCCGGACAGGCCTTTCTAAAAAATTATAAAGGTTTTTAATCTAACAGTTTGTGCAAGTGCACCCAAAACTCAAGACACAAGGTAAATCTATTAAGCTCCAAAGTTTGAAATGTGAACTAAGCTACACCACCATACAAAAACCAATGTTTAATTTTAAGCCCAAAAAGTAGGTGTTGATTGCTTGTTCAATTTTAATGCACCAATTTGAGAAATTTTTTGCCTTTGTTCAATTTTAGTCCTCACGTAAATTTTAAGCCCAAATCCAAAATGTGAGATGTGATATGTTTGGCAAGCACTGTTCTTTTTAAACCCAAATCGACAAGTGAATTCCTTTTAGTTTTCTTTGTTTAGACATTTTAGTATCAAAAAGGATTCTTGCAAAATGAGAGTATGTGCAACTTTTGAAACAATGAATGATTGATACTCACAATAACTTACCCTTCTCTGTTGTCGATGATTTGCCCGGCCCTGCACAGAAAAAAAAAATGCCAGTTTAGAAATAAATGGACAAGAGATTTAGATCTGATATGCAATATTTCTTGCGATTGTGGCAAAGTATGGGCAATTGCGGAAAAAATCTAGCGATTGCAGCAAAGCACTGGCAACTATGGAGAAGCACTATCAATTGCGGCATGGATCAGGCAACTACGGCAAAATAATGATGATTGTGGTATAGATCAGGCAATTGGGGAAAAGTACCAAAAGAAATAAGACAGAAGATGACAAAATAATACTGTGAAAGCCTGCAATCAATTGTGGTATTAAACCAGTAAATTGCAGCACAGTTTTGTCGATTGCGGCAAAATACAAGCAATTGCGAAATAACACAGATATAAAAAAAAGACATATTTTTAGATTTGCAACCGTACGACCGTGGTTGATACATCCCATTTGTTGTCTGCAAAATATATTTGGGTTATTTTATTCATGTTGGGTTCACCAAAATGTACACCTTCTTTCATGATTCATGGTTCCCAAGCTTTCCAAATGCGAGGGTTAGTAGAAAAGGTTTCACCAATGATATAAATCAAGTACACAATAACTACTAAAATGAATAACCTGAAACATAATCAATAAAATGTAGAAGCAAGAGAAAGGAAAACAAATAAATGCAAACCCCACGATGCTTGAAGCTTCTATTATTTCTCTCTACTCCTTCCAAAACATTGTTCTTGATGCTTAGTCTTGGTGGGGCAGCGTCTATGACTTGAGAAGTGTCAAGAATTTGCTAATTGAAATGGGTGTGTAATCACAAAATGGCTTCAATTCTAGAACCAAACTGACATAGTAATGGCGCACAAGAGCTTGAAATCCTGGATCCTTCAAATGGTTATGAAGGGTTTATTATATAGGAATTGGGGATGAAATGAACGGTTGAGATCAATCCCAAAGATAGGGAGATGAATGGTTGAGATTAAAATGAACTGGAGGAGCCATCAGTAAACTCCACCTCTTCAATTGGTAAAGAAGAGATAGAGTTTGGTTGAGTGAAGAGCTAATTGTGAGTTATCTTTTTGAACTGAAGAGGTGGGTGAAGTTACCCATGTGGACTGGAGAGATGGGTGGAGTAACCCATGTGATCTGATTGGAGTTCTCTTTGAAGATAAATGAATATTTAATTCATTTATTTAAATATTGTTTTCAAGATGTGAGATAATTGAATTCTTTTTTTGATTTAGAATTGCTTTTATTGAATGAAATTAAATTAATTTAATCGGAAGAATTTAATTAGTAACTTTAAATATTTGAATTTAAACTATAGGAAATTAAATTTAATTAATTAACTAATGGTAATTAATCAATTATGGTTAATTAATTAGACAAAATTAATTATTTAATTAATTTTGGGAATTTGATTAGATGATTTGGGGAATAAATTTAGAGGAAAATAGATATTAATTAATGATTAAAAAACCATTAATTAATAGATGAAAATTAGTGTTTTTAATGTAAAGTTGCAAGCCTATCCATTTTCAAGTGTCTACAGTTATATCTTAAAAGATGATGTAAATGGAAAACTTGACTCCAAGAGTGATGAAGGAAATTTTCTAGGGTATTCTACCAAGAGAAGGGCTTATAAATGTCTAAACAAAGCCTTTAACAAAATTTTTGAAAGTGCAAATGTAAAGATAGATGAATCTGCAGAGAAGAATGAAAAGGAAAGGACTAAAGAACCAGAGGACTACAATATGTTTACTTACAATGAGGAACCTAACACTCCACCCTACGAACAATGTAGAGCTCCCGAGCAATAGATCATTGCACCCAAGCATCAGGCTGCAAATGTGGATGATTAGAATATTGCTCAAGATGATGCAAAAATTGATGGAGAACAAAATGAAGAACAAAATGATGATCAAGCTGATAGACAAAGAGTTGTACCTATACTTGCAATATATGTCAGAAGGAACCATCCAAAGGAATATATCATAGGAGATATGTGTGTGTAATATTAACACCTTCATGAAATTAGGACTAATAACAACAATTCTATGGAAATAAAATATGATTTAATCTAAGAATTGAAGCTAAAAATCCATATCATCTCATGGTTCTCTATCTAAGCTTTGTTAAGAGAGCTCTCAGGCTTAATCTCTCTCAAGGACAATTCTAGAATGAGAAATAAATGATAACAATGCTCAAAATTCTCCAAGATGTGTTAGAAAACAACAAATGCTCCTAAACATGATATACTAAATGCTATGCAAATGTTGAAATGTGATCAAAGGCTCTCAAATGCTCTCCATATGCCTATAATAAGGATGCTTTTGCTCTTGAAATTATTGGATCCCAAACACAAAGGAAATGGCTTGTATTTATAGCATTTTCCCAAGGGTAGGGGGTAGAGTGAGTTGATCATGATTAAAGTTTGGTTAAGTCAAAAGCTTTGAGGTGTTCTCAAATGGAGGG
>MU226429.1:3085476-3106212 GCA_018584345.1 Thuja plicata
CCATGGAAGGGTGAATGGGTTGGATTTGATCTTTTTGATTTGAACTATACAATTGAAAAATCAATTGCATAATTTGATTAATCCCTTTAGGCTTGAATTTAATTATTTGATTTCATGATTATTTGATTCTTTAATTTGATTTGATTTTTGTCCTCTTGATTTGATAAATGTCCATTTGATCTGATCCATTTGTTTTTGCATTGAGATGAGATTTTAAGGTATTTGGCTGAGATTTATAGTTTTGAATGCTTGAGATACACCTGATCAATTTTAGGTGTCTACAAATGACCCTCTTTGAATTGATGTGTGAAGCACATTGATTCAAAGAAATCTTGATTGTCCTGGTCATTGATTTGATACTGATGAGCTGATTGACTGATACAAAAACCTAATATGAAACCCTGATATAAAACTATGATATGAAACCCTGATATAAAACCCTAATATGAAACCCTGATATGGAACCCTGATATGATACTCTGATATGAAACCCTGATATGAAACCCTGATATGATACTCTAATATGAAACCTTGATATGAAACTCTGATATGAAACCTTGATTGATATAGTTTGATTTTATGCCTCACTAATAAAGTTTGAATTTTTAATGCCCCAGATTTGATATAAGATATAATGCAGAATCCCAGTTGGATGATATGATGATGCCCCCTCGGAAATGAAATCATATTGATCGTAGGTGTGAAACATTTGATGAGCTCTGCTGATAGAATAGATCCAAGATGATTACATTTCTGATAAATAATGATGTTGAAAGATGTCAAACAAATGCCCCAATGTGCAAAATATGCAGATTTGGTTTGACTGGGTCCAAAAATCTCACAAAATAGGGTAAAATAGCTTAAATAGGTTGAAAAACACAAATTTACTATTCATTTTCACTTTACTATTGAGATTTTGCTCTGAGCCTCTGATGATTGACAGTGATGGTGGTCCCCATTCGAGAGCATAGGTTTGAGCGAGTGCACCGATATCAGAGACCTCCTAACTACGGGCCTTCGGTGAGTGGTTCAAACTCTCTTAGTGCTTTTATTGCTCTTTAAATAACATTTAATACATGATTTTAATGTTTTCTAGGTAGAATTTAGTGAAATGTTACATAGGATAGATAAAGTGCCGCATAGGGCATAGAAAAGCCACCTCCACATGTTAAAAATCCACGTAGGACTAATCCTTAGCCGCGTAAGAATTAGGGAAAAATTTGTAACCCAAATAGAAAAGAGCTGCCTAAAAAATCATAGTTTTTAAAGGCCACTTATGATATGTAAAAAGCAGCATGGGACTTTAAAAGGTGGCCTGCTTAGCAAAGCGCTGCCTCCAAGTAGTAAAGTATCATGTTTAATGATTTAAACACCGTGGGGCTTGAAAATCCATGTACATTAATTAAAGTTCCGCCTACCATGAAGCTTTAAATTTGAGATAGAAAATAGATGAAGTCTTTTCGATCGATCATCGAGATAACTCAATTAGATTCCAAGCTAGAAAAGTTTCGTCCAGATTGTCACTTAGTGTTTAGAATATTAGCTAAGTCATAGTGATGAATTTTTGATTGGTCAATCGCATTTGATTAAAAATGATGACAAATTGTCCTTGTGTCTCATGATATAGAGGTTAGGAGCAATAAGTTCATATGCTCAAGTTAGAGCAAAGATAGATTTAATGTGTTTGATTGATGTAGAATGGTTCACCAAGAGAAAGACTAATATGATTCACTTTGTTTCAAAATGTAGGAACATTACCGTAAGTTGTAGGTATGGGGTGTAGCATCATGGATATTTGATTTAGTTGATGAGCTTATAGTGCCTGAGCGGTGGACTATTGAGACATGTGGTCTTAGTTTTCTTCTAGATCTCCCTTAGTTTAAGCTAAACCAAGGTCTTTTGATAGTTATGGTAGAGCGATGGCACTCTGACCATAATACATTTCATCTAACCCTCAGCAAGATGACTATCACACCCGAGGATTTTTACAGATTATTGAGGATCCTGACTCATGGAGAGCGGGTGTATTATGATTTAGTGTATGATAAAAGTGTATGCAGACTGGTGTTTGGAGATAATACCATTACGGATGATTGTATTAATTGGACATAGTTTGCCTCTTTTCCCACTTTACCAACATTGTTAGGAGCTATGATTGGAGGATTACTCCTTCTAGATAGGAGAGGACGTGGCTTTGCAGTCGGATTGGGCTAGATATTGGAGGACTTGATCGCCCATCCGCAGAGATTCAATTGGGGCTCCTGTGTTTTAAAACAGTTATATCATGATCTTCATGAGGTTGTTTATAGGTGTAGTGCAGCTCTTTTTGTAGGTGTAGTAGCATTATATTTGTGGACATGGGAGCATCTCCCTATTATGAGACCAGTTTCAGCATGAGTGTGGGTCCGTCGATATCCGTATGCATTTCTGTATGATGGCATGGTTGTCCAGCATCATCTGGGCAAGGTTGATGTTTGGAGACATACCATTGATGACATAGATCAGGTTGTATGGAGGCCATATATTCATTGTGAGAGTTGGCAGGAGGATGATGATGAGCTTCCATATATGTTTTCTCCTCAGTGGATGATCGGCCAATCACCATTAGTCATTGAGAGATTTTGCTTTGGGAGAGTACTCCATTAGTATGGATGTGTTTAGGACATGCCTCAGGGTATGGCACTTTATACTAGGGTACAAGATGAGAGATCGATGTGGGGAGCATAGGTGGACTATCAGTTGGCCTATTTGCAGATTGATCAGCTAGGTTATGTTTTTTCAAATATGATGACACATGTGGCAGATGTAGGGATGTCGACTGAGTATCACGAGCGGTTCATGCGACATCATTTTGTCAGATTCACTGATCCAGCATAGCCTATTCCTGATGTGGATGAGCTCTTAGATGATGATGGAGATGGTGGTGATGATGGTGATGATGTTGGGAGACCTCAGAGATGTAGGGTTCAGAGGGCACCCAGAGCTCCTTGAGTACAGAGAGTGGTATGACCTCAAATGAGAGGTGGACATGTTAGAGGCTGAGGAGGCAGATTCAGGTAGCCTAGACTGAGATTAGCACAAGAACATGTACCTAAGGGTCAAGCTCCATTGATAGTTGGTGCAGATTGGGCCAGACATAGACACAAATGTGTTCATGTGGCTAAACAGGTTCTAGGGCATGGACAGATTCCACAGGTTGATCCACAGAGCAGCATGACACCAGTGATACCATAGGTACCATTAGCGCCACAAGAACCATAGGCTCCTTTAGCATCAAAGGCACCTTCAATTCCTCCCATTATGGATGGTTTAGTGTAGGATGTTTAGGGTTTATAGGTAGGGATGACTGTAGTGACTGCTTGATTAGATCAAGTTTCTACTATGTTACAGCAGTTTCTGACTACTCTGGCTTAGTTACCTACCAGTGCGAGCATGATTCAAGCACCTCCTAGTACATAGGATAGAGCAGGTGACAGGGATCCTGATGGTGTAGGGGGTTTAGGAACATGTATAGCTAGAGATGGATCAGGTGTCCCTGCTGGGTCATGAGACAGATTTGGGAGCCATGATATCTTGATATGGCATAGATGTTGTATCATATGTATTTTTTAGTAGGACTTTGATGTATGGAACATTTTGTTGATGTACCATTGATGTACTGATTTATGTTATAGACATTGATGATGGACATTTATCTATGATGATCTTTGATTCCTCCTTTGATGATGTTATGATATTTCATTTTATGCATATCTACATGTTTCTATGATGCATTTACTTCTATTATGCTATGGATGCAATGTCTTTAGAGTAGGACATAGATAAATGGATGCAAATGATGTTAATGCAACTTGTTTCTATATGCTTCTCTATTTTAACTATGTATGGATTATGCAATGCAATGGATGCAATACTTAGTGCTATGATAAATGAATGCAACTATCTTTTTTATTTTGGATGTATGCAATTTAACTTATGATATGGAAAGCTAAATTATACAGATAAATGGATAATGATTAATGTGTCTTTTCTTTGCTTTTCACTTGATATGAATATATAATGATTAATGATTAATGATTATGAATGCAAAGGAAAATCTTATATTGATGACTTGAAACCATTAAATTGATGAAGTGTTGTCAACTTTTATCCCCCCCACTTGAGCTCAGAAAATTTGCTAGAAAGGCTAGCCATTTGAAAAATAACTTGGATAATGCAAATAATCTAACATGAAGATGCAATTAATCTAAAATGAAGATGCAATTAATCTAAAATGAAGATGCAATGCAACTAATTGTCCTTGAGGTTTGCGAAATAAATGCAAAGTGAGATATATTTTTATCATAGAGTGTTGTGGAACTAGGACTCAATACAATCCTTACTGGTGCCACTACGACCATAAGAATATGAATATGACTTTCTCTCATGTGGTAACTGTTATATGTTGAATGTAGACCTCTGAATTCAACACAAACACAACATAGTCTTTACATAATCGTTCAATTCACAAAGATAAACATGAATTACTTGTTCTGCGAATTCGATTAAGGTGACCTGTTGCCTCCTAATTAGTTATGGATGTTGAGTTTACCCTCAGAACGAGAGCTAACAACCTGACCATTGCTAACATGGAGGATTTTAAGAATGCAAGAAGAGAAGAATCGCCATTAAATCTATGAGAAAATGCTCTTAATCTATGAATTGAGAAGCAATTTAAGCTATGAAAGAAAATGACACTAATCTAAGAATAAATTGCAACTACTCTATGGAAGTAAAAATGCAACTAATCTAAGAAAGAAAGTGCTTTTAATCTAGAAATGAAATTCTTGTAATCTATGAAAGGAATTTTCTTTTAAACTAGAATTGAACATGAAATGAATTTAAGAAGCTTGAAAGCACCAAATTGAGATGTTAGACATATAGATAAATCATAAATGAAAGCTAAACATCTTCAATTTCAATTAACACTAGCCTAATTATGCAAATAAAGCTTGAAACATGAAAGAAATCAAATGAAAATTGACTATAATATTGATGCTCTCCAAAAATCATCCTCTCTAATGAAGAAAAGAAGTCTAATTTATAGAAAACCATAGAAAGAGAGTGAAGAGTTTCTTGAAAAGAAACAGTTGTCTCTTCATTCTCCATTTGAGACAAATAAGCAAAGATTATTTAAATAAAAGGGTGAATTATCACTACATAAGTGTCCTTTCACATGGAATTATGGAATTCCTTTTTGAGGATAATTCACCCAATAATTAGATAACCTTTCAATTCCTTTTATGTATATTAGCTAAAGGGGGTGGAATTGATTTAATTAAAAGCACTTAGGACTTTAGGATTAAATCAATTAATCATAGGGGTTTTTAGCTAATAATCATTGAGAATTTAGGAATTAACTGTAATGTCAGATTTATGCAAATTTGGGTTTTCTGCATTTGAAACTCAGTCAATTAAAGTCAATTAGGGAAGAATTTGCCTAGTACAATAGGACTTCGAGGATAAGAAAATGTAGCAAAATTTATTGGATTATTAGGTGCCAATTTTGGGGTGTTACATTTTTCCCCTCTTTGAATTGATGTGTGAGTAGCACATTGATTCAAAGAATAGTTTGAAGTGAAGATCAGAATCGAGGTTAGGTTGCCTCAATGTCCACTAATAGCTGGTGAAGATCTAGGACTATGTCTAGAATCAGGGTTAGATTGCCCCAATGTGAAGGTAAGCCCTCTGAGATCCAGGTTAGATTGCCTAGATAACAGTCTAAAGAGTTTTTGAGAGTCATCTTTAGAATGAAGTGTAAATTTTAGGAATTAGGGTTAGATTGCCCCAATACCCAATGAGATTTCAAGAATCATCTCCAGAACGAAGCTTAGTCCCCCAATGTCTAGGTTAGATTGCCCAAACACTAGTTAGATTGATATCTTTCACAAGACTATCCCCAGAACAAGGCTCAACCTTTAGGAGTCAGTGTTAGATTGCCCCAATACCTGTCTCAAAAGACAATCAATTTAGGACTATCTCCAAAATGAAGCGTGATCCTTGAGGATCCGAGTTAGATTGCTCAGATACCTAGCAAGATAGATGATGTGATGAAAAGATTCAAGATCATGGAATATCCAATTTTGACCATAAGGTACGAAAAACTAAATATGCCCCAAGTGATGAGATGCCCCTAGCGAGGGGAACTTTAGATTCAGATCAGACTGAATCAAGAATAATGTGAAAAGATCCAATGATGCAATCATCTTGCCCCCTCGGGAGTGAAATCGAAAGAAGACACATCATCATGATGAGAGTGAGAAATCACAGAAAAAGATAGATCAAAGAGAGAGAAGAATCAATTTAGAGCGATTGAGAGGTCCTCTTGATTAGGTTTGACCATAATTGACTAGATTTGACTATAGTTGACTATGATGAAAAGATTACAGAATCTGAGAAAATGATGACAAGAGAGAATCCTGACAAGAAATGAACATCAAAAAATTGACTACACAAGCGTCTGATCACGTCGATCCCAAAAAAAATTTAAAACATGATTTTGAGCTACTTATGAGTGTTAGAATTTGATTTCGATCACGAAAATAGATTCAGAATGGTCCAATTAGCCAAGGGTGCAATTTTCGCAAAAAACATAGCACTTTGAAAAATTAGGTCAAAGGCTATATAAGGCCCAGAGGGGTCATTTTCAAATCATTATTCATCTTTGACTTTAGCGATGGCAAGGCTCCAACTAACATTGAGAGCATTCCCATGCACATGCATCAATTTGAGCACACCCGACGGCACAACTGACCAGCGGAGTATGACGCACCTGTGAGTATTCATAACTAGATCTTGTATTTCTGCAAAAAATTTATCGTTTTTTAGCATTAGTGAGTTTTTTTAGGCATTTTAAACCACGTCTCACCAAATCTCATGCAAAGAAACAATTTCCTCATGCTGGGCCTGATCGCCTTTCGCGTGAGGAAATTGAATCCTCACGCAGGTTGGGGATTCCTCGCGTGGTCCCCTCCCTAGCACTCACGCGAAGAGCGCACGTGCGCCACGCGAGATTCCTAGAATCTTGTGCAAGAACACATCCTGCCTCACATGAGCGAGAAAGCTCATGTGGGACCAGATTTTACTCACATGAGAAAAGAGTTTTCTCTCATGGGAATTTGGCAAAAATAAAAAATTATTATTTTTCTTGCGTCGTAGAGTCGACCAGTTGAACTGTGTGTAGAATAGTTCCATAGTTGCATTTCTTGTCTTTTTCTTTGAAAATCATCATTGTTGAGGTATTGATCCAATTTTGTCCTTTTTTTTTGTAGGTTGATCTCCCAGACATCAGTTTCAGGTCCCATCATCCTATCATGGGTGAGTTACTATAGAGATTATCAGATGTCGATGAGGCCCAGATTGATGGGCTAGGATTGACATATCTGCATGATATACCTGATATTCGAGTAAATCATAGATTACTTGGGGCCCTGGTTGAGCATTTCCAATCAGAGATGAATACTTTCCATCTGCCACAGGGAGAGATGATGGTGACTCCAGAGGATGTATACTGGATTTTTAGAGTGTCGTTCCATGGGGCTCGTGTGGAGTATTGCACGCAGCTGAGAGATGGTATACAGGATTTGAGAGCCATTTTTCAGGATCAGTTGGTGGTGGGCCGGGCCATCTCCTGGGAGGAGCAGATACATACATATGTCTAAGATTACCCCTTAGCAGTTGTTCTTACACTATTTTTGAGCTATCATCTGGTACCTGATCATGGTTAGCACGGTTTGGAGTGCGGCTGGGGTGTTATGCTCCAGAAGATGCTAGATGTGCCAATAGTTACTTATGGATGGGGCGAGTGCATGCTCACCCAAATGTATCATGAGATGCATTAGATCATGTATTGGGGTACCCGCACTATGGTAGTAGGAGTAGTTGTGTTATAGATTTGGGCCTGGGAGCACCTTCCCATGTGTAGGCTAATTTTTCATGATACGTGGCAGCCATTAGAGCCATATATTTATAGATACGCCAATCTGATGACCCAGCCCATGTTGGCTAAGACTGAGCAGTGGCGTGCATAGATTGATGATATGGCTTCAGTGATATGGAGACCGTGGGCAGCTACTAAGGTCTAGGATGATGCTCATCATGAGCTTTCATACATGTTCTATTCACACCCTCTGATAGGGCGTACCATTATAGTGATCGATCACTTCCTACTTACGTGTGTGTTGCACCAGTTTAGGAGGCCTCAGGATGTTTCTCTTGAGTATTGTAACTATGCCTAATTCGTCGATGAGACGAAGAAGGGTTGGTAGAGGCAGCTTGACATAGGGCGTAGCATGATAGACGCCAGGGTACCACCATCCCGATGGGATTATATGGCAGCAGTGATGAGTGAAAGTGTGACACCTACATATAGAGATTAGTTGTTAGCACATCCATTTCCTAGGTTCACATCTCCAGTGGGCCAGATTCCTTAGGTGGTGCAGCCACCACCACAACAATAGGGTCCTCCTCTGGGATAGCAGCCTCAAGATCAACAGCCACAATTGCCACCACTTCAGCAATAAGAGAGAGTGGTATGTCCACATACACATTAGAATACTATCCCTATGAGGCCTATGAGATCAGATATAGGTGCTGGGCCTAGTGGCATCCAGGATAGAGCTACAGAGCAGGGGGATGATACCATCATGGCCGATGCAGTTCCGAATGATCCTCCAGTAGGCGGACAGGTGACTCAGCTACAGGAGGCTCTCCATAGAGTGAGAGAGAGAGTGAAAAAGACACTAAGGGAGTGTGATGACCTCCATACATAGGTGGTTATTAGAGATACCCCGATATCAGAGAGGGACTGGGAGGTCTGAGAGTTACAAGAGGCATTGGCATGATATCAGCTGGAGACTAGATATGAGGCTATCTAGGCTGCTTATTATTATGTTTTCTATACTCTTGTAGTTCCTAAGGTAGCAGATTAGATTCTACATTTTTCAGAGTATGCTGGTGCTCGGGCTGTTCCATAGGGACCACCTACGAGTCCTCCTCCTCAGCAGCAGGGCATGCTCCCACCTCCACCTCCTCCAGGTGGTTAGATTATGATGTATATTGTACCACCATTTTGACCTATTGTGCTCAAGTAGCACCCTTATACATTCAGACCGATCGATCTATATGAGCTCAATTTTTTTGGCATCATTGTACATGTGTATACATTTCTTTAAATGTGTATGTTTTATGAGATGATATCCTATATGTTTTAGATGTATGGTTTAGAAATGCATACAATGGATGAATATGCAAATGTTTATGCACATGTTTTATTGATGTATGAAAATGCTATGATAGATGTTAGATGGAAAAATGCTATGTATGATTTGATTTATGCTTATAATGGATGCACATGTTTTATGGATATATGTATGCAAATGAATGTATGGAAATGCACTTCTTGAAAAAGAATGTAATGCAATGAATGTAATGGTACTAATCATCTCATACAGGATATTTGCAATATACAATAGGTACTAGCCAAAAGGACATGTACAAAGATCGAGAACAAGGATCGGACACTCATGCAGTCAAGAAAAACCATGATGAAAGATAAGGACCTTTGAAGAATGAGAAGATAATGAAGAGAGCACCAAATTACCATGATGCAAGCCTAAAATGTGAATGCAAGCCTACAATGCAAATGCAAGCCTAAGCTAAATGTAATCTTAGGACTTTGGTTGTTGGAATCATTGTATTTATCATCATCGGGTGCTTTGGATCACTGGAGTCAATACAATCCTTACTAGTGCCGCTGCGACCATAAGAATATGGGATAAAATATAGGAAATGAACATAAGCACCGAGGCACAAAAGCTAAGGTGACCTAAACATTATTTCCAATTTGATATAGTAAAAGTTCACAAGTAAACAAACACAAAAATAACAGTCAAGGAGATAATTCCAACCTCCCCTTGGTGTACAAATAAACAAGATTGAGGGATGTGAGGCTTTTCCACCCTAATGCAGAAGCTCTTATCACATACACCTTGTTTATTTAACATTTCCAGATCATCGAAACCACACCAATAAGCAGTAGACAAAGAAAATATCAATGAAATCTATAAGAACAGACAACATACTAAGAAAGAGTCAATCATATCTCAACATGTTTCATGGTTTACGAATGTGTCTATGTTTAGGGTATTGAAAAACACTGTTGTGCTTGTGAGTGCAATGTGTTTGATTGCTATCGAGAGATGTTTACGTCAAGAGATATCCAAAGTGTGTTGAAAAACACAAATGTATCCAAAGAGAGTGTTGAAAAACACAATTTGATTAAGGTGTTGAGAAACACCAGTTCATGCCAGTAGAGAGTTGTCCTTTGACAAGATTACTGACTCAAGTGTAAACCGAAGCGCGATAAAAATGGGGAACCATGCCCCCATGTAATGAATGGATCAAAGCCAAATGAAATGATAACAAAATGATGCAAGAAATATCATCAATGTAGTGATAGTAGGCAGACTCAGTGAGAACCACTGGTGACTATCGCAAGAGATTCTCAAGCATAAAGATCGATAACGAGATCGAAGCATCAGCAGGCAAACGCAGTGAGATCCACTGGTGACTGATGCAAAAGAGAGTCTCAAGAAGAGACAAAGTGCTACAAAGAATCAATAGGCAGATGTAGTGAGATCCACTAGTGAACGATGCAAAAGGAGAGTCTCAAGAAGAGATGAAGTGCTACAAAGCATCGACAGGCAGACACAGTGAGATCCACTTGTGACCGATGCAAAAGGAGAAAGAATACAAAAGATAAGACAATGCCCCCTAGAATAGGAACATGCCCTTGAGTATGACCAGTTTCAATCCATGTGAGGTCAAGAAAAATCTTGAAGATGACTGAAAGCAGATGCACACTAAAGCAGGAAAGCGAACTAAAGCTAGAAAGCAAACTCAAGCAGGAAAGCAACTGCGTGAAAGCCAAGACTTGCTGTGACAGATAAAGCATTGAGAAACAAGAGGTGCCTATTTACCAAGTTTTCACCATCTTGGTAGAAATTCTATTTTTTCTACCATGATGCCTGTTTACCAGGTTTTCATCAATGGCACATTTTTTTCTTTTTCTCTTTTTTTGTATTTTTCAATTTTTCAATTTTTTGTTCTTTTTTCTTTTTTCTTTTTTTTTTGATTTTTTTGTATTTTTTTATTTTTTTTTATATTATCAAGGTGCATGTTTACTAGGTTTTCGCTAGGATAATAGATACATCAAAGCACCTATTTGCTAGGTTTTCACTAATATGATCATTTTTTTAGGACATTTTACAATTTTTAGGATTTTCTCAGAAATAAAGTATGTACATGAGCACGCAGAAGATATCTCAACTATATAATTTCTTTAAGTGAAGAGTGTTGATGGGCTCTTTGAGTGGTTCACCTTCTATAGTGGAGAGCTAATAAGCACTAGACCCAAATAGTACAGTAATGATATAAGGACCAAGCCAGTTTGGCTCAAACTTCCTTTTATGAGTCCGCTGTTGCTGATTTTTAGGATTCTCTCTCAGGATGAGATCACCTATTTGGAAGTCTCTTGGCCTGACTTTTTTATTATAGATTTTTGATATCCTCTTTTGGTATGCTCTGAGATGATCAAATGCAACCTTCCAATGTTCATCTAGTAACTCAAGCTCTTGAAGCTGAGATATTCTCATGTCATCATCTGTAACGAGGCCTTTCAAAGAGACTCGCAATGTAGGAATCTCAACATCAATAGGTAGTACAACATCTACACCATAGACTAAATCAAAGGGGGTGGCCCCTATTGGCATTCTTATACTGGTGCGATAGGCCCATAAAGCTAGATTTATCTGGAGGTGCCAATCCCATCCAGACTTGTGTACCGTACAGTGCAGGATCTTGAGAATTGTTTTGTTAGAAGCTTCAGCTTGCCCATTACCTTGGGGGTAATAAATAGAAGACCAATATTAAATGATCTTGAACTTAGCACATAAATTTGTCAATTCTTTATTCTTGAACCATCCCCCATTGTCAGTGATAATAGAGGAAGGTACACCATATCTACAAATAATGTAGTTTAAGATAAACATGCTTCAGATTTTCCATCAGCTACACTGAGAGGCACTGCCTCAACCCATTTAGTAAAATAATCGATAGCAGTGATAATGTACTTATGTCCTCTTGAGGAAGATGGATATATTTGACCTACTAATTCAAAATCCCAATGCTAAAATGGCCAAAAGGTGATAAAAGGAATGAGTTCCTTAGCTGGAGCATGAATCAAGTTTCCATGGAGTTGACATTGCTTACAAGATCTGGCAAATTGCGTAGCTTCCTTCTCCATATCGGGCCAATAATAACCAGCTCTAATAAGCTTATGAGCTAGTGTCAGGCCATTTGAGTGAGAACCACAAATTCCTTCATGTACCTCTTCTAATGTGCGTTTAGACTCATCAGGTTCTAGACACCTAAGGAGGGTACCATCTAGACCCCGTCTATACATGTCATTTGCTATGATGACGTACCGTGAAGCAGTATGGATTAGATGGCATTTTTCATTTCTAGTATATGTGTCAGGGATGGTTTGGCTATGGAGATAGGAGTATATGTGGTCGTAGTGAGATGAATCATGTCCAATTACTAAATAGACCATCTGGGAGTCAGGAAAGTCATAGGCAGGGTAGCATAATGTCTCCACTCGGAACTCGTGTCTGAAATCATTCTCTAGCATTTGCAACATAGAGGCCAAAGTAGCCATAGCATCAGCCACTTTGTTATCCACTCAAGGAATTTTCTAAAAAGTGACATATGCAAAGTAGTTCTTGAGGCTATCAACCATCCTTTTATAGGGTACCAACTTTTCATCTTTGGTTTGATAAGTATTGTTGACTTGATTGATAACCAGTTGTGAGTCTCCAAAGACTTTTAGTTCATCCACTCGCCATTCAATAGAAATATTGAGTCCATTAATCATAACTTCATACTCGATGGTATTATTGGTACAAGGAAACATCATTTTATATGCCTTCGGTAAGGAGTACCGCTGAGGTGTGAGAAACAAAATTCCAGCTCCCGACCCTTGTTGGGTGAATGAACCATCAAATAACATTGTCCATGTTTGATGCATGAGAAGCATAATGGACTCATATGGGAATTCCATGTTTAATGGTTGGTGATTTGTAAGAGGTGCTTCAGCCAATTGATCTACAATTGGCTATCCTTTAATGGCTTTTCTCTCAACATATACATTATCAAACTCACTAAGGAGCATGACCCATTTAGCTAATATACCTGTGAGGGTAGCTTTACTAAGTAAATATTTCAATGGATCAATCTTTGCAATTAACCTCATAGTGTGAGCCAACATGTAGTGTCATAGCTTCTGGGAAGGACACTACTGCTAAGCAAGCCTTCTCAATTACTGAATAATTCATTTCGTAAGAGACCAATGTTCTGCTGATGTAGTAAATGGCTCTTTCTTTTTGATTTGGATCTTCTTGGGCCAAGAGAGAACCCAAGGATGTTTTTTTCACTGAGATATATAGGATCAAAGGATTCCCCTGAATGGGAGGCATCAGCATGGGTGGATTAGCTAGATACTGTTTAATCTATTGAAACCCTTGTTCACACTCTTTGTTCCAGTCATAAGTCACACCTTTATGCAGAGTTTTGGTGAAAGGTTGTGACTTGTCAGCTAATTTTGAGATAAACCACCTGATAGATTGGAGTTGACCTTGAAGACCCCTGATTTGTCTGATATTACGGGGTGGTGGCATTTCCATTATAGCTTGTACCTTTTCTAGATCCACCTCAATTCCCTTTGCTGAGATAATGCAGCCAAGTAATTTTCCAGAAGTAACCCCAAATGCACATTTCTTAGGGTTTAGATGCAACCTGAATTTCTCCATACGATCTAGTATAGGACCTAGATCAGTGAGATGTGTTTTTCTATCCATACTTTTGGCAAGTGTGTCATCCATGTAGTCCTCCATTGTCCTATGCATCATGTCATGTAATATTGTAGTAACAACTCTTTGATAAGTATCCCCGGCATTCTTTAAACCAAAGGGCATAACATTCCAACAAAATGTACCCCATGCACAAGTAAAAGCTATTTTCTCTTGGTCCTTTGGCACAATTTTGATCTGATTATAGCCAGAGAAGCCATCCATTAAGGAATACATCTCATATCCCACTGTCATATCCATGATCATGTCAATATTAGGAAGTGGAAAATCATCTTTAGGACATGCCAAATTTAAATCTCTAAAGTTTGTATAGACCCTAATAGATTTGTCATGTTTAGTCACTGGAACTATATTAGAAATCCACTCTGCATAGTCAATCACTCGGATGAACCCAGCTTTTAGAAGTTTTTCTAATTCTACCTTGATCAATAAAGCTACATGTGGATGCATCTTTCTAAGTTTTTGTTTGACAGGTTTCACACCTAGTGCTATTGATAAGTGATGCATAATGAGATCAGGATCCACATGCGGCATGTCAGAATATGTCCATGCAAAGTTTATCTTTTTCTCTTTGAAAAATTCTATAAATTCCTTAAGTTCCTCTGTAGATAATGACTTGGCCACATGAATGATATGTAGATGTTCTTCTGTTCCCAGATTTATCAGTTGAGTAGGTTCAATTAACACTAATGAGCGTTCCTGAAAGTGACTCGGAAGTGCATCAAGTACCTCACCCTCAGCCACCTTAGAGAGGTTTTCACATTTGGGTACGTCTTTTATTTTTACTTTTTTTGGCTCTGATACTGCCACAATGTGGTTTTCACCATCAGAGCGCTTATTTTTTCTTCTTTTAATTTTCTGACTAAGGTACTTGATGTTAGCCTTGGTCATGTTGACACTTTATTCACTAGTGGAGGACATTATGGGTTCAATAACGTGAAGGTAGCAGGCTACAGTGTAATCATTCTAGAATGTAAGGACTTCACTAGATGAAGAAGGGGAATTCCAGTCTATTAATTCAGGATGTTGGAGGGAAAGAGATGTGACAGGTTCAAGTGCATCCATAGTATGGTCATCATTGAAAGCATTAACTAGCAAGTTGGGAGCTAAACTGATCTCATCCAAAGGTGTGTTTGAATCCTTTTGATCCCTAATGACCGAAGTAGAGGACATGTCAACAACTATAGACTCAGACTCATTAGTCTTTTCACTAGACTCCTCACTTACGTCAAGAATTCTTTCACAAGATCTTGCTGACAAACTATCAAACTCATACTCATAAGAGTCTATTTCTGAACTCTGACTTGGGTTCTTGCACCATGAAGGTTTCTGAGTTCTTGTAATACTAGTTTGTTCTTGTGTTCACCATTCTTGAAATTCTGGTGGTATGTACTCTTCTCCTTTGAAGTTAGGATCTTTTAAATCTTTCCATTGCTCATAGGTGAGTGACTCAAATTGAATAGTTTGATCAGAATCACTGTCTATTTCTATAGTATAGGTACATGGCACAAACTTATCTAGCTCAGCAAAGAATGCTACCAGGGCTGGAGGGATGGGATAAGGAAAACAATCCTCATCTGAGCTATCTTGTATAGTGTCAGCTGTAGTTGTGCCTTCAGGTTCTAGTTAGGTTCTAGTGGTATCTTTTGTCTTCTGACCTATAGCTTGAATAGGCTCTACTAACCCATTTCCATTCACACCTATCGGGCCACTTCCTTTGTACCCAAAACACTTCATAATCTTAAGACCCTCGCTGTTAGGATTTAATTTGCGAGCTGGGGTAGTTTGTTCAGCTATGTTCTTTCCTTTACAAAGCCAATCTTTGATAGCTTTGTCCTCATATTCATCTTTCAAGGGTGTATTAGACCTTACAAATGTACCCTCATAAACTATTTCAGGGGTAACGAAAGATTTGTTGCATTTAGAAGGTCTCCCATAAGATCTAGGAGATAGGGGAAGAGCCACAAATTACAGCACGGGATCCATTTGATATCCCCCCATGCCTATATCTATGATTTTCAGTGTCTATTCCATGTCTTTGAGCTTGGCATCATAGAGTTCTATGTATTCTCTATTAGTCAGAAAAAGATTGTCAGCTGATTGAGTGAGAGCATTACAAGAAGAACCCATGCTAGTGAGAATGGTCACCTCTGCACCTTGAAAAGAGAACTTGATACACTGATGGTATGTGGAAGGAACCACTTGCATCTCGTGGATCCATGATCTTCCTAGCAAAATATTATACGCAAGAGGAAGATCTAGCACCTGACATATGAAATCTCTTTCAACTGGGCCAACCTGAATGGGTAAAAAAACTAGACCTCTAGATGTTCTCTCTTCTTCATCATAAGATTTTATGATAATTCTTTTGTTGGAATCTATGCGATCCTCACCATAGCCTAGTTGAGCAAGAAAATGAACAGAGAAAATATTAAGACTAGCACCATTATCAATGAGCACGCGGGGGACTAACTATTTGCCTATCATGACTTCTATGTGTAGGGGAGCATTGTGTGGGTGACTAATTGAGTGATCATCTTCTTCAAAGAAGGATAAATAATGAGGTGAGATCAAATGACCCACCATGGATTGAAACTAATCCAAGTTGATATCTTTGGGGACATTAGCTTCAGTGAAAGCTTTGTCAAGAATTTTCCTATGAGCAGGTGAGATTTTTAATAGATCAAAAATAGTTATCTGAGCATTAGTCCTTTGAAGTTGGTCAAGAATGCTATAACCAGCAATAGGAGGTGTAGGGACCACCTTCATGGTCTTGTTGGTAGAACCAACAATAATCTTATTCGCAGTTTGTTTTGGCGCAGATGTAGCAGTAGGAGGGTTAGGACCCTTGATAGAGATTCTAGCGTTAGACCGAGTAACAACATTCGCACAATCTCGAGATGTTTCAAATTTAGATATTTGAGACCTAGGGCCTCTCAAGACAAATGGGGTTCTTGGTCTAGAAACATTCCCACTTCCCTTACTAGTAAACATATTGCAATATTCCACTCCCATTGGTTCAATAATGTTGATCACATTATCGTATGTGGTATTGGCATAATTAACTTTGGCATTATTATTCTGAGTGTTGAAGGATTCACCTTTCTCATGATGGGGAAAGGGGTCTTTGAATTCTTGATGATCAAAATTCTTGTTATGATTCTCCATAATGATGACCTGGTTATCAATCAAGTCTTGAACTTTATGTTTTAATTGGAAACAGGTAGTAGTCGTGTGACCTTTGTTTTGATGGTAATCACAGTAAGAATTCTCATTCCACCAATGAGGTCTTGGTTATGGATCATATAAATGTTTCTCCAAAGGAGCAAGAATTTTATTTTGCACCAAATTTTTGAAAACCACATCAATTGGTTCTCCTAGAGAGGTAAATTCACGCTTGGGTCGTAGTGCCCAAGGTTTTTTGCCAGCAAATTTAGAAGGCTGTTGACTATTGGTCATAGCCTTTGTGATAGCTTTGGTCGCTTGCATACCTGAGGTGAGATTAAAGACCGGTTTTGAAGAGGTTGAATTCACATTATCAACCACCCCATCATTCACAACATCTCTATTTTTGTTGGGAAATTTGCCTTTGTCTTTGTTGGACGATGAGGAATTTTTTTTGTTATCTTTATACAAGGTAAATTCACCTTTTTTAACCATGAAGGCTTCTATTCTCATAGCCTATTTTATCATAATATCAAAGTTAAGAGGACCTTTAAGTTGGACTTGATACCCGAAGTTAGGGGTGAGATTATCCAAGAATATATCGAGTTTCTCAGACTCGGGTATTTTGCGAGGGTACTTTGTGCAAAGTTGTCTCCATCTTTGGTGAAATGTCAAGAATGGTTCCCCTTGCTTCTGTTTAATGTTGCAAAGATCCCTTATGTTAACAGGATGTTGAATATTATGAGAATAGTGTTTCATAAAAATATTAGCAATCTCGTCAAAAGTTTTGATGCTAGTGGGCAATTGTGAGAACCATTCCATAGCGGGCCCACCCAAAATTCATGCAAAAAGATGCATCAAATATGTTTGATCATGTATAAACTCCATTGAAAAGGCACCAAATTCTCTTAAATGATCCTAGGGATCAGAGGTACCTAGATACTTGTCGTATTTTGGGAGCTCTACACCTTTTAGAAAAGGTTGCATAACAATACTGTTATCAAACGGAAAAGGACATATACTTTCCATTGTGAACTGTTGTGTAGGTTTGTCCTTATCTTTCATAAGTTGGCTGATTTGTCCTTGCATGTCGTGAATTATCTTATGGAACTTGGAGGTTTCAATTTCCTCTTCTTTAGTGATATGCGTATCCAATTGGAAGTTCACAGGTAATTTGACTCCTTGATTTGCTAAGTCTAGGAAATATTTTTCTTTGTCTTCCGCAAGGAGTATCTCCATCATTTTAATAAGAGCTTTATTAGACTTTGCTACATCTATACTATTCTGAGTTATAGGGTCATCATCATTTCCAAGAATTTCATAAATAATTTGAGTTTGATCTTGACCTTGGTGTTGCTCTTGACCTTGTTCATGTTGAGATTGGTCATGACCTTGTGTGTAATCAAAAGGAGATGTCATGTTGTTAATGTGAGATTGTTCCGTATGTACTCCTTCAATATGAGAGTGAGAACTCATAGCCGATGTGGTCTTCAATGAATCAAAAGGATTGAAATGTGAAAAAGGATCACTAAGGGAGTGAGGGTCGTTAACAGGATTGACCCAAACAGATGACTTCTTTGAGATAAATGGATTATGCTGATCTTGAAACAATGGATTAGAACAAAACTAAAGCACCGATTTTGGATTCGGAGTTGGGTCTGCACTGAATAGGGAAGAGGAACGTGATGATCCCTCTTGATTATCAACTTGAATAATAGGTTCAAAATGACCTTTTCCTTGATTGTGAGGTTTACTTCTACCTACTTTAGAACCGCGTATAGGAAAGATAGTACCGCTCCTAGTCGTAACAGGCATAGACAAAGCTGATACAAGAGGAAACTTAAGATCTGACTCAGAACTTTGTCTCTAAAGGTATCAAAAAAGAGAAAGGTAATAGGCTAGAACAACCAAGGCATGAGATGCACCCAGCATGAATCGTCGGAGGTATGGCAAGAATAGCCGAGATATGACTATCGTGTCACAAGTCTCATGCCCAAAAATTTGTGCCAAAAAATGCAACAATTTTTTTTTTTTAAAGATAGTAATATTAATTTCAAGAGGTTCTAAGGGGAATCATGACTAAGTGTCAACATCCCTTAACCCTAATCACCTTCTAAAGTTAAAGATGCACAATGAGAAGTTTAAGAGATATGTTTGATTTGTATTAAAATTTAGGTTGACCGCTCAAAGACTAATCATTGTAGAGTTATAAAAAAATTTCACATGCCATCCTCTAATTTATTAATAGAGTTTGAGGACATGGAGAAAAAGAGAGGAATTTCCCCATTTTTCATCTCCAGGATTGTTCGGAACCTAGTATGTTAATAGCTTTAAGAATTCTGTGTTAAATTAACTCACTAGGGTAAAGCACTTCATATTATTATTTTTATAATAGTCAGTATACTGGCCACATATATTGACCACATAAGAATAACATTAAGAGTCCCTAAGGTTATTTAAAAACATTAATTAGATCCTCTCCTTTAAAATATTTTCCATAAAATCTTCCTCTTTATTATCTCAAATTAATTTAATTAATTCTCACCTTTATTAATGCCATGTTAGATATATTATTTTGAAGACATGTTTTTTTATTTAATTATTAATTCACTTACCTTGTTCGTCCAAAAAAGAATAATTCCCTTCTTAAAGAGACTCAACTAAATTACCTAGTAATACTCTAGTTAAGGAAATGTAACTTCCCATTAAAAGGAGACAAAGATAAAAAGAATTAACTTAAAAAAATTTACCCCCAATAATAATACTATGTGTTTAAGAAATCAGAGTCCATTAATTAAGAGTTAACATTACAAGTTTTACTTTTCTAACTTAAATAAACCATCTATTTAATAACTCCAAGAACCAATTCTACTATAAACTTATAGAACGTATTTTTCAGTCTAAACTATTATACATAAGGGAGATGATAGGCCACAAATTTTAAATTCCCATTAGATTTCTAACTTATTAAAATATTAAAATATAGATTCATTCAACATTTTGTTAAGGTAACAACTAAAAAGAAAATAAAACCCTCTAGGAACTCTAGGAAACAATAAAGAAAAGTTTCCCACCTAAAATCTCTATAATAAAATAAGTTTAGATTCTCATCTCTTTTCCCTCTCATATTTGCATGCCCTAACCCTAATTTGAAATTAGGGTTAGGGTCAAAATATGAAGAGAAGAGAAGTAATGTTTAGTTTTCCTCTATTTTCTAAAATTTCCACTTCTACAACCCTATTATTGATTTTTTTTTTTCTCTCCAAATGTGGAGTTGCAAGTCTCTCATGGAGGAGAAGAAGGATTCAAGATTAATATATATATATATATATATATCTTACCTATTGTAGGGGTTCAAGCTATGCATCTACCATGGCGGCGGACATGGCATTGCCGTGGATTCATTTTAATAGGGGGGTCTATTTTCTTTATGGGACGGCGATGCTGCAAGCGGCAGGGGGGTTGACCCATGGTTGTTGGGCGGCTGAACCCCCACAGCCAACACAGTCAGCGGCGGAGCCGCCGCTGTGCCAGTCTGTGGTGGCCATGACCACCATAGCTGGTGGGGAGGCCCAGCCTTCCTCCACGCGGCTCTCTCTTAGAG
>MU226429.1:3128239-3148114 GCA_018584345.1 Thuja plicata
ATATGCAAGGGTAAGTTTTGAGGATGTGTGATAGACATGTCATCTTGTTCTGAAAAGGAAAGACAATGAGGGGCTATGAGGTGCCCTACCATGTTCTGAAATTTGTCTTCCTCCAAGTTTATAGGAATTGTGGTCTCACACAAGGGTTTTTCTAGGATCTCCTTGTGATTAGGAGATAATTTCAACAACTCCAAAATTGATATTTTGGCTGGAGTCTTTTGTAATTGATCCACCAAACTATAAGGCTTTGTTTTGGGTGGTGTTTGTTTAGCCAAAATAGTTGGTGTTTAAGGGCCACTAGTAATAGGAGTAACCCCTTGTAGGGTAACCTTTAAGGCTTGTCCCCTTGTGATTTCATTAGCAGACCCTTGGATAGGTTGATCTTTAACCACAAAAACTTTGATGGTATTGTTATAAGTATGAGCAAAGTTAACACTATGATTTCCTCTGGAATTATTCGCATTATTTCCTCCATTGTTTGAATTAGAAGATTCTCCTTTCTCATGCTTATAGAAAGGAGTTTTAAAGGCTATGTGATCTTCATTAGTTTGAGGGTTGTCCACTTTTATCACACTATTGTCTATAAGATCTTGTACCACATGTTTTAGATGCAAGCAATCATTGGTCTTATGTCCCCTATTTCAATGATAGTCACAATGGCTATTCTCATTCCACTAGTTTGGCTTGATGTGACGTTCATATGGTTGAGCCTTTGGTAGATTGATAAGTTTATTTTCAATAAGTGTCCTTAATGCATTCTCCAATGGTTCACCCAAATTAGTGGATGTCCTTTTGGGTGTAGGTGCAAAGAAAGGTTTAGGCTTGGGAGTCCCTTGATTATTCCCAAAGTTGTTATTAGTGGTGTTGTTGAAGGGTACTTTGGGTGCCTAATTCACATTAATGGCTTGAGCTGATTTTTGAGTGAGATTGAAAGGGGTAGCCTTTAAAGTTTTAGCCATCACCACTCCATCGTTAACCAATCCTTTATTGTTGTTATTCTTTGTCCAAAATTGACTGTTGTTGTTGTTGGAATTTTGATTTTAATTGTTGTTGGAGGTATTGTTGTTGTTGTTATTCTTGTTATCTTTGTAGAGTTTGATTTCTCCACTTTTTATCAATACCTTGTCACCCCATTCTCAATTAGGTCTTGGAATGATCTAGGACATTGTAGCCTTAATCAATAGTTCATTTCATGATTCAAGCTGTTGACAAAAATATCCATCTTTTCCTTTTCGAGTACACTTCGAGGGTATCTAGAAAATACCGCTCTCCATCGTTGTAGGAAAAGTAGGAATCCCTCTCCTTCTCTTTGTTTTGTTTTTCATAGATTAATCATTGTAACCTCATGGTTGATGTTATAGGAATAATGAGTTACAAACTTAGAGGCCAATTCCTCAAAGGTTTGAATGTCAAAGGATAACTTTGAAAACCACTCCATTGCCATACCTCCCAAACTTCTAGGGAATAACCTCATAAGGTAAGTTGTGTCATGCATGAATTCTAGACTTAGGGCACAAAATTCCCTTAAGTGATCTTCAGGATCAGATGTTCCTTCATATTTTTCATATTTAGGATAAATAGCATTTGTTGGAAATGGGATCATGATTAAAGACTTATCAAATGGAAATGGAAACAAAGCTTTGAAAATAGAAAAGGGTTTAGGAGCCCCAGTTTGTTTTATTATGTCCAATTGCATCTAGAAAATTTGGAATTGTTTGTTCACGATGTCAATGGGATTAGCCTCAGCTTCTTCTTGTTTGATTTTGGTGACATCATAATCGTGTGGAAGTTTGGGACCCATTTGTGCAAGGTCTAGAAAGTACTTCTCCTTGTCTTTTTCCAACACTTTTTCCATAACTTTCATGAAGAAAGGGCTTTTCATAGCCTCATTAACCTTTTCATTGGTTAACTCCTCATCATTAGCATCTATGTTTCCCCCATTGTTGGTATTGTTCATCCCTTGATTGTTAGGGTCCATGTTTGTTCCTCCATTGGTATTGTTGTTGGATCCTTTGTTGTTAGGATCAACATTTCCTTTTTTTTCATATCCTTGTTCACATGATTGATCTGATCAGGATCTATATGGCCAAATGGGAAAGACATTCTGGGTTCTTCTTCTTTGATGGGTTTGTGTAAGGGCCTCACAAAAAAAGGATCACCTAGAAAAGGACACTCTTGCCTCAGATAAGATCCGTCTGGTTGTAGGGTAGTCTTGATATAATGGGATCGAGTAAAAACTGACATTAACATATATCAAATGAAGATCACAAGTTTTTAACTTGCTTAAATGATCAATTTGTGGATAAATTTGCAAAATGTCCAATAATGGTGGATTTTGATCGAGTTAAGAATTCACAGAGGTAAAACATCCAAAATGGTATCCAAAAATGAAACTTTATTATTTTCAACCCCTCACCATATACCCACTATTTTCCCTTTTAAATTTTTGGGTGACTCTTACCTGAGTGTAGGTGGCCTTTTACTATTAATACACGGTCACTGGAAATCCTGTACACAATGCTCTACAGTGAGCAGGCAGTGTTTGCTTGTTGGTAGGTGGTTTTACAATGTTTATATGTGGCACTTTCCAGTGGCTTACATGGCTATTGAATTATTTGAATTGGCATTTTAAGATTGACAAGCGGCCCAGTTCCATGTTTATGTGGCTCTGAAATGATGGTACGTGGCACTTTGCTGATCAAAGTTAATTTTATCAATTTTTTTTGTATTTTCAGGATTTAAAAGTTTAAAGTCTTTGATTAGATTTGTCAAAAAGGATTCTTGCATGAAAATAGAGTACAAGCTCAACACACACATCAAAGTTGTACCATATCCCTAAAACCACACTAAAAGTGTATGTTCTCAGATGTTTTGACAGGTTTGCACAAGAATTTCTTCCAAATACTCTACCTTAGAGTCAACAAATTTGGCTTTTAATAATGGCTCTACAAAGGTAGGTCTACTACTTTATCAAGGTCTCAAATTATTTCGATCTAAATCTTGAAAAGATCCTTTACCCCCTTGCGGGCTTCCCACACACACAAAAGTAAAATTTTGCGCAATCCCGAAGGACTACTAGAGGAAGTGAGGATGGCTTGCACAAGTTTTAGTCACTTTTTGATTAAGGTAAAGTGCATTTATTTATAGTGGGTTGGATGACATCATGGTAAAATTGAATATCTACCACTTTGAATCATTCCCTCTCACCATCCTCATAAGGCAATTCTTAGGAGGCAAGCCCTTTAAAGCTCTATTTAACTAGCATGAATATGGAAAACAAGAACCGAACTCAGTCCAACAAGTTTGGGAATCTGATTTACTCAAAGAGTGAAGAGCATATCCATATTGTTCTTCTTTGTTCCAAACACCTCAAATAGATTTGTTCATTTTCAACCTCTTAACAAGGAGGTTCTTAAAAAAATGAGATGTGTGGTTCAATTAATCCTCCCTTTCTTTTTACCACCCAAACTTGACACTTTTGGATTTTTGATCAATTTAGAAAAGTTGAGAGCATATACCTAATGTCTCATTTGAATAGAAAATAGTAGGGTGTCCCTAATTATGCTAGATTCAAAGAATTTTCCACAAGTTAAGCAATGCAAGCTTGATTAGATAAATACCTGATTTTTTGAAGCTAGCAAGGCTAGGCGCATTTTTGAGTGTTTTGGCTTATTTTCCACGCACCTAGTTGCGATTGTTCCCACTCCAGCTCCTTCAACAAGTTAGTCAACACAAAGAGAGACAAAGTGAAGAAAATTTGGAAAAACTAAAATAACAAACTCCCTCCTAAAAGTTGTTTTAATGAAAATCTTGTTAAATCAAAGCTTTATGAAAATCAATTAAAGAGTGGGAAATTTTCTCTTGTAAGCAAAAAACACTTTAATGTAATGATCATACAAGTGTTCCTCCTCAAATAAACTCTTTAAAAGATTGGCTGTATGTATTTATTTGTCATTTTTAGTTTTTATTCTCATCTCTTTGCTAAGCTTTGTGACCCGCTTCTCTAGTTTTTGCACCTTTAGGTGATTTTTCATTTACGAGATAGGAAAACATAGAGAGTTAGAATAGTGAGCAAATCAATAAAAACCTGATTTAAAGCAAAAGCATTTACGTGGAATTTAACAGCTAAAAGGTGGCATTTAAATTCTATCACATGTAAATAGAACCTTGCTAAGCGGCTTTTAAATCCTAGAAAGTGGATTTTAACCAATCACAGGCAGCTAAAAAAAATTAACAGGCCGCACAGAAAGTATAAGAAGCAGCCAAAGGTTGCTTGTAAGTGGCTCTTGAAAAATAGCAGGCGACACACTTTATCTAGCCAGCGACACAATTTATCTAGCGGGAGGCCCACTTTATCTAGAACGCAACTAAAGAATGAAAGAAAGAGATTAAAGAAGCTCTATAGGTGGCGTTTTATTGTTCATAGGTGGCTCTGAATATTGCATAGGTGGCTCTTCTCCTATTTTCTACAAAATAACACTAAGAACAAAGAAAACCACACAAAATATTATGATAAAAATGTTAGCAATGAGGCTTAGAGCCCCACGGTGGGCACCATTTGTGTGTGTAAGATTAACACCTTCATGAAATTAGGACTAATAACAACAACTCTATGGAAAGAAAATATCATTTAATCGAAGAATTGAAGCTAAAAATCCATATCATCTCATGGTTCTCTATCTAAGATTTGTTAAGAGAGCTCTCAGGCTGAATCTCTCTCAAGGACAATCCTAGAACAAGAAATAAATGATAAACAATGCTGAAATCTAGCTTAAGAATGCTCAAAATGCTCCAAGATGTGTTAGAAAACAACAAATGCTCCTAAACATGATATACTAAATGCTATGAAAATGCTGAAATGTGATCAAAAGCTCTCAAATGCTCTCCATATGCCTATAATAAGGATGCTTTTGCTCTTGAAATTATTGGATCCCAAACATAAAGGAAATGGCTTGTATTTATAGCATTTTCCCAAGGGTAGGGGGTAGAGTGAGTTGATCATGATCAAAGTTTGGTTAAGTCAAAAGCTTTGAGGTGTTATCAAATGGAGGGAAAGTTGGTTGGTTGTCTCAAAGAAATTAAAAATTAAATAACTCAATCATTTAATTATTTTAGCCATGGAAGAGTGAATGGGTTGGATTTGATCTTTTTGATTTGACCTATACAATTGAAAAATCAATTGCATAATTTGATTAATCCCTTTAGGCTTGAATTTAATTATTTGATTTCATGCTTATTTGATCCTTTAATTTTATTTGATTTTTTTCCTCTTGATTTGATAAATGTCCATTTGATCTGATCCATTTGTTTTTGCATTGAGATAATATTTTAAGGCATTTGGCTGAGATTTATAGTTTTGAATGCTTGAGATACACCTGGTCAATTTTAGGTGTCTACAAGATAAAAAGGCTGGTATGAGAACTAGAAGTAAGTATCTAAATATAATATGTCTTATTTGTGATTATGAGCACAAATTTGTCAATGCTGCACTAGATAATGATGAATGGATAAGTGTTATGAATGAAGAGATTGAACAGATAGAGAAAAACAACACATGGACACTTGTATCAAGATGAGATGACAAGAATGTCATTGGTACAAATAGATATTTAAGAATAAGCTTAATGAGAATGGAGAAGTCACAAGAAATAAAGTAAGACTAGTATGCAAGGGGTATGCACAAGAAGAAGGAATTGACTATCGAGAAACTTTTGCACCCGTTGCTAGGCTAGAAGGAGTAAGAATATTACTTGCTTATGCTACATATAAAGGATTCAAGGTATATCAAATGGATGTCAAGTCTGCATTCTCAAATGGAATACTTGAAGAAGAGGTATACATTGAACAACCAGAAGGGTTTGTTGATCCAGACAAAAGTGACATGGTATGTAGACTTCACAAAATCCCTATATGGATTGAAATAAGCACCCTGAGCTTGGTATGAAAGAATTCATTCCTATCTTATAAGTATTGGATTTTTAAGAACTAGTAAAAACAGTAATCTTTACTTGAAGGAAGATATCGATGCTAACATTTTGTTTGTTGAGATATTTGTTGATGACATCATATTTGGAGGCAATGATAGGCTATGCAAATAATTTGCAAATGAGATGAGAAAAGAATTTGATATGTCTATGTTTGGAGAGATCAAGTTCTTTCTTGGTATGCAGATCATGCAACAAGGAGAAGGTATTTTCATTACACAATCCAAGTACATCAAAGAAGTACTAAAAATATTCAAGATGGAAGAATCCAAACCATTTGGAACAACGATGGAAACTAGATTCAAACTGACAAAGGATGACAAGTCATTAGAGGTAAATCAGACTTTGTACAGATCAATGATTGGAAAAATCATGTATGTTGTACATACTAGACCAGATATTGCACATGCATTAGGAATAGTTGCTAGATTTTTTACTAACCCCACAGAGTCACATATGACTGCTATGAAAATAATTCTAAGATATGTGAAGAATAAAGAGGAATATGGCTTATGGTACAAAAGAGAAGGAAAATGTGAACTTAAGGTTTTTACCGACACTGATTGGGATGGAAATCTTGATGACGGAAGACAACAACTGGAGGATCATTCTTCATGGGTGACAGACTTGTCACATGGATCAGAAAGAAACAAGGATGCATCTCACAATCTCTTGCAGAGGCAGAGTATGTTGTTGCTGCAACAAAATGCTCAAATATTGCATGGATCAAATAGTTACTGGAAGGTATGAATATGAAAATTCTAGAACCAGTAATTATCTACTGTGATAATATGAGTGCAATAAACATTTCCAAAAATCCAGCCATGCATGCTAAAACAAAGTATATTTCCATCAACTATCATTATTTAAGAGAACAAGTTTAGGCAAAGGAGGTGATACTTGAGTATGTGCAATCAAAGGAACAATTGGCCAATATCTTCACCAAGCCACTGCCCAAGGATGCATTTGAGTACTTGAGAAAGAAAATAGGGGTCAAACCCTTTTCTACTAGCCAGTAAGCTAACTAGAAAGCTGCATCAGCCTACATATTATTAGAATAGCATTCATGTTGATGCAAGCAAAGAGGTGGACTTCAAAGATAAATCAATACACAACAAGGTATCTATCTACTATGAGCAAAAAAGGTATTTCCAATGGATTGGGAAATTCAAGGAATATATTATGGATAGAAAGGATCGACTTGAAATAACTATCAAAAGCTTGTTTGAAAAGATAAGATGTTTGGCATTAATGTCAAAGGGAGAGAGATACCTCATTATCATACTAACAGAGGGAGAGAAAATAGAAAGGGAGATAAAACATCAAAAGAAAAGGAGAATAGTCAAAGGGAGAGAGTTTAACACAGAAGGATAACACATCACATCAGAGAAAGAAAGATTCTACATCCATATAGTGAAGGGATTGAAGACAGAAAGAAAGCTACAAGAATCAAACCAAATCTATTAGAGCTTACCGATAGCCAAGCATTTGTAATAGTTACATTAGGAAAGCTTAATGAAACTATATATTTCATATTGTATTAACAATAGTATAGAATGATAATGTAGTATGTTGCCATTAATTCCAAAGGGAGAGATTGATGACATGTAAGTGATTGAATGTTTGAAGATGTTAAGTTGATGATCATGCAAGGCATTAAATTAGTTAATGTATTGTATTATCATTGATGTTAGCTTGATATAATCTGTATGGTCATGGAGATACTGCCAAAGACTTCAAAGAACTCATGAATCAAGGCTATGCTAATCAGTAATGCATACAAGTCAAGTATTCACTAAGTGACTGTCTACACCGACAGAGTGCACCTGACAGATAGAGTAAAAGAACAAAGTCATAGTGATACCCAACGAGGAAATGAACAAAATTACCAATGAGCAGAGTTATAGTGTTGACCGATGAGCAAGACACAGAGTAACCCGCCACCTAGAATTTCAGTGTTGCCCGACAGACAAAGATCACAAAGCTAATTAGAGTCTCACCAATGGAACAGTCATTTATCATCGATGACTAACTGAAGTGGTGACCGACAAAATAGAGAGTTCAGAAAATGACAAAATATCTAGTTGGCAGAGCTAAATATAGACTTAACTGGTTGTCTACTTTGTTTTATTCGACCAGAGATAAGTGATTGATTTAAATCT
This sequence comes from Thuja plicata, assembly GCA_018584345.1. Taxonomy (NCBI): domain Eukaryota; kingdom Viridiplantae; phylum Streptophyta; class Pinopsida; order Cupressales; family Cupressaceae; genus Thuja; species Thuja plicata. The sequence continues at coordinate 3,136,386 of MU226429.1, forward strand.
AATTTGTATAGTTGGAAAGAAGATATCTATGAGACAAATTAGGATTTATGCTTTAAATCTAATTGGCTAGATTTTTTATCACTCCAAGTATCAAGAACCAAGAAACAATGAATATTATGTCAATATAAGACACAAGCTTAATTAATTTTTGAATGCAATTAAGGGGAGTGAATAGAAAGAGGATGGTGAAGAGAAACTGATGAAGAACAACTTCATGTAGTACTAATCAAACAAGCTAAAGGGAGAGCTAAGGAATTCCATAGACACCAACAAACAGTGAAGCACAATATCACAGAGCAGAAAGTGTGCAACAAAAGGACTGAATTGATACATTGGCTAGAGAGGTAATGTACTTAAATAGATATGAAAATATGAAAATTCTAGTTGCAATATGAATAGGTCATAGTGTTTCAGTTTAACCATTGAAGCATCAAGTCTCTTAACCGATTAGGACTTAACAATCTTCTATATATTGAGGTACATCTCAAGGAGTGCCAAAAAGGTTGATTCATGAAAGTAGCATTAGATATGCCCGATGTCTATTGATAGTCTAAGAAAGATGCTAATTCAAGGATGGAAACATTAGATACCCAATACTAAATGACAACCTCTATGTATAAAAATCCTCCAACATGGTCACACCTAATAGTGTGTATGTAACCTTTAACAGGGTTGGCTCCTAACAGGACTCACTTTAGAAGAGTGAAAATTTGGGGTACCGGTCCCAGTGGGTTTTCCCTTAACATAGTTTTCACATTCTAAAATCCATGTGTTATGTGTGTATGATTCATTTATCTACTATTTTGTATCTTACATAGTTAATTTTGGATTTATCGGTATACTCTGCATATTTACTACATTTCGGTAAATAGATGACTGCTTATCGGTAAACATCCAGAAGAAGGTTTGATAGAGCAATTCAACAAGTAGTAAATTTATATAATTTATTCAAGGCATTCATCTTGTAGGACAGAAGATAACTTTTGATATAATTTATGGTTATAAGATTCACAGGGTTGATTTAAGGATTAATTTTTGAGGCCACTGATTCACCCCCCCCCCTCTCAGTTGTTTCTAACACCTAGATGCAAGGAAGAAATGACCAAAAGTGAGCTTTATGCCTGAATGTGAGATAATGGAACCAAAAGAGTCCTAAGATAGACTAGAAATGAGCTTCTAATATTTTTCATGTTTTATCTATTTCATCTTGAAGTACGTGAAATTTTGTCTGACAATAAGGTTTTTCTGAGACTTTCTAGTGAGCTGAAAATAACTTGTATGTTAGGGAATGAATATTATTTCTTGTTTTTAGAGTTATTTCTTTAGTGAGTTTAAAGCACATTAATAAATCTTTCCTTGTTAAGGGTGTCAAAAACACTTTCCCTATTACCTAGTTGCTAATAATAGAATAAAAATCTTCTCTCATAGACTTAGGTACACACTCAAATGCTAATCAGAATATGGCCATCACTAAGCACATAATAGCTCGATTCATGATGCCATATTAGCTGACTCTAAATTCAAGTGAGGGCATAAAATGATGAGTATCTTGGGGCAATTACTATTTTCCTTGCACAAAGGTTATCACCCTTTCAGAGATGAATTGGGTTTATTTTGACTACAAGTGTTTTTTATTTTTGGGCATCCGTTCGTAATCATCCCCCATAGAATTGCACAAGAAAAAATTGAGGTGTATAGCCCTATGAGTACTCAAATATGTGTAGTCTTGCAAGCAATATTAAAGCGGCTCTTCTCTACACACATTCAAGCATGTTCAAGGAATGATGTCGTAATTCTAGGAACAAAACTAACTATGTCTTCTAAGGTTTTAGCCTACAAGGAAGCGTATTGATTATAGTGAGTTGGAAGGGTTGGCATAAACCTATTCTCACTTGGGTCATCTGGGGAGATTTTTTCCTCAACTGATAGGCCCTCTAATGTTTTGAAAGCATAAAAAAGGATTGGCGAGCTTAGGAGTTCAAGATTTATGATTCTTCAAAAGAAGAAGAGCATACTCTCCTTTTCCATGCCATTTTTTCCCACAAACACTTCAAGCAAATCTTTCCCTCAAATGAATTTACTCAAAACTCAATCTCCCATGAAGAGTCTTTGATTCCTCCACTTGGAAGGAAGAGAAAATTCTCTAGTGAGACTAAGTGATAAGCTTAAGTTTGATTCTTAATTCCTATTTTATGAACACACAAAGTAATTTAAAATTAAATATTGTTTGTTCAATTTCCCCAAAGATAGGTTATTTGCTTGTTCAATTTCTATCAAAAATTAGACAATGAGTTGTTCTTTTTCCCATAATATTTAGTGCTTTGTGTTGTTCAATTACTTTCCAAAGGAATTATACAATGAAAATTGTTCAATTATCCATAATATTAAGTGCTTTGTGTTGTTCAACTACTTCCTAAAATAAATTAAACAATGAGGTTTTCCTTTGTTTAATTATCCCACAAATTCTTCTCAAATCCTAAATCAACTTTTGAGTTTTTGATTTTCCTTGAAGGAAAAGAACATAATCCTCTTATTGATTTAGCAAGTAATAGGAAAATTTTCTTAGTTTCAAAGAAAATTAAATCCTTAAACCACCTACAAACCACAAGTTAGTAATTTCTCTCCAACTTTTTGAGAAAAAGGCTCTGACAACAATCTGCAATAAAATATTAGGGTGTTGAAAAGACAAAAGAAAACAAGATCACAATATTAGTGGTTAGGAAATTTAATTTTCAAGTCAAATGACCAGATGTGATTTCCTTTCCCAAATGAAAGCCTAGAAACCATGTATACAAGACCCTTTCCCAAATGCAATGCTTTTCACAAAAGGCGACAAAATTCATGGTATGTGAGCCTTTACAAAAAATAATTTGGGATCTATCAGATGCTAGCTCTGAAATTTGGGATATTATCTAATTTCCTCAATACGATGCCATTTCCTTCATGTGATCCTTTGTGACTAAAGGAAAATTTGCACCTAAAAATAGAGAAGGCAAGTCAGCCAAAAATGAAGAGAAAGTGAGGTAAAATCTGAGGATCAACCCCACGATGGGCACCAGAAATGTGTGTGTTATTTTGTGTACCTATTTTGTACAACACAACAATTCAATAAGTCATTATATTAGTGAAAGGACAAATAAGAAAAGAGTTACAAAGCATATGTATCACTATAATTGACCTATTGCTTCTTATCTAAGAAGAGTGTGAAGAATGCTATAATTGCCCTCAAATTATGCATAAATCAGTGACATATACAAGCTTAGAATGAAATATTTGATGCTTTTAATATAAATTCTCAAGAAATGTTCATTTTAAAGCTCCAAAGTGAAATATTATAGCAATGCTAAGAAAATGAGACCTAAAATGCATTAAGATCTATGAAAATAGGAGCAGCATAAATTTGCTTTCAACAATTAAGAATTAGGGGCCCATTGAGCTTAAAATTCATTATATTTATAGAAGAATTTGGTGAATGAGAGGTTAGGATTGAAAGTGGAAGAGAGGTGGAGATTGAATCTTTGGTGATCCATGTGAGGTGATCCAAGTGATTTAATTCTCATTGGCTAGGGATTTAACTTTCCCTTTTTCAAATGGAGTTGTAATTAGGATTTATTTAATTCCTTTAATTAATTACTTTATCCATTTTTTTATTTTTATTTTATTTTATTGAATTAATTTGATTTAATTGGCTAAGGCAATTAATGTAATTTAGTGATTAAATCACTTAGGAGATTAAATTTGATTTAAATGAATTATACCAATAAATTAAAGAATTGTCTTGACATAATTAGGGGTATGATCACACTTAAGGAAAATAGGGTCTATGGTTAGAGCAGACCAAATTAGGGTAGTTACTGGTAAACCTATTCTCAAGACTAGGTCAACTGGGTCAACCTATTCCATGTACTTCTGACTATTTTTAGTCACGAACTATTGACAAGGTCCTCAAATTCCCAGATCTAATCCTAGTGTGAGTGCCACCTATTTTTGCACATATAAATAAGGAAATTGTTGTGAAGAGAGGTATTTTCCTCAATCAAACCCCAGTTTGGAATCAACCTTGAAATGAAATGAAATGAAATAAAGGAAAGCGTGCTAACATAGAGTAGAGGTTAGATCTAAAACATGAAGTGTGTTATACCTTGAAAAATAAATTATTCTTTGAATGTAATCACAAGTGTTGATGCAATATCTTTGACTCCACACAAAAACCTAAAAAGAAATCATGGAAGACATATCTTTCTTATTGATTGTTGTAGTTTTCCATAATTCTTAATGGAGAGAGAAGAGAATGAATTGAAGTAATGAGGACTTTAATACTTGTATGTATGTGCATTCTTGGATGTATATGGATAGATTCTTATGTTATGATATTCTTACTTAATGGTGAACTCCTTGTATTTCTATTAAATGAGGGAAAGAAGCTTGATCCATGGAGAATATCTCCTTGAAAATAAATTGGAATCCTTGAGATCTAATTTAGAAATCTTGACATGCAAATCTATAGGAGAGATCTTGAATTCTTCTTGTCTTATTTCCAAATGAGGAGAGGTAGGTTACTTATATACCCCTAAAAAATATTTAGAGCACACAAATTGAATAGGGCACACAAGGTTTTGGAATTTCTCCTTAACTGTTGAGCCTAACCTCTGGTTCAAATTTTAGAGGGTTAATGAGGGAATAGGCTGAATGGGGCAACCTATTCTCCCCCCCCCCAAATAATGAAATTTAAAATAGGGTTAATTGGAATGGGGATGCCAGAATAGAAAGTTGAATCATGGTTGGAGTTCCAAAAATCAATGTGGGAGCCCATACATGCTAAAATAGGGCGTAATTAAGCATCTAATTGTAGGTGCTTACAATTTAAGACAATATAGATAGAATAAGATTGTTTTTATTAAGTAATAGGTTTTGTAGTTTCCTAACAAACTCTTTGTAGGTTTTGATTTCTTATTTCTTGTGATGGAAGAAAATAGGGTGTGATGGGCATTCATACATTGGAAAAATGATGATCCAATAGGCTCAAAGATGCTCAATTCCTAATAGGATGCATGGATTCCTTCACCATGGAGTTGAAAATGACTATGTAAAAGGGAAATGAAAGAATGCAGGGACAAAATGGCAAAGAGGGGTATGTGGAAGGATCAAAGGATGTAAACCTAATTCTAATACTAGATCTGGAAATCCAAAATAGTAACTAACCTATGATCCAAATTTTAGTATAGAATGGTTGGAATAGGGTGACCTAGATGATACAGGGTGATTAGATTGTATGAGGCCCTAGGAGGCACCTTAGACCAAAAAATTCCAATGAAACTTATACCACCTATAACACTCTATTAGATCTACATATAGCCTTTTTTGCAATTGTGCCACATATCACCTGCACATAGAAAATGGAAAAATGTTGGGAAAATGAGTTTTCCTTGGTCAAACCCTTTTTAGAAATTAACCTTAAAATCAAAGTAAGAATGCATAAAAAGGAAAGTGTGTTGTTACTAGAAAAGTCTTGATAATATGTTTATACCTTTACAAGTGTTGAATTTTGCATGAAGATTCGTGCAAGTGTTGTAAATGTTGTCTTGACCTTTGATCTAGGATAAGAATATTATTGGATGCCTTCAGTAATGATTGGATCTAGAAATTACTCCTTGTCTTCCATGCTTGATGAATATCAATGTAGATATATTACCTTAATTTCTCCTTGAATTCATAGTTTAAGTATTTGAATATATAGATATGATTCTTACCGATCGAATATTTTCTTATCCAACATAAGGGAGGTAAATTTTCTTTATACATCACCTAACTATTTTGGGGCTCAAAAATCAAAGGAAGTTGATAGAGTTTTGAATATCCTACTAAATTAGGACATCATTCATCAATTCAAAATTAAGCCACTTTTATACAGAATGAGGCACCTCTTGAGGCATGGGGTAATCTATCTCATCCCATTCCTTTCTAGGCGCCCTCTACTAACTAATTAGGACTTAAATTTAAATTGGGAGTCCAATAGGATATGGGTATACCCAAAAAGTACACAAAATCAAGGTTTGAAATTTGAATAAATATAAAAGGTGACCCATTATGAAATAGGGCCTATATATGCAATAGGTGATAAATGAATTAAATTATTAAAGGAGGTGAACCTAAAATTAAGTGTCCAAATATAAATTAAGTTAAGAGAGGATAAATATTTATTAATTAAATGCATAGACAAAAAGGTCAATGATGTACAAAATCATTTCCAAACTAAAATGGGGCCTAGACAAGGACCAAAATTGTACATGATTACAATTGAGAATGCTACATTTATCAACCACTTTAGCAAGGGTATCATCCTGCTTCATACTTGTAGTAAAGTAAACCAAAGAATAGGAAAGAGCACTTATCAAGGTAAAAGAGACAAGGAAAATACCAAGCCCCCAAATGAATTAGGTCCTTATCAGTCTAAAACCAAGACAAAAGAAACATTCATATAAAGGGAGAAAAAAGAAATGAAATTAATAGCCTAGTAAGGTTAAACTTACTATGGGCCATGTAGAGAGAGAGAGAGAGAGAGAGAGAGAGAGAGAGAGAGAGAGAGAGAGAGTATCAAGTTGTGTTATATTAGTCAACCCATCCTAAGGATAACCAAGCAAATCATTGTATGAAAGGAAATCTTCCACAAAATACCCCAAGGGAAAATGTCATTTCCAAAGGAATAGACTAAAAATTGGTGCAAAAGGATTGACCAAAGGAAATAATTATCTCCAAATGAATCTGCTAAGAGGAGATTACAAAAAAAATGTAGCATTTGCTAAGTAAACTAAAAAAATGACTAGAAAATTGGATGTTTAGTGTGTGCATAATGTGTAACAAAGAGTAGAGTGTATGCTCCCTTGTTTAAGAAATTTCATATGCCTTAACGAGAGAAATAAATTTAAGGTATCATACATGTATTTGAATGACAAGAATGTTTCCACTATGATACACCTCTTGACAAGGACAACATAAGGGAAATAAAACACATGAAAAAAGGACAAACAAATCTACTAACTTTGCAGTCAATATGCATATATGTGATAATTCTTGTATATCAAGAATAATTACAATAAATTGACCTCATCCCCAAAAAGTAGTAGAACTATAAGCACAATGGAAGAAGAGCACATGAGAGAAATGAATAAAAGCCTTTTTGGGTTAATATTATTGAGACCAAAAAGATATATGGTTGCTACCACTTTTCATTATCCCCAAGAAAAAAACACAAAGGCCCACATTTACAACAATAACACATGTATGAAATAACATATATACAACTTTTTAAAGAATTAATATGCAAATAAAAGAACCCCACAATAGATTTGATCTTTTTATCACCTTGGGCCAATAAAAAATAAGGTTTTTAAAAATAAATCTAACTATAACTATTACCAAAATTTTCACTTAGGCTCAATTTGGTAGAACCATCATGCTTTCAAGAAAAAAAGTTGAATTTTGATTATTCCTACATAAATTTGAAACCAAAATTGAATTATTACATTTAATGAAGGAAACAACAAAATATAGAAAGAATATTCTACATATCTTTTTAAAAATGTGATTTTTTATTATCAAAGTATTGTACATATGTTCCACAGAAGTCATGAAACTAGATAGAATATAATTCATTGAATTTTCAATTTAGAAAAATCATATATGAATATGTGTACATTGTTAGTAATAACTGAGAGGGGGGGGGGGGGGGGGAATNGGGGGTGAATCAGTGGCCTCAAAAATTTATCCAATTTAAACTTTAATCCACCAATCAATACTTCTCAAATTATTAAGTCCCAACAAGATGTATGCCTTTGAAATACATGTAATAAATAACTATCTATCGGTTTACCTTGTCTGTCCTTATTCTCCTTGATAACCGATAAGCAGTAAACTATATTTACCGATACTCAGTAAATATGCAGAGTATACCAATTAATCCATAAATGCACATGTAGAATGTAAAACAATAAAGTAATAAACCATACACATATAACACAAGGATTTTAACATGGAAACCCTGTTAAGGGGAAAACCACTGGGACCGGTACCCCAAATTTTCAATCTTCTGAAGTAAGTCCTATTAGGAGCCAACCCTGTTAAAGGTTATAAACACACGGTTAAGTGCGACCTTGTTAGAAGATTTTTATACATAGGTTGTCACTTAGTATCTGGCATCTATGCTACCATCCTTGAATCAGTCTCATGACTGTCAATAGGATTTATGCAAATCTTACTACCATCATTAAATCATCCTCCTTCTTAGACTGTCAATAGGCTTTAGGTAAGACCAATGCTACTATCATGAGTCAACCTTCTGGTAATATTTTAGGATATACCTCAATTACAAAAGACTGTTAAGTCCTACTCTATTAAGAGACTTAATGCTTCAATGGTTAAACTGAAACAAAATGACCTATTTCTAATGCAACTAAATTGTAGATTTTTAGATTTATTTACTTACAATATCTTTCTGATCAATGTATCAATTTAATTCCTTTGTACTTAACTCTTTTTGCTCTATGATTTTGTGCCTTTTTGTTCATTGGTGTCTGCAGAATTCTTTAGCTCTCCCTCAGCTTGATTGATCAGGACTACATGAAGTTAATCCTTCATCAGTTTCTCTTCAGCATCTTCTATCAATTCACTCCCCCATGTATCTGATTTCTTGTGGAAGTGAATTATGCTTGTCTCTTAAATAGACATGATATTCCTTAATTCTTGGTTCTTGATTCTTGATTCTTAGCGTGAAAAACAATCCAGCCAAATTGATTTGCGGCTTTAACTCCTGATTTATCTTGTAGTTATCTTCTTGCCAACTATAAAAATCACTTACTTAACTATGGTCAAATAAAACAAATAAAACAACTATTTAAGTCTATCCTTTAGCTCTGCCAACTATATATTTTGTCATTTTCTGATCTCTTTGTTCCCTCGGTCAATTCTGTAGTTCGTCACCATTGAGAACTGCCAGTTCCATCGGTGTAACTTTAGTTAGCTTCGGGATCTCCATCTGTTGGGCATCATTTGATCTTATTCATTGGGAAACACTATTTTTAGCTCATCAGGCATCCTTTGATTTTTCTTCATTGGGCAACACTGTCTTCTGCTTATCAGGCATCACTGTGACTTTATCTCTGTATTTACCGATGGTGTGCACTCCGTCGGTGTAGTCTATCACTTGGTGATTACTTGACTTTTATGCATTGCTAAAAGCATAACCTTTGTTCCATTGATTCTTTGAAGTCTTTGGCATGGCCATACAGATGATATCAAGTTGACATCAATGACAATACAAACTATTAACTAATTTAATGTCTTGCATCATCTTCAACTTAATATAGTCAATCATTTAATTATTTACATGTCATCAATCTCTCCCTTTGGTATTGATGGCAACATGCTATATTATCACACTATACTATTGCTAATACAATATGAAATACAATTGTTGAGATTCATCAAATTACCAAATAGTTTGTTTTGATAACTGATAAAATGTCTGACCATTGGTAAGCTCTGTGTAAGCTTAGATTTGATTCTTGCAATTTTACTTTTTCTTCTTCTGATGTGTTGTGTCCTCTTTGACTGTTCTGCTTCTTTGATGTCTTTTTCTTTTGTTTGCAACTTTTATACCAATTCTCTCCCTTTGGATATGATCTCTCCCTGTTTGGAGTAATCTGATAATGAATAGTTTCTAATGATAATATGGATACATTCTCTCCCTTTGACAACAATGCCAAACAAATATTTTAGAAATATCTAACATTCTGTTAAATAATTACTTCCATCCATAATATATTCCTTGAATTTCCCTTATCCATTATCAATATAACAATCTGCTCTAGTGATTGGTTTTGATATATACCTTTTTGTATATAGATGTAGCTTTGAAGTTCAGCTTCTGCTTGCATCAATCATTATTGATATTCTGTTAATATATGGCTGATGCAACCGTCAGTCCTTTTACTGACTGGTAGACATGGGTTTTACCCCTAGTCTTTTTCTCAAGTACTCAAATGTATCCTTGGGTAGTGGCTTGGTGAAGATATCAGCCAATTGTTGTTTTGATTGCACATATTCAAGTATCACCTATTTTTCTTGAACTTTTTCTCTTAAATAATGATACTTGATGGCAATGTGTTTAGTCTTCGCACGCATGACTGGATTCTTGGAAATATTTATTGCACTGGTGTTATCACAATAGATAACTATTGGTTCTATGACCTTCATATGCATGCCTTCCAGCAATTATTTGATCCATGCAATATTTGAGCAGTTTGCAGTAGCAAAAACATATTTTTCTTCTAAAGCAGACTGAGAGATGCATCCTTGCTTCTTTCTAATCCATGTGACAAGCCTGTCACCCATAAAGAATGCTCCTCTAGCTGTGCTCTTCTGGTCATCAAGATTTCCAGCCCAATCAACATCAGTAAACACTTTCAATTCAAATTTGCCTTCTCTTCTATACCATAAGCTAAATTCCTCAGTATTCTTCAAATATCTTAGTATTCTTTTCACAGCAGTTATATGTGATTCCCTGGGGTTAGCTGAAAATCTAGCAACAATTCCTATTGCATGTACAATATCTGGTCCAGTGTGTACAACATACATGAGTTTCCCTATCATTGATCTGTATAGAGTTTGATTTACCTCTATTGTCTTGTCTTCCTTTGTTAATTTGCATCTAGTAGCCATCAATATTCCAACTGGTTTGGAATCTTCCATCTTGAATATTTTTAGGACTTCTTTGATGTATTTGGACTGTGTTATGAAAATACCTTCACTTTGTTGAATGATCTGAAGGCCAAGAAAGAACTTGATCTCTCCAAACATAGACATCTCAAATTCCTTTCTCATCTCATTAGTAAATGATTTGCATATCATATTATTGCCTCCAAATATGATGTCATCAACAAATATTTCAGCAATCAAAGTGTTAGCATTAGTATCTTCTTTTAAATAAAGATTACTGTTCTCACTAGTCCTTATGAATCCAATACTTATTAGATAGGAATGAAGTCATTCATACTAGGCTCTGGGAGATTTTTTTAATCCATACAAGGCTTTGTGAAGTATACATACCATGTTCCTCTTATCTGGATCCACAAACCCTTCTGGTTGTTCAATGTATACCTCTTCTTCAAGTATTCCATTTAGGAATGCTAACTTGACGTCCATTTGATATACTTTGAATCCTTTGTATGTAGCATAAGAAAGTAGAATTCTTACTCCTTCTAGCCTAGCAACAGGTGCAAAGGTTTCTCCATATTCTATACCTTCCTCTTGTGCATACCCCTTGCATACTAGTCTTGCTTTGTTCCTTGTGACTTCTCCATTCTTGTTTAGTTTGTTCCTGAATATCCATTTTGTACCGATGAAATTCTTGTCATCTGGTCTTGGCACAAGTGACCATGTCTTGTTCTTTTCAATTTGTTCAATCTCATCATTCATAGCACTTAGCCATTCTTCATTAAGCATTGACAAACTTTGGTTCAAACTCACAAATTAAGCAATTTGAGTTTAAAGACTTACTTCTTGTTCTTGTACCAGCTTTCTTATCTCCTATGATATGGTCCTCTGTATGGTTCCTTCTTACATATCTTGCAAGTACAGGTACAACTCTTTGCATATCAGCTTGATCTTCATTACCTTGCACATTATTTTGATCATTATCCTGACCGTCGGTAACAACATTCTGACCGTCGGTT
>MU226429.1:3156078-3169510 GCA_018584345.1 Thuja plicata
CGTAGTTATCTTCTTGCCAACTATACAAATCACTTACTTAACTATGGTTGAATAAAACAAATAAAACAACCAGTTAAGTCTATCCTTTAGCTCTGCCAGCTAGATATTTTGTCATTTTCTGATCTCTCTATTTCATTGGTCAATTCAGCAGTTCATCGCTAGTGACAACTGCCAGTTTCATCGGTGTAACTTCAGTTAGCTTTGGGATCTCCATCTATTGGGCATCATTGGATCTTGTTCATTGGGCAACACTTTTTTTAGCTCATCAGGCATCCTTTGATTCTTCTTCATTGGGCAACACTGTCTTCTACTCATCGGGCATCACTGTGACTTTATCTCTGTATTTACCGATGGTGTGTACTCTGTCGGTGTAGTCTGTCACTTGGTGAATACTTGACTTTTATGCATTGCTAAAAGCATAACCTCTATTCCATTGATTCTCTAAAGTTGACATCAATGACAATACAAACTATTAACTGATTTAATGTCTTGCATCATCTTCAACTTAATATATTCAATCATTTAATCAGTTACATGTCATCATACATAAAAGAAAAGAAAAGAAGTAAGGTAGAGGCAAGTCATTACCTGAATGACTGGCGTGAGTGGACAAAGATCTTTAAAGATTTTGACCATTAGAGTCTTTGAATCTTTGCACTTTTGAGCCCTTGTTCCTCACTGTCCTGAACCTAAAAAAATGAAGAGATACAATGTGTTATAAAATTTTGTTTTGAGCAATGATTGTATCTTACTCCATGAATTTTCCCATATATATATATATATATATATATATATATATATATATATTCCAAAATTGAGCAACAATGATTTATTCCTAACTGATTTTCTTCATGTATAGTGTTAGTTGTCTCTCTAGTTAGCAAGTGGGGCTAAATGTCGATCCCACAACGGTTTGAGCCGAACTTTTTAACTAGAGACAAAGACACAAAGAGATATTATATGATCAAGTACATTCAACATCAATTAACAAGTACAATTAATCCTCCTATACTAGAGTCATTTGAGGAAGAATTTATAATCATTTAATTGCATGGTCACACATTCAATGGAGCAACATTTCATTATATCAAAGCACAACATTATGAAGGTCTTGAAGAATACAAAAAAAAGATTGAGTCAAGTCAATAATCCAACTCAAACTAGGGTAGTGGTAACATTGATCAATGAACATTATTCATAAGTACCAAATGCTAGTATATCATCTGACCAAAGAATCAAAATACCATGTCACTTTTGGTAGACACAAAAAGTAGCTAATTTCAAAATCAGCTTGGTTATAGTAAAATATGCAATTATTAAATTACATGATCTAGACAATAATCTGCTATGACTAGAGGTCATGGTAAGCATCAATGCCATCTGAGTTAGAATGCAACAAATGATAGTGGTAATATCTGATAATCTTAAAGGATAATATTTGTCATTAGTATATAAGGAAATAGTTTTTGGATTGTTGGTTTACATGATCACCGAGTGACAACATTCAGTCAAGTGTAGTGGACACCAAAAATAGACAAGTACAATGGTCACCAAAAATGTTAGTGCAGTGAACATCGAATGATGAACTATAATTGATTGAATGTTTGAAGATGTTAAGTTGATGATCACTGAGCTGCTGAAATTTAATGCAAGACATTAAATCCTTTAATGTATTGTATTGTCATTGATTTAAACTTGATATAATCTTATTGGTCATATACATATTGCCAAAGACTTCAAAGAATCAAAGAGATAAAGGTTATGCTATCAGTAATGCATAAATGTTTAGTATACACCAAGTGAAAACAAACACCGACGGATAGTGAAAACTGACAGATAGAGAACCCTTAGAAGAGTCAGAGTGTAACCCGAGAAAGTTACCTGAGCAAGCATTACTGAGTAGAACCAAAGAGATACCCGAGCATAACTAAAATTTATAGTGTTTCCCAATGGATAGACAACTCTGATGGACAGAGATGCCCGAGGACAATTGAAGTCATGACCGAGCACAATTGAAGTGTTGACCGATGAGAACTTAAGTTCTCAAATGAATAAAGACTTAGTTGGTAGGAGCTAATTCTAGAGTTAACTGATTGATTACATTGTTTTCATCGACCAATTATAAGCTAGAGATTTAAAGATAGTTTTATTCCAGTTGTCAAGGAGAATCTAAGGGATAAAACTAAAGAAAGCTTTAAAGAAAGAAAGTTGAGAATTGTGGATCACGTCAAGAACAAGAAAGACAAGGACTTAGAAAAGGTGAAATCATGTCTATAAAAGAGACAAGCTAATTCATTATGAATTGGGTGAGAATAGAAGAGGATTCTGAAGAGAATATTTCTGATAAAAGAAGTCTTCATACATCCCTGATCAAACAAGCTGAAGAATAGAGCTAAAGATTCTGCAAACACCAAGCAATAGAGAATAAATAGCATCACTGAGAAGATAGAAGTGGAGAAAAGGAAGAAAAAAAAAGACAAATATTCATCAAAAAATGTATTATGAGATTACAATAGATCTGAATATTTGCAAGTTTAAGTTATATATATGAACATATCATATACTGTTTTAGTTTAACCATTGATTCATAAAATTTCTTAATAGAGTGAGATTTAACTATCCTTTATATATTGAGATATAGCCCAAGGAGTATCAAAATTTTTCTCATGAATATAGCATAGTGAAATTCCAGATATCAAGTGACAAACTATTATATTAAATCCTCTAACAAGGTCACACTTAACAGTGTGTTTGTAACCTTTAACAGGGTTGGCTCTCCACCCAGCTCACTTTAGAAGAGTGAAGATTTTGGGTTATCGGTCCCAAGTGGGTTTTCCCCTAACAAGGTTTCCACATTAAAAATACATGTGTCAAATGTGTATATGGTTCGTTGCTTTGATGTTTTTCTTTTCACATTACTAAATTGGATTGATTAGTAAACATTAAGTTACTTATTATATTTTTGTAAAGACTAGTAAAGGCTAGACTGCTATTCGGTAAAGCATAAGTAAAAGGATAAATAGAATAAATCCAAGTAGTAGTTAAATTTGATAAGATTGTTTAAAGGCATAAATCTTGTAGGACTAAATATAAATAGAGGTTTATATCTATGGTATAAAGTTTTGGGTTGATTTATTGGGTTAATTCTTGAGCCCACTGATTCACCCCCCGCCCTCCCCTCTCAGTTATTGTAACAATTGGTATCAGAGCTTGCGTGCTTAGAAAGGCATTTTCAAGACCTAAGCTAAAGATCACAAGATGAGAAAAAGGGATGTGCCTGAGTTGAACAAGGACAACTTTGCATCATGGAAAAGAAGGGTAAGACTTGACCTATTAGGTATTGGAAATGATGTTACTCAATACTTGGATAATGAATATGTGTTTCCTATAGGAACTCACACACTTGATCAATTGAGAGAAAATCATGAGCACAATTATATGATGATAGAAATTTCTTCCTTACTGTCCAATGTTGAATTTGAAGTTGTCAAAACATGCACCACTGCATAGAAAATGTGGGACAAATTGAAGCTAGTACATGGAGGAGATGCAAATGTACTAAGAGCTAAGGAAGAAAGGATAAGAGGAAAGTTTGATGACCTAAGAATGAAAGAAGGAGAAAACATCACTTAGTATAGCTGCAGAATCAAAGAGGTAGTCAATGCTATCCAAGGAGTAGGAGGTGTACTTAAAGAAGAAACAGTGGTAAATAAAATCCTAAGAACCTTACTGCTTGTTTATGCTATTAGAGTATCTTCTATACAAGAAATGAGAGCAATAGAAAATAAAAATGTCACTCTAGATAGTTTGATTGGTAGACTTATTTCATTTGAGATGAATAACTTTGACAACAATGTCTTACCATCTATTGATTCTGCATTTAAATCTTCTTTAAAGATAAGTAAATCAAGTCATAAGCACACTATGATAAATGATAGTGAAAGTGATAGTGATGACTAACTTGATGAAATTGAAGCACTAATGGCTAGAAGATTGTAGAGAGGCAAATGTAGATACAAAGGTAAATTACTATTGGTATATTTTAATTGTAAAGAGATTGGACACTTTTCTGCTAGATGTCCTAACAAAATAAAACATGGCAAAATTAAGGATAGAACTTGCGAAAAGAAGTTTGACAGAGGTGATGACCAAAAATCTGATAGAAGAGACAAACAAGACTACAAGGACAAAGGGAATAAATCTTGTTACCTTGTTGAGAATAAAGCTAGAAATACTGAAACCAAATCTGATTAAGATATTGAGTTAGTATTTTTTTTATGAAGGATGATTCAGATGAAGAAGAAAGGTATTGATGTAGAATGGGCAGTCAGAAGTGCCAAAAGGACCCGTTGGTCCTTCAAATCTTCAAATTCCAAGAGGGTAGCAACAAAGAAGGGTGTTCCAAAAGGAAATGTGCCTCTAAACTTATCCCAAGTGCATAAATGACTTGTATCTAGGTTATCAAAACCTATCCCAAATAGGGTACCCTAATCCCTAGGTTCTACCAAGTCTCCAACACCAACTTCCAATAGTTGGATAATAAACACTTACACCAATCTGACACCAACTCCCCATTAAATGACTCCAAGGACTAGGGGTGACCTATGCTAAATAATTTGGTCTATTTAGGTACCTAGGTAAAGGATCCAATGATCCTACTAACCATGTACACCAATTTGGGCATGGTTTCTTTGATAGGCTACTTCTAGGCTTGTAGCCTGTTCAAATGGAAATTTTGACTTAGTATAAAAGTACTCCACATGAATCTCCCAAAAAATAAGAGATTAAGATACCCTTTATGGCCTAGAAGATTATACTAAAGAACCAATGTTTGGAAGCGAAAGGGGAACAAAAAGATACATTGTTTTGTCTAAGTAAATAGGGTTAATTAGGCCTCCAAATACACTATAGGTACCCATTTCATACAAAAAGGACCCAATCCAACACTTGGATCATGTGAAGGTATGAAAAAGGACTTATTATTCTCAAATTTAGGCATTGATGAATCTCCAATGGTGAGTTATGTGGACTGTACTAAATTGCTTGATTGGTGCACACGTGGTCTTGTACACCTAGGGAATCATTTTACACCCATCTCCCTGCATATTACCAAACCAAACCTGCATAATCTTAAGGGGAATGGTTAATACATTAATTCCACCAAGGGGCATTA
Source organism: Thuja plicata (assembly GCA_018584345.1). Classification (NCBI taxonomy): domain Eukaryota; kingdom Viridiplantae; phylum Streptophyta; class Pinopsida; order Cupressales; family Cupressaceae; genus Thuja; species Thuja plicata. The sequence continues at coordinate 3,161,252 of MU226429.1, forward strand.
GATTCCCATGGTGGAATTGAGAGATAAGAACAATTGTTTACTAAAATCCTAGGTTAGGGCCTAAAAACCAAGAAGCAAGAGTAAAAATGCTATAACTTTCAATGGAGAGCGAGTTACGACATGAAACCAAATGAAAATGAAAGGTAATTCATAGGGCTATCTTAAAATTTCAATATTTCACATCCAATTTTCCATACATGTCTGTACCAATTCACTATTTCTCTAATTTGCAGGAAAATGGTTGATTTTATTGATTTTGAATGCCAAATTACAAAAGTCATCCTAGCACCTGCCTATAAGGGATTATGTAGGAATTCCAAATGGTTACATATTATTTTTAAAATAATTATCTTTTTGGGAATGGATTATAAAACATTTGACAAAAATTTGTTAATGTTGCTAAAAGTTGCTTGACAACTTTTTAGCAACTTTGCAATAATTTTGCAACTTTCATCGTAAGTGACCAAACTTGGTCCAAACCTATAATTTATGATCCCAAATGGATAAAAAAAATAATAAAAAATGAAAATATGATAAAATAACCTATCCTTAATGTTTAGGACATTATTTGACCAATATTTGACCAAGGGCTTATTAAATGTCAATCTTGGGACTAGGTCTTACAAAGGGTGTCCAATATGAAACCTTTATTTCTAACTTGACCTAGAGGCCACTAGAACCTTCAAGGAATAAATAAGTGAAAAAAAAACACTTATTTTATCTAGGGTTTTCTTTCACCATACCCCCCATGAGGCTTTGAACTCAAGTTCCCACTTGAGGTTAACTGATCAATAGTGATGCCATTCTGTTTGATTTGTTCCTCTGTCATCCAGGTAGCATCAATGTTAGGGAGTCCTTTCCAATTTACCAGATACTACATATACTTTTGATTCCTTTTTTTCTCCAGCACTTTGGAGAGAATAATTTTTTCTAACTCCACTGGTTTGCTTTGTGGAATATTTGTGACATAGTCTCCATCCTCCTCATGTTGTGGATCCTGCACATTTGTAACATCTGAAACACATTTGTTAGGGGTGAGATCTAAAACATTAAATATAGGAGAGATTAATAGTGTAGGAGGAAGAGATATTTCATAATAATTTGCATCCATATTGTTGAGAATGGTGCATGGCCCAAATTTATTCATGTGTAACTTTGAGTATTTTCCCTTGGGTAGTCTCTCCTTTCTTAGGTAAGCCCATACTTTATCTCCAATTTGGAAATGGATTTCTCTTCTCTTCTTATCTACTTGTTCTTTGTATTTCATGGTAGACTGCTTGAATGTGTCTTTGACTTCTTCTTTTACCTTGGCGATTAGCTTTCCTAGATCTTCACCTTGTGCACTCACCCTGAAATCTGAAGGCAACTCTACCAAATCTAGAGGACCCTTAGGATGTAGGCCATAGACAGTTTGAAAAGGTATTTTTCCCGTAGACCTATTTAAGGAGTCATTTAAGGAAAATTATTCTTGGGGAAGAATCATATCCTAACTTTGAGTGTAATTTTTTTATGAGACACCTTAGGAGATTTCCAAGTGACCTATTTATAACCTCTATTTTCCCATCTGTTTGTCAGTGGTATGCTAAACTATAGATCAAATTTGTACCTATCTTCTTGAAAAGTGTCCTCCAAAAGTTTCCTTGAAATGTTACATCTCTATCTGGAAATATTGTTTGTGGTAGGCCATGTTTTCTAACCACTTCCTTGAAGAATGGGTGTGCTATGTGTGAGGCATCATTTGTGCTCTTGTAAGGGACAAAATGCACTATTTTGTTAAATCTATCAACTATGAAAAATATACTATCATACCCTTGTTTTGTTCTTGGTAGACTCATTACAAAATCCATAGAGATTGACTCCCATGGTCTAGTGGGTTTAGGCAGAGGCTGGTAAAATCCTTGGTTAGTGGACACTCCTTTCAGTTGCTAACAAATGGTACATATTTAAAAAAAAATTCTAATACCCTTACCCAATTTTGGCTAAAAGTAACTCCTCTTCACCAAGTCTATTGTCTTATCTATTCAAAAGTGACCACCCATGCCCCCACAATTCTTTTCTATGATTATATTTGTACTCATGGAACACTTAGGAATGCATAACTGAGACCCCTTAAATAAAAGATCATTTTGTATCAAAAAATCACAAAAATCAGCGTGATACCTTCCTGTTAGATTTTTTGACACCTCAAAGGCTTCTCCAAAATTTGAATCTCTAGCATATGGAATTTTGAGTGAGTCAATGCCCACACTTTGAAGTTGAACTTCTTCAATTAATCCAAACCATCTACTAAGTGCATCAACCACCTTGTTGGCTAGAAATTTTTTGTGCGTTATGTTGAAGGTGTAGGCCTACAATTGTTCCATTCATTTTATATGTCTAACCCCTAGTTTGTCCTGAGTATTGAAAAAACTCAATGCATGGTTATCAATGAAACTATAAACTCCTTTGGAAGAAAGTAATGTATCCATTTTTTAAGTGCTTGAACCATGACATATAATTCCAAATCATAAGTAAAGTAATTTTTATTTTCATCATTTAACTTTTCAAAGAAGAATGCCACTGCCTTACCTTCTTGTCTTAGAACAACACCTATTGCCTAGTTTCTTGCATCTATCTCCACAACAAAAACCTTATTGAAATCAGGTAGGGTTATTATTGGATATTGGGATACCATATTCTTAAGGTATTGGAGGGAATCATTAGCCTCTTAGTCAATGAAAACTTAGTCTTTTTCCGCCCTTAATAGTGTTCAACATAGGAGCACACACATGACTAAAATTTTTGATAAATTTTCTATAAAAAGTGGCAAGACCATGAAAGCTTCTAACATCACCTTGAATCTTTGGTGTAGGATAGTTTATAATAGCTTCAACTTTGTTAGGATCCATTTTAAGGGTGCCATGAGAGATGAAAAACCCTAGGAAGGTAAGTTCCTTCCTCATAAACATGCACTTTTCAAATTTGATTACTAGTTTGTGATGATGGAGCCTCCTCAAAACCTATTCCACATGTTCAAGATGTTCTTCTTTTCTATGACTTTAAATGAGTATGTTGTCAAGATAGATTACTACAAACTTTCTAATAAAATAAATGAAAATCTCATTCATGAGCATCATGAATGTACTCGGGGCATTTCTTAAACTAAAAGGCATGAAAAGCCATTCAAATATGACTTCATTTGTTTTGAATGTGATCTTCCATTCATCCACTAGCTTTATTCTTATTTGGTGATATCCTAATTTCAAGTCTATCTTGGTGAAGTAACAAGCATTTCCTAATTGATTAAGTAAGTCTTCCATTCTTGGGATGGGTAATTTGTATCTTATAGTAATTGTTTTTATGGCCCTACTATCTATACATAACCTCCACTTTCCATATTTCTTGTCTGCTAGGACTGATGGGACAACACATGGGCTAAGGCTCTTTTGAATCAATCCCTTCTCAATCAACTCACTCATGGGTCATTTTATAAGGTGCCTTATCAGGAAAAGAGGAGCCATGTATCAAGTCTATTTGATGACTAATGTCTCTTAAGGGAGGGAGGCTTGAGGGTTGGTCACTGCCCATGACATCATTGTATTTATCCAATAGTGTCTTGATTTCCTTTGGTATGTGTTCCTTCTCACATGTTTCCACACTATCCTTAGGCTTGGAAAAGAGTATAAAACTTTGAGATTTAGGTTCCTTCAATGGCTTCATCAACTGTTTCTCCCCTATAGTGATGACGGTGGGCTCTTTTTCTATTTTTGAGTCAGGTAGGGGATTCATGGTGAATGTTACCCCATTTTTGGTGATGGAGTGGGTGTTCTTCCTACAATAATGTGTGGCATACACATCATATTTCCAAGGTCTACCTAGTAAGGTGTGGGAAGCATACATTTCCACTACATCACATAGTACTTTATCTTTAAAATATGCTATAGAAAATTCTATCCAAGCTTGCTCAGTTACTAGAGTTTGTTGACCTTTGGTTAGCTAAGAGACATGGTAGGGAAAGGGGTGTGGCTTCTTCCATAGGTTTAGTTTTTGGACCATTTAAAAAGACACTAAATTTTTAGTTGAACCAGAATCTATAAGGAGATTGCATACCTTTCCATGGAATTTGATCTTTTTCCTGAAGAGGTTCTTCCTTTGAGGTGGTTCTTGGGTTTGTTGTACTTGTATGAAAGCTTGCCTCATCATCAAACATGCTCCTTCCCCTAGTTCTATATCCCTTGGATTAGTGTTTTCCTCTTGTTTATCCTCTTCAATGAGTTGTGTCCTTCTCTCCCTTAATCATTTTATTCCTTTTCTCTGGGCATCTCCCTCCATGGTGTCCTAGGTGGTTGCACTAATAGCATTTCAATGGTCCATTTCCTCTTCCTCTTCCTCTGTTGAAGCGTCTCCTTCCCCTAAAGTTCCCTCTAAAGTTTGATTCACCATGTTCTTTGTCTCCTAGGCCTTGGTCAGGGGTCTTACTACTTCCACCCTATTGTCCTCTATTCCAAGAGGTACCCCTTCCTCTAAAACTCTTTCCACCATAATTTCTCTTTCCCTTGCCTAAGTCTTGGTTTCTTTTACACTTCTCCTCTACCTTGATTACCATATGATAGAATTTAGTTACTGATATAGGGATGTGTAGGATTAATTCTTCTTGAATGGACACCTTGAGACTATTCATGTACCTTTCTATCTTTTCTTCCTCATTCTCTACTGCATTAGTCTTCATGCATGGTTTCAGGAACACCTTAGTATAGGAGCCTACATCCATGTATTTTTGCTTTAGATTTTTCTTCCTCCTATGGATTTTCACCCCATAGTCTTCTGGTACATGTGTCACCTTTATCAATGCTATGATCTTGTTCCATGAAGTGATCATGCTTCTACCATTCTTCACCCTCTCTATCTGGATGAAATTCCACCAAGTTAGGGCTGCTCCCTTCAACTTGGATTTTTCCATCTTTACTCTTTGCTTCTTAGGAATTTATTCACATTAAAATAATCTTGTCAAGGCCTCAATCCAATCTAAGGCCAAGTCTACATTCATCTTCCCATTGAAAGTTGGTAAGTCCAACTTCTCTTCCATGGTTCTTCTCCCCATAGATTTTAGGGCATCTAAGAGGGGTCTTTGATCTGTAGGGATTTTCTCATCCTGATTAGGAGTGTCATGTTCCTCTTCACTACTTTACTCACCATCAGATATGTATTATCTTCCTCTCTCTACCTTGTTCTCAAGTTATTGAAGCCTCTTGGTCAGTAATGCATTCACTACCTTTTTTTCTCTCACTATCCTTGCAAGTTCCATGTTTGTAACCCTTGTAGGGATGTATTCATCCTCAGCTATAGACATGGCTCTAATACCACTTGATGTAGAGTGGGAAGTAAGAAGTCCCAAAAGTACCAATTGGTCCTTCAAATTCCAAGAGGGTAGCAACCAAGAAGGGTGTTCCAAAAGGCAATATGCCTCTACACTTATCCCAAGTGTAGAAATGACTTGTATTTAGGTTATCACAACCTATACCAAATAGGGTAACCTAATCACTAGGTTCTACCAAGTCTCCAACACCAAATTCCAATAGTTGGATACTAAACACTTACAAAAATTTGACACCAACTCCCCATGAAATGACTCCAAGGGCCAGGGGTGACCTATGCTCAATAATTTGGTCTATTTAGGTCCCTAGGGAAAGGATCCAATGATCCTACTCACTATGTACACTAGTTTGGGCATGGTTGCTTTGATAGGATACTTCTAGGCTTGTAGCATTTTCAAATGGAAATTTTGACTTAGTATAAAAGTACTCTACATGTCTCTCTCCAAAAATTAGAGATTCAGATAACCTTTATGGCCTAGGGGATTATACCAAAGCACCAATGTTTGGAAGTGAAAGGGGACCAAAAAGATACACTATTTTGTCTAAGAAAATAGGGCTAATTATGCCTTCAAATACACTACAAGTACCCCTTCCATACAACAAGGACCCAATCAAACACTTGGATCATGTGAAGGTATGAAAAAGGACTTATCAATCTCAAATTCAGGCCTTGATGAATCTCCAATGGTGAGTTATGTGGACTATACTCAATTGCTTGATTGGTGCACACATGGTCTTGTACACCTAGGGAATCATTTTACACCCATCTCCTTGCATGTTACCAAACCAAACTTGCATAATCTTAAAGGGAATGGTTAATACAGGAATTCCACCAAGGGGCATTAGATTCCCATGGTGGAATTGAGAGATAAGAACAATTGTTTACTAAAACCCTAGGTTAGGGCCTAAAAACCAGGAAGCATGAGTAAAAATGCTATAAATTTTAATGAAAAGAGAGTTAGGACATGAAAAAAATGAAAATGAGAGGTACTTCACATGGATATCTGAAAATGTCAGGCTTTCACATCTAATCATCCATACCTATCTGTACCAATTCATTGTTTCTCTAATTTGCAAGAAAATAATTGATTTTATTGATTTTAAATGCCAAATTACAAAAGTCATCCTACCACCTGACTATAAGGGCTTATTTAGGAATTCCCAATGGTTACATCTACTTTTTAAACTAATTATCTATTTGGGAATGGATTATACAACATTTGAAAAAAGTTGCTTGTCAAATTTTTAGCAACTTTCCAATAATTTTGCAAATTTCATCCTAAGTGACCAAACTTAGTCCAAGCCTATAATTTATGATCCCACATGGATCAAAACATAATAAAACATGAAAATATGAGAAAATAACCTATCCTTAAGGTTTAGGACATTATTTGACCTATAGATGACCAAGGGCTTATTAAATGTCAATCTTAGGACTAGGTCTTACAAAGGGTGTTTAATATGAAACCTTTATTTATAACTTGACCTAGAGGCCACTAGGACCTTCAAGGAATTCATAAGTGCAAAATAGAAGACTTAGTTTATCTAGGGTGCTCTTCAACCAGGTATGTTGAGACTACACTCATATCTAAGGTTAGTAAAAATGATTTCTAGATTATTGATGTTGGTTGTACTCACCACATGACTTGAAATAAGGAAAAGTTTGAAACTTTTGAATACTATAATGGTGGATCAGTAAGAATGGTTAATGACTCACCTTGTTCGGTTGAAGGTAAAGGAATAATAATGTTGAATAATATGATCAAATGTGAAAATTCATATTGGGTGAAAGGACTTAACTATAATCTATTGAGTGTTTCACAAATGAATAACGTAGGTCACCGAGTTGCATTTGAGAAAAAAAGGAAAAGATGTTTAATGAATCAAGAAGGTTGATCAGAACTAGTGAACAGTTAAGGTAACCTATTCTATCTTGATGATATTAAAACCACTTATTTAATGGCTATAAATTAAGACATATGGTTGTGGCATAAAAGATTATGTCATGTGAATTTTGACAACATGGTTAGTATAAGAAATAAAAGGAAAGTAACAAGCTTATCGAGCATCTCAAAGCCCAACCATGTCATGTGGAAGAATTGCCAGAAAGGTAAAATGAAAAAGTCTAGTTTCAAGAGAAAAACCTACACATCTAATGCTATTCTAGAATTAATCCATACTGATCTATGTGGAGTCATGAGAACTAAGAGTTGTATGTGTCTAAATTTTGACCTCTAAATCAGGCACAACACAACATAGTCATTGCTCAATCATTGAATCACAAAAATGAACATGAATTGATCATTCCACAATATCAATTGAATCAACCTGCTGCCTCCTATTTAGTCAGGGTGTTTAATTACTCTCAAAATGAGAGCCAAAAACCATAGACCATTGCTAAAATGGAGGATTTGAAATCTTTGAAAATAGAAATGAAACTTATTCTATATGAGAGATGCAATTGTAATCTAGGAATGAAAATGCAGATTTTACACTAAGAACTTGAAAAAGATAAAATAATTAAGCTACTTGATAGATAAACAAACTAAATTAAGATGCAAAATGTCGTTAAGCTAAATGAAATTACACTAAAATATGCAATAAAGCTTACAAGTGAGAGAATCTAATTCGCTATAGTTTTGGTACTCTAAAAATTGCTCTCCCAAATGAAGGAAAGAAGGTCCATAATATAGAAAATCCTAAAGAGAGGATGAAGAGTTTCTTGGGAAGAAATGGCTAACTCTTCATTTCCATGGAGGAAGGTGAGACAAAATGAAGAATTATTTAATTAAATAAATGAATTATTGCCACATGGGTGGCTTTTCATATTGAATTATTGAATTCAAGTGAGGATAATTCATTCAAATAACCAAATAATATTTAATTCCTTTGATGTGTATTAGCT
>MU226429.1:3169560-3185138 GCA_018584345.1 Thuja plicata
TCATTCAAATAACCAAATAATATTTAATTCCTTTGATGTGTATTAGCTAAAGGGGGTGGGATTAATTTAATTTAAAAGAACTTAGGACTTTAGAATTAAATTAATTAATCATAGGGATTTTTAGCTAGTAAATCTTGAAAATTTAGGAATTAAATATCGTATAAGATTTATGCAAATTTAGGTTTTCTGGATTTGAGACTAAGTTAATTAAAGACAATTAGGAAGGATAATTTTCCTAGTACAATAGGACTTTGATGATGAGAAAATGCACCAAAATTGATTAGAATTGTAAGGTGCCAATTTTGGGGTGTTACATTTTGCCCCTCTTTGAATTGATGTGAGAGCAGTGCATTGATTCAAAGAATAGTCTGATGTGATAGATGAAGATTTTTGGATTCTTGGTTAGGTTTCCAAGACACCGATCAGATCTAGAATCAAACCATCTTCAGAACAAAGCATGATTCTCCAAAGTCTAAGTTAGATTTCAAAGACAACGGTCCAAATACCAATTGAGAGAAGATTGGAATCGGGGTTAGATTGCCCCAATGCCCACTGATATCTGATGAAGATTTAGGAATATCTCTAGAATCAGGGTTAGATTTTCCCAATATGAAGGTTAGCCCTTCGAGATCTGGGTTAGGTTTCCCAGATAACGATTGAAAAGAGATTTTGAGAGCCATCTTGAGAACGAAGCATGAATTTCAAGAATTAGGGTTAGATTTCACCAATACCTAATGAGATTTCAAGAATCATCTCTAGAATGAAGCTTGATCCTTGAGGATCTGAGTTAGATTTCTCAAATACCTAGAAAGATAGATGACAAGATGTGAGGCATCAAAATGCCCCTAGAGATTCAAGATCATGGAATATCCAATTTTGACCATAAGGTACAAAACACTGAATATGCCCCAAGTGATCAGATGCCCCTAACAATGGGGACTTTTGATTCAGATCAGACTAATTTGAGAATGATTTGAAAAGATTCAATGATGCAATCATCCTGCTCCCTCGGAAGTGAAATTGAAAGATGACACCACAGAAAGATGATCGACAACAAAAGATTGAAGATAGAAGTAAGATCAAAGATCCAAAGGAATGGAGAGATAGATTAAGAGAATGCAAAATTGATTTAGAGCGATCGGGAGGTCCTATTAACAAGGTTTGACCATAGTTGACCAAGTTTGACTAGAATTGACTAGAGTTGAATTTTGATGAAAAGATTGCAGAAGCCGAGAAAATGATGACAAGAGATGATTCTGACAAGAAAGTGACCTCAAAAATTTGACTGCACAAGAGTCAGAGCACGTTGGTCCCAAAATTTTAAAATGCAATTTTGAGCTACTTAGGAGTGTCATATTTTGATTTCGACCACAAAAATGGGTTCAAATGGTTGATTTAGCCAAGGGTGCAATTTTCATTGAAAACGGAGCACTTTTGAAACTTATGTCAAAAGCTATATAAGGACCAGAGGGTTCATTTTCAAATCATTATTCACTTTTGAATTTATAGATGGTGAGAGCTTACGCTGATATTGATAGCATTCCTTTGCATACACATCGATTCGAGCACTCTCGATGACACAATCGACCACCGAAGTATGATGCACCTGTAAGTAAACTAAAAACCATCTTGCATTTCAAATTTTTATCGATTTTAGATCTTTTAAGCATGTTTTTAGAGCTTTTACATCCAGTTAGGTCAAGTCTCACATGAGGAAATAGTTTCCTCACGCCGGTCAAGGTCACCCCTCACGCGAGAAATTGGTTTCCTCACGTAGGTTAGGGCTTCCTCACACAAGGTCCCTCTGTGAGCTCATGCCAGGTGCACCATGATGTCACATGAGATTTCATCTCCAGTGACGAAATATCACACGAAGAGAGATCCTATCTCATGCGAAATAGAAATCTCGCACGGGAAAAGAGTTTCCTTGCATGGGAACTTCTTGCAGCCCAAAAAGTTGTCCTCCAGTATGTCACAGAATCAACCAATTAGAATGCCTTAGAACTATGTTTAGGATAGATCCATAACTGCTTTTGTTGTCATTTCTTTGAAGAACCATCATGTTGAGACACTGATCAAAAGTCATCACTTTCTTTGCAAGTTGAATTCCTCGATGTTACATTCTGATCACACTATCCTATCATAGGTGAGCTGGTGCAGATATTGACAGATGCTAATGGTGCCCATCTTGTCGGGGTAGGACTGTCATATCTTCATGATGTACCCAAGATTCAGTAAATCACAGTCTATTGGGTGCACTTGTCAAGCATTTCCATTTGGAGACAAACACTTTCCATTTTCCACAGGAGGAGATGACAGTCACCCCTAAGGATATATACAAGATCATGAGAGTACCATTCTATAGGGCTTGCATGGAGTATGATACCTAGCTAAGGGAAGGCACACTTGTGCTGAGAGAGATCTTCCAGGATGATTTGGTGATGGGTCAAGAAATCTCTTGGGAGGATCTAACGAGTAGGTATGGTGTAGAGCACACAATAGCAGTTTTCTTGGTGATGTTCTTGAGTTTCCATTTGGTGTCAGATCAAGGTCAGCATAGATTGGAGTGCATCTGGGGAGTCATGATATAGTGGATGTTACCTAGCCCAGTAGTGAGGTTTTGATGGGGTGAGTGCATGCTCGCACAGATGTACCATGAAATGCATGAGATCATGTATCGAAGCACACAGACCATGGTGGCAAGAGTCCTGGTTTTACAGATCTGGGCCTGGGAGCACCTTCCCATATGTCAATCATTTTTTCATGATACTCAGCAGCCCTTAGAGCCATATATCTATAGGTATGCAGGTTGTATGACTTAGCCAGTGCTGAGTAATATAGAGTAGTGGTTGGCATAGTTGGATGACATGGAAATAGTTATATGGAGGCCTTGTGTTGGTGCCTAAAAATGAAGGATCAGATTTGGCCAACTGATAGGTACACACTAGTACCTTTGCAATTCTAGCTTCATTAGGCCAAGGTTGGTAGGCCTAATTCTTCTTCAATCTAAATAATCTTCTATGATGCCTAACTGCATACACAAACAATCAAATCTCCTCCCAAGGTGTTAAATCATCCTTGGAGGTAACAATATAATCTCTCTATGCTATTCAATATATAAAATTTAAACTAAATTGACTTGTCCGTAAAAAACCCTAATTTAATAAATGCTCTAAAAATTGATTAAAATATCAACAAAACTACAAAATATGAATCAAAAGATAATATTCAGATAACAAGATCAGTGCCTACTTAAAATATGGGTTATAGAGTCAAGAAAATCTAGTCTTACATACAATCAAAGACAATTTTAAAAACTTGCTTTTAGTAAAACAAGATCATCACCTCACAAGCTTCCGCTTGAATTACAATTCAATTTAACAAACACAATTAATCTTATTGAATTTAACTCGACTTAGGAGACCAAAAAGAACAATAGAAGACACTCAGATCTAACTATTGATATTCAAATTGTATATATTAAAACTGAATTATACAATCAAGGAATATAACACAGTGAGGCACTCTAACACAGAGAGTATCTGAAAGACTAACTGAAAACCAATAACAATATAATCATAGAAAGCAGAGTAACACTTATCTCATTTGATATCTAAAAATTTGTACATAATGACTCATGTTTGCAGTAATGTCCGTTCTCTTCTGGAATTGTATCTTCCAAAAAATCTCATTGTAATCTTTTAAGTTTATTTTGACTTAATATTTATATGGTTCTCAAAATTTCCCATGAAAGGACATACCCTTCCACAAAAACCTAATACCAACAACTAACCCCAAAAATTACAAACTTAACCATATACATGGTTTTAGGAAAAAAATTTCCCGTACAACAAATTTAATCTGTTACATTCTTTCAAGATGTGCATAATGATCCTTAATTTTAGTTCCTGCACAAAAATACCTGGCATTAGATAAAAATTTAAAATTTAATTCATCATATTCTATAATATTTTAGGTGTTTAATATGATCTTTAAACTTGCTCATTTCTTAATTAACAATACATCAAATAACACCATGACATAACTTACACAAATGTAATTGATAAAAAAAATAAAACACCAATTAAATAATTAATCAAAGGTTTTTACTTTAATTATCAAAACATAAAGATATCCCAATAATAAGATAATACTTAAAGTTATTACATAGGGATATAATGTTCAAATATAAAATTCACTTAAAATATTCACCAAAATGTATTTATTTAAAATATCCTTTCACAAAATAAGGCAATATAAATTACACAATAGAAATACTCCTAAAACATTAGGGTATAAAAGCTTTATAACTCACCCTAAAAAGATGGAAACACTTACCCCAACATCACAATATTTAAAGAATATTTTATTTAGGGCAAGTGCTAAAAAAAATAACCCTAATGATTATAAATATTTTCTAATGTAAAACAAATCAAAATTTCATAACCCTTTTATGAAATGCGATTAGATCCTTTCAATAATATCATCTTTTGAACAAAAACCCTAAATATGCATACATTAATTAGATGAAGGTAAAAACTAATAATAATAAGAGCATACATTCAAATCACTTAACTAATATCTCCAATAGTCATAAAATTAAAAACAAATAAAAAAGGGTGAAAAATAATCATTTACCCCCCCTTTTACACTTTTCACTTTAGCGTTTATGAGGGTATATTAATATGAATCACATTAGTACATTAATCTAAATCTCATGAAATGTGAAATCTTTTGAAACATAAATACAAGATAAAATCAATACATTGATATCCTAACAATTTATTTCTAAAATATTAAAAGGAAATAAAACAATTTAATATTTAACCCTTTATCTCTACCCATACTCTCAAGGAATAACATAGGAAAATCGGTTAGGGTAGGTTGGGTAGTTAGGATAGGAAGAATGGTGGGCCAAGAGGTCGAGTGTTCAACTCCCTCTCCCCACTCTTTTTTCCTAAAATCAAGAAAATAAATAATACATAGGAAAGGAATACTTTACATTTGAATTTAAAATTACTAAAGAAAGAGATACTCCCTGTGTGAGAAATTGTGTTGATTTTTAACCTATACATGAAGATGTTAATAAATTAGTTTCTCTTCTGAATCCTCTCAAAGAATATAAATAGACTAACTGGTTAGAGGGTAGAAGGGTAGGTAGGTAGGAAAAGAGGTTGGCTTGAGAGGTCGAGTGTTCAACTCCCGATCACCACCTTTTTACTTAACTACCTTATTATTTTTTATTTTTTATAATTACTTGATCTCCAAATATACATGGATTAAAATTATTTCAATAAAGTGACTAAAAGCCTATTTCATGAACATAGAATAATGATAATTATTTATGCCCTTTTAATAGTTTATATTTTTTACATAGGGAAATTACATAAAAAATGAAAATGTAGATTATACTTCCCTCATGTTTTGTGTATTTATGACCTAAATTTTTAGGTGTCAACAGTGGCTCTTATTGGGGATGTGCATTCATGCCTAGATGCAGTGAGAGTCTAGTTATCTCATGAGTTGGGAACTTTTGAATAACTTCATTAGTATCCTATAAATAGTATGAATTCTCACTTGCCTTTGAAAAGACCTTGTAGGGTCCTAGCCATAATGACTCAAACTTACCATGTTCTCCTTTATCTTGGTCTTTTGCATTCCATTTTAGTACCCAATTACCTTCTCTGATAGGCCTGTCTAATGCTTTCTTGTCATGCAGAGTCTTAACTTTCTGTTGTTGTTGAAGATTTCATTTTTGTGCTTGTCTCCTTTTTTCATCTAATTCTGATAATTGGCTCAAGCGATCCTCCATAAATTTTATATCCTCAAACTCTTCTTCCTGAATGAATCTGTAAACTGACAGGAGATTTTTAATGGTAACCTTGCTTGTTTTCCATAAACCAGTTCATAAGGAGTGAAACCTATTAATCTTTTCACTGTCACCCTGTCTGCCCACAAAGCTAGACCTAGCTTTGAATCCCATGCCTTCTTATTATTGCTCAACATTCTTCTGATAATCTTTAGTATATTCTTATTTCTTGATTTTCTTGACCATTTCCTTGCAGATGATACGGGGATGAGTATGATAGGTTGATACCATAGTTTTCACAAAATTCTAAAAATTCCTTAGATCTGAAACACATGTCATTATCACAAAGAATCTTGCAAGGTACTCCGAATCTGGTAAGTATGTTCTCTGTTAGAAACTTGATGACTACCTTACTTGTAGCTTGTCTTGTAGGTATAGCCTCAACCCATTTTGTGAAATAATCTATTGTCACTAGTATCCATTTATGACCTCCACTTGAAGCATCTTAAATCTCTCCAATAAAATCTATTCCCCACATTTTAAAAGGTTCTTTATTTTGTAAAGGAATAAGGGGTAATGCGCTATTATATTTCAGTTCTCCCGAGAACTTCTGACAAGATTCACACTTCTTAACATATTCATAATAGTCTTTGAATACATGAGGCCAATAGTACCCTACTTGCAATATCTTATGAGTTGTTTCCTTAGCCGAAAAGTGACCACCACATACCCCATCATGTAGCTCTTTTATAACTGACTTGGCCTGACAGGTGTCTAGACAAAACAAAAGGATACCACCATTATTTTTCCAATATAGATCTCCTTGAATCAGTACATATCTTGAAGCTTGTAACTTTATAGTTCTTTTCTAATTATCACTTAGACCTTCTTGACACTTCATAAGCCTTAAGAAGTAGACTATGTCTATGTACCATGGACAATGTTTGATTCTCATTTTTGCACTTTCTAAATCTACTTGGTTTACTTGGGCTGCATCCAAATTTGTCTCTGCCATGAGTCTAGCCAGTCTTTGACCTCTTACTAAATTAGTGATTTGTATTTCAATATCAAACTCTTGAACTTGATTGATCCATCTGCATCTTCTACCTATGACTTCTGATTGCCTCAATATGTCTTTAGTTTCCGTATTAGGTACGTATGCCACAATCTTAGCTCCAACTAGATAAGGCCTGAATGACTTTACTGCTTTTACTAATGCATAAGCTTGTTTCTCATGTATATCATAATTTAACTCAGAAGCTTGTAAATTCTTACTAAATAATGCTATCAGTTGCTCATGTCCATCATTTTTTTGGTAATAGGACAGCTACAATGGTGTGAAAGGAAGCAAAAGAGAATATTTGAAAAGGTTTTGAGAAATCAGGGAATCTAAAAAATGGAGCTTCCTTGATTGCTTTCTTAATGTTAGAAAAAGCCTCTAAGGACTCATCTATCCATTTTAGAATTGCACTCTTCTTTAACATCTTTGCAATGGGTTTAACAATTTATAACAAATTTGAGACAAACCTTCTCACAAAATTGATTTGTCCAAATAAAGATTGAATCCCCTTAACATTTTTAGGAATCTGAATCTTATTAATTGCTTCAATTCTTTCTAGATATATCTTCACTCCATCTCTAGATATGATATGTCCAAGAAGTTTACCTTCAGTTACCCCAAAATGACATTTCTTTGGGTTTAAGGATATCCCATACTCAAGGGCTCTTTTGAAGATTTGTTCTAAATGCTTGCAATGGTATTTTGCCCTTTTGGAATAAGTTGTGATGTCATGTTGATATATTTCCATAATAACATAATGAAATCCTCAAAATCCACATCCATGGCTCTCTGAAATGTAGCCCCAACATTTGTAAGTCCAAATGGCATCCTTGCATAAATGTATGTACCCCACGGTGTGGTGAATGCCATTTTATACTATTCTTCCTCTTTAACCTTCACCTAATTGTACCTAGAGAACCCATCCATCATGGTTAACAACTCATTACCAATGATTTTTTGTAATAATACTTCCATGTTAGGTAATGCATAATTGTCTTTTAATTAAGATATGATTAAGTTCCTAAAATCCACACAAAGTCTGATATCTCCATTTTTCTTCCTAACAGGTACCAAGTTTGAAACCCAAGTAGAGTGCCTAATTGGCTTTATGATGCCGGCATCACTCATCTTTGTTAATTCATCCTTCATCTTAGGAGCCTAAGTTAGATTTATGGGTCTTTGCCTTTGTCTAAAGGGCTTTGCATCTAGCTTTAGGGGTATCTCATGTTGGAATAAATCTTCCCTATACTTCTTTGAGGTCATCATAAGACCATGCAAATACATGTCTGTATTTTCTAAGTAAGCCAATAATTTATGATCTAATTTTTAGAGTTAGTTTCTTACCAATAAGAACTTCTTTGGGAGTATGTTCATTTCCCAAATTTATCTTTTCTACTTCTTCTACCAAAGTTTGGTCTATTTTGATTTTATTCTTAGAGTATTTATGATCAAACATTATTTCTAATGCCACAAGCCCCTTTGGATGTTATTAGTCTTAAGATGAATGATCTCTTTCCCAAATAAAGTTTCTTTTCCTTCAACTATTTCACCATAAGCATTTAAATAAATAGACTGATCTTCATACCTTTCTTCACATGCAAGGAATTTTATGATATCTCTATCATCTTCAAAAACTTGCCAATTTTGAATGTTATCAGACACTGCTGGTCTTGATTTGGTTTCAACCTATATAATATCTTCACAAGGAATATCATTATGCCTAACTGCTAGGTTAGCCATAAAATCTGCAAGAATATTTTCAGACCTATCTATCCAAGTTATTGAAAAAGCATCAAAACACTCTATGGAATCCCAAACTTCATTCTTGTATCTTTTCGATTTTGATTTTTGGTAACAAATTTATCCCTAACTTGAGATACAACTAATTCAGAATCCCCATAAATAGAAAGAAGTTTAGTACCATTCTTACTTGCTATTTTAAGGCCTAGTAAGAGTGCTTCATATTCTGAAGTGTTGTTAGTACAATCAAAAGCCAATAAAAAGGAGTATTTAAAAGATTTCACATTTGGGGACACAAATATCACACTTGTTCCATTACCACTTCTGCTACATGATCCATCAATTTTTTTTTCCAAATGCAAGTACTAGTGTCTTTAGCATGTAACTCAATAGGATTAGTATTTTCAATAACATTTTTACGAATACTTACTTGGAAATTCTCTATATCTGTGTGGCAAAAGTATGTAACATGACTTGGGTCAATTTCCTTGATGATATAAGTAGACCTTGGTTCCCTATAAATCCTCATAATCCTGTCATTAACTAGAATAAAAGCATAAGATAAATCTAATTAGACATTACCACCTACCAAGTTAGACCATTTTCTAGATAATAACATTCCATAACTAGGTGGTACTTCTACAACAGTGATATCAATATTATAAGATTTTTCACGACAAGAAGGAAACTTGAATTCAACATTTTTCATTATTCCAATAACTGGGATAGATCTATTATCCATAGCATAGCACTTTCCATAAGTAGTATCTACATTCATCCCTAATTCCTTCATAACTCCATGAGGCATGATATTAACTGCTGCTCCAGAGTCTAATATACAATTTCTTACTAGTTTATTGTTTATAACCAAAGTTAGAAAAAAAAGGGTCTACTTTAGTAGTATCCTCATTAATCGATTTTCCTTGATAAATAAATGGTAACTCCTCATTATCCTTTTGTTCTTTGGAATCCTTTCTAATAATATCATTTATTATTTTGAGTGTTTCATTCCTGTAGTCAGTTAATTTCATCATTTCCATTAGAGGGACAAAAAGTCTTACCTAAGACAATGCTTGAGACATAAATGAAGCATAGTTAGAAATTTTCTTACCATTACTTTGCTTGTCCATTGGTTTGCTTATCATTAGTGTTGAATCAACTTGCCTTTTGGGAGTTCCACTTTTCCACTCTTTGCATCACTACACTTGTTTGAAGCTTTCAATATTCCCACTACTTGTTCTTGGTCTAAGTTTATAACTTTGTTCCTCAAATGATAATTACTATGAACCTTTTCCAATGTTGGCACAATATATGCTTCTCCTTCCTCTCTAGTTGAACTTCTTATTTTTGGATTCTCATCATTATCTAAAAATATTTGTTGCTCTTAATAATATCCCAACTTCCTATGATCCTCATTTGGTATATAATATTCTTCTGAATCATCACTATCTGTTGCCCAAAACCGGTTGGATGATGTTGCATTTATCATGGGTTGATCCTCATCTCTCTGATTATTTTCTTCTAAAATTTTGTGAGCTAGTAGACACCCCTCCTGTGAATGAGGTAATTTACACACATTATACCAAATTTCACCTTCTATGAAGTGATTATTCCTCTTAAGTGGGTCAGGAGTTTCCATCTGCTTTTTCAAAGGTTTTCCATCCTTCCAATTAGTATGATAAGTCATGTCTTGTAACCTGTATCTATCATTTCTGTTGAAGTTTCTCTCATTCTTTCTTTCTTGAAAATGACCTTTATTTTGTTGCAAATTTTTCATCAAGCTCACTAATTCATCTATTTTATCACCTTCCTCATTCTTTTTTGGGGCTGTAGAACTAAAAAGACTAGGATCACTTCTCTTATCCACTCTCTTGATAGCTATTCTATTATTCTCAATAGTTAGTGCAACCTTAAAAGCCTGTTGTTGGGTTCTGAGACCTTATCTCATAATTTTTTTTGACATCATAGGCTATAAAATAGAAAGTTATTAAAAAGGAATCAACAGGGCGAATCTCTTTTGGAATTTTATTTAACACCTTGTTAAACCTTTTATTAAATTCTTTTACTCTCTCATTCACATTTTTCTTTATACTAGTTCATTCGTGTGATGCAAAAGATGGATCTTTGTGATCCCCAAATTCTTCCATAAAATGATGAATAAAACTTTTCCAATAGTTGATAGATCCATCAGGAAATTTTTTGTACCATTCGTCTGCACTATCCTTGAGTGAATGCACAAACATTTTCATACGCACATCTTCATATGTTATATCAAATTTGTAAACAACATTTTTAACATTTATTACATGTTGTTCTGCTAATTGTGACCCATCGCTAGTAAATCTAGGGATAGCAGCCTTTAACTTATTAGGTATTGGGTTAGGATAGCATATTATATTTGAAAAATCCAATGGTTTATATCTCTCATTAATTTCTTGAAATTTGACATCAATTTGATTTCTATTTTGATCATTATTCTGAAAGTATTGATTTTGGCACACAGGGTTACCTCTCTGGTGTTGATTTCCTTGGTGACCATGATGATCCGTGTGAGATTTTTGAGCCACATTAATTGGATTGTGCATCCATCCTCTGTGTTGTTGACATTGTTGTTGTCCCAGATTTCAACAGTGCAGATTTGTGCCCATAACATATTGCGGTACACAGTTTTGACCTCCAATTGGATGAATTTGACTGTGTATATGATGAGGCGCACTACCATTTTGCAGGTTACATCCATTTTCATAATATTGCCCATTAATATTTTGGCATTGTGTAATACTTCCAGGATATTGTGTATTCAAATAATGATGCTCATTATCATTATTAGTAGATGTTCTCATGTAATTACACACTTCATTTTGCATATGCATCCTATCATTAGGTTTCTTATGAAAATAATTATAATTTCCTTTTCCTTGTGCATAATCTTTATAATTATACAAACTTTTGTTGTCTATGTCCTCCATGTTTGCATTAAAAAACTATGTATCACCCTAGCTTTTCTCATGGTTTCTCAGATATATGTAATCTTCAACATTTCCAACATAATTATATTTTCTTTCATCTTTATTTTTTTAAACATTATTTTTCTAGTTACACAAATAATTATTTTGTTGTAAATGAATATCTTTATTACCTTTGGCGTGAATATAATATTCATCTTCAACCTGCCCAAATTGGGAAATATTACTTGGCATATATTTACCTTCTGTTTTAATATGTTCATCACGTTGCGCATCATGTAAATCTAGATTCAATGAATTATGTCTGTAATAATGTAATTCATTATTGTTTTTACCATACATATGTCTTTTTCTATTTTCCTCAGTCTGCTGGTCATATGAATTACTACTGGACTATGTATTTTAATAATCTGCTTGAGTATATTCATTCTCAATAAGCATTCCATGTGTATGTAAATTTGGGTGCTGAGTATTTTCATACCTTGCATTATTAACATCCTCCTTTTTTGCATGATAATACATATTATTATTGTGTTGATGTTCTTGAGTGGCTTGCACAGATTAGTGTTGGGGCTGCATAAAAACCTATTGCTCCACTTTTCTTTCCCCATGATACACGTTATGTGTATTTGGTTACTGGTGATGCCAAGGATGTGCACCCTCAAGCTGCGCGTGGACCCTAGCATTCTGTTGTGCATCATTTTGTAGGTGCATGTGCTATAAGTGACCACCATATTTTAGGTTGTGCCCATCTCCACACTGGCCTCCTACATCTCCACACTGGTCATACCCATCTGCATACAATAGTGCATGAAGATAATCCTATCCACGTCCACTGATGAGGCCAAATTATTGCATTTATTTTATATAATTTTAAATACTTTGTTGTAATTTCTATCAAGACATTTGTGAACCTAGCTAGTTAAAACTTGTGATAAAGTCTAGTAAGAACTGATAAACCATGGGTAGATATTTGTGACATATTTTGCCAATATTATACATATAGTTGTGAGGCCTCACCCTGGACCCTATCATAGTTTTCCATTTTTTCTTCATATGATAGATTTAGCATATGACACTTTACTTTTGATGCACTATGGACATTATGGATTTTATGCTTTATGATGCACCTTATGGACTATATTATGTTTTCTATTATGGACATTTATTCTGAGACAATTGATTTGGAAATACATTATGATTAAGTTATGGATATTGATGAAATTAGGATTTATTAGAAATTGATATTTAATTTTGATTTCTTGCAATGTGAATTTTACCTTATGATAAATGCTTAAAATGAGATTGATGTATTCTTGTGATCTTTAGCAATAAACTTAATATGTTGATGATTTCCTTAAATTTCATATATTGCTTATTTCCTTATGATGTATATTTATCTCCTTGGACTACTGATATTTAAATTGAGTGTGCAGGTAAGAAACCATGGAATTTTATCTAGGGAACCAAACAAAGGGATATGTGAACTCAGTTTGAGCCAAGGTTGCGTCTAATGAAAGACAAGGCCTCGTTGTTTTGTAATTTTATTTGTAAATGTATTTGGTTGATTGAGGAAATTTAATCCTTAAATGTATTTCTTAATTCTTTGAGTTTTGCCTAAGTGGATATGACATGGCCTAGTGATGTGTAAATGTTGTGTGTGTCATTTGACACTTGTATTTTGTACTTAAGGCCATGACATGTCAACTTGGGAATGGTTGTCCACCTACCTATATTAGTAAATTAGTGAATCCCCATATGCATACCTTGGTTTGGGAGATGGGAGTGTGGTCATCTCATTGAAATTTCGAAATTACTCTTAAAGTGGACTTTCAGAGGGGTTGTGAAGTGTCTAGGGGTGTGTTGGGGTCATTTTTAGGTAGCCCACTTGTTATACCAATATTTAAGGGCCATTTTAACCCTAGGATAGCCTCTAGTTGACCATGTGACCCTTCCAAAAAGTTGGTTTCCTAAGTTGGACGAAAATCAACTCTTCAGAGGCTTGACTTGGATAGACCACCATCCCATATTTGTGTTAAAACATAATTCACCTTTTAGAAGCTTCCCTCTTTAGATCCATTTTTGGTAAGGTGTAAGAGTTTAGTGAAGAGGGACCAATTAGAGGACTTTTCTTCTCCCCATGAGCTTTTAGTGTTCTTTTAGTGGGAACATTCCATGTGGGAGGGTTTGAACACCCACTCTCTAAGTTAGAGACATAGCTAGAGTTGGTGATCTTGGAAGGAGGGATTTGGCTAAAAATGGAGCTCTTCTACAACTATCTTCCTTAAGCTTGGATACTAGGTTGGTGGATTTTGTACAACTCTCTCTCTCTTTTTATCTTATGTTCTCTTGCTAAATGAATATTGTTTGTTGTTTATGGGCTTATGGGAGCCATGAATCTTGTTGTCATTGTTATGCTTGATGTAGTTGCAATGCTTTCTTTTTTTGTTTTCCTTGTTTGTGATGTTAATGGGAGTATCAAGACTCACTCACCCTTGGGGGGGAAGAGTATTCTTGGGGGTGGAGTTATGATAGCCCTTGGTGTAGAGTCTCTCCTCAAGGAGGAGAGGGAAAAAAGCATGGAGTATGGGCTCCATAAAGCCTCCCTTATTGTTGCTTCATTTGGGGGTCATAAGGGTATGATGTTTTAGTTGAAAATGTGTAAGAAATTATTTGGACAGCCATGTGAAGGCTAAGATTTTTATGTTTTTGGGTATGGCCTTCTCCCTTGGGTACTTGGTCCACTTCACCCCATAGAGGATCTATGAGTGATCCATTGTGAAATCCTATGGGAATTGGAGTTTAATGTAAAATATCATGTTCTTTTATTGTTGATTATTGTATGAATGTCACCCACCTTTGTTTGGTTCCCCAAGCTCAGGGGTGGCCTCATAAGAGGCCTAGGTTAGGTGGAGAGAAGCCCATGGTTTCTAGTTTCCTTTGTTTTGTTTTTGCTTGCAGATTTGTGAAGATTGAAGTTACATAGAAGTTGGAATGAGCATGGAAGAAAATAAAATGTAGTTGTTTATGTTCATCACATCATGTTATTTTCTTGTAAAGGCCATGAGGCGTATGTTAGCCATGTATAAAAAAAAAATGAATATTGTAATAAGCCTTTAAGGCTGGAGTTTTCATTGCACCATCTTGGTAGGAGTCCAATATGTATGAGTATTGCATTATTGAAAATGTAACCAAAGGATTCTAAGATAGCTTCTTAAAAGTGTGTTTTGAAATTCTTTGTTTAATACTATTTTAACTTTCTATAATAAAAATGAGAAGTTTGGTTATGACCTTCTATTATAAATTTTATGCCTTTCTCTTTCAGTACTTAAATACAAAAGATATAGTGTTCCATTTGAAATATATAAAAATATATTTTCCTTTAAATAAATGCTCTTTTATCTTGAATAGGAAATCTGAAAACTAGATCAACCTTTATCTTTAATATAATTTTATCTCTCATGTTATTTTAATGTTATCTCAATATAGTTAAATGGAAAGAAATGTTTTATAGGTGCATATATTAAATCTATATCCTCAAAGTTCTTTTATGAAAAGATCTATTGTTGTTATTGCTGTTATATATATGTGTGTGTGTGTGTGTGTGTGTGTGTGCATGTTATCTGCATTTAGTTATGCAAAAAAATAAATAAATAGATTAATAATAGTAATGCAAAATTCCATATATAAATATATTTATATATTTATATATATACATTTATATATATATATATATATATATATATAAAACTAACTGTCAAAATAAATCTGTTCTCTTTCCCTTTTAAAAAATATATATATATATAAATATTAATAAATCTACATATGACTGCTATATATATATATACAAATATATTTTTTTTAAACAAACCAAAATAAAACAAAACAGTTGACGTTTTATAATAATAATAATAAAATTTAAAAAAAAACTGATTTAGGGGGGTGGCCGAAGCCACCCCAAACCCCGCGGCCATATATAAAAAGGGGGCAGCCCTATGGTGGG
>MU226429.1:3185417-3212226 GCA_018584345.1 Thuja plicata
TATATATATATATATATATATATATATATGGGATATCAAATAGTCTCACCCCATCCTCCATTGTTAAACCTACAACTCACAAAATGAAAATAAAAAAAAAGATTTTAGGGTTTGATGGAGGGAAGAAAAAGAATGGTATAGAGGAAATAAAAAAAAATGTAATGTAGTTATCTCATTTTGGAACCCTAACCCTAATTTTGAATTAGGGTTAGATTTCAAAATTGAGAGGGAATGAAAGAGTAGGGGAAACTTTTTCTTTTTTAGTATTAATTTTTCTTCTTTGTTCTAAAAGTACCTCTTATTGGGAAGTCTTCATCCCATTATAACATTAAATATTAGGTGACCTCTTTAAGTCTGTTGAAAATATAATTCTTTTATGGTTGAAAGGATGAATTAGGCTAATGAATAAATGATGAAAATATATATTAAAAGAGAGGGGTAATGTAACGAATTAATTTAATTTCTCTTTAACAATAGAATAATAATTAATAGCGTAGTTATGGGATTATATTGTGACAAATTATTTAATGAAATTAATACTACTGAGGTTTAGCAAAGTAGATTATTATGGACCTACTGAACGATTATAGTTTCGACAGTAAATTGTTATCTTTAATCTTTTAACCGATTTACCTAGCCATAACTCTTAAGTTAGGAAAATTTTCTACGAAATCGAATCCAATCTAGTCAATAGTTAAACGATAATTAAGTAAATTAATTGAGATATATTAGAGGGGAAAATTTAATTGAAGTTTTTAAAATTAAACTTAGGGACTTATAATATTATTTTTATGTGGCCAGTATACTGGTCATCATAAAAATAATATTATGAAAGTGCCTTGCCCTAGGGGGTTATTTTAAACACAGAATCTTTAAGCTATCAACATACCAGATTTTTTGAACATCCGTAGAGACTGAGTTTAGGGAGTCTCTCTCTCTTTCTCCACATCATCAAACTCTATTAATAAATTAAGGGGATGACACAGAAATTCATATAATCCCCACCTTGCATAGTTTCAAATGTTAGTCTAAATTTATATCTAGTTAAAATGTTAATTAATTGACACTTGTGAAACTTCAACTTCAGAAGATGTCCTTGGGTTAAGGGAGGTTGACACTTAGTCATGATTCCTCTTAGACCCTCATGACTTTAATCCCACTTTTAAAAAAAAAATTGTTGCATTTGTGGGCATGACACTTGGTATCAGAGCAATGTTTCAACACTAGAACCTTAAACCCACTATGTTTCATCAAACTTCAAACACCTGTAATAACAATTTTCAAAACAAGATCAAACTTTGTAGAAATTTACGCAACAACTTTCAACATATTCATTTCAAATTAACATACTACCTTCAACTTATACCACCTTCCTATGTGTGTAGGATGCCTCCAGTAACACGGAAATCTCATGCCCTTGGAAGAGGCCATAGATGTGCCCCTTCGGTATGAGTTCAGTTGGAGCAGAATGTAGGGGGTAATGGTGAGGAGTAGAGGCCTCCTCTCGAATAACCCCCCAACCCCAACCAAGAAATATTGAATGCCCTTCAGAATCTGGTTGGGATCATATTGGATAGGATACCTCAGGATGATCGGCACAGAGGACTTGAGGGTGCAGTGCGTGAGCACAGTAGGATTCCCCCACCTAGAGTTGTGGAGGACCAGGCTAACCACGAGGCTGAGTCAGTACATATGCCACCTCCAGAGGTAGTTGTTCCAGCATTTGAGAGGGTACCCCATGACACAAGGGACCACATCAGGGAACTTATACGCCTTAACCCACCACCCTTTTCAAGAGCCACGGTTGGGATTGAGGTTGAGGCCTTCCTTTTGAGCCTTGAGAGATGTTTTGGATTGCGCCCTTATGGGAGAAATACAAGGGAACACTTTGCTATCCACTTGTTGAGAGGATCAGTAGCTATTTGGTGGAGGACAGAAGAGTTAAAGGGTAATCTAGCTATGGATACCCTCACTTGGGGTACCTTTTTAGAGAGATTCAGGGATCGATACCTATCTAAGCACTATAGGCAATGACAGATTGATGAGTTTCATGACCTTTAGTAGAGAGGGCTCACTGTCACACAGTATGAGTGTAGGTTCTTGGAACTTCTACCTTATGTAGACTATATGAGAGATGAGAAGATCAAGGTCAACCACTTTATTAGAGGGTTGAATGCATCTATATCAGGTTCAATGCACATGGAAGAACCAGGGAACCTTCGAGAGGCCATGGAAAAGGCCTTGATTGATAAGGAGATTCAAGGTAGGGGACAGGATGCACAAGATCGATCACAGAACCGAAACACCACACCACAAAATTTAGGGTATCAGAAAACACATTGGAAAGGGAATAACAACAATCAGAACAATAATAGGATTCATCAGGGTCTTACAAGTCCCCTCCATCTCGGCAGCAGTCATATCAGGGACAGAAACAGAAGGCCCCTCAAGGGCAACAAGGCTCCAAGCCCAAATAGTGGTAGTCATAGGCTCCTAGTAGGGACCAGAGGTCACAGGCATCATCGGCACCCCCATCTAGGACTCAGTAGTCCTCTAGGGGTGGTTATAGTGGTTCTAGTAGGACAGGGGGCTCACAGTATTCTAGACCCCAAGGTACCCAGTTTTAGACTCGAGGGCCATGTTATTCTTGTGGTGCCATGAGCCACTTGGCTAGGGATTTCCCTCAAGGGGGTGGTCAGCGTATTGCAACATCAGAGCCAACTGTTGGTGATATGGGTAGATCCCATAGAGTTTTTGTAGCGGTTGACAACCGATAGGCAGAACATCAGGCTATTATGATTGAGACTACAGGTATGATTGGAGGTAACACAGTTACTATTCTATTTGATTCAGGTGCTACAGATTCTTTTGTTTCTCCATTGGTCGTGGAGCGTTGTGAGCTAGTGGCAGCTAGACAAGAAGTTAGTTGGGAGGTAGAGTTAGCCTCAGGTTCTAGAGCACCCATCACTTCCTTAGTTAAGGAATGCTAGATACAGATTGGTTCCATGACCACCATTTTAGATCTACGTATCACTCCTCTTGGATCCTATGGGATAGTACTTGGCATGGATTGGCTTTTTGCATACAAGGCCAAGCTAGATTGTTGGCAAAAGAAGGTAGAATGTTTAGATGAAAATGGTAATGCTATAGTTATCCCAAGGGTTCAGAGGGTAGTATCCATTCATATGCTTTCCGCTATGCATCTTAAGTGGTGCATGCGAAAAGGGTGCCAGTTATTTTCCATTACAATTAGTGATAGGGATGAGGAAGAAGAAAAGGAAACTTCTCTTGATGGTCCTCCCATGTTACAGGAATTCACAGATGTGTTTCCTTCAGAATTACCTGGTATGCCTCCCCATAGAGAAGTTGATTTCCATATAGACCTCATTCTAGGAGCTACACCAGTATCTAGGGCACCTTACAGGATGTCTCCTAATGTGCTTAATGAGCTCAAGATTCAGCTTGAGGAGCTCCTTGAGAAGGGG
Organism: Thuja plicata; assembly: GCA_018584345.1. Classification (NCBI taxonomy): domain Eukaryota; kingdom Viridiplantae; phylum Streptophyta; class Pinopsida; order Cupressales; family Cupressaceae; genus Thuja; species Thuja plicata. The sequence goes on from MU226429.1 coordinate 3,188,903, forward strand.
CACATATGACCTAGTGTCTCTCCTTGGGGTGCACCAGTTATCTTTGTCAAAAAGAAGGATGGATCACTTAGACTATGTATGGATTATTGGCAGTTAAATAAGTTAACCATTAAGAATCGATATCCACTGCCTAGGATTGATGACTTGTTTGATCAGTTGCAAGGTGCTCGTGTGTTCTCCAAGATAGTTCTTAAATTAGGGTACCATCAGTTGAGAATTGTGGAAAGTGATATCCACAAGACAACCTTCCAGACTAGATATAGACATTATGAGTTCATTCTTGTGCCTTTTTGTCTTACAAATGCCCCTGCGGTATTCATGAGCCTCATGAATGGGGTATTCCACACTTTCCTTGATAAATTTGTGGTCATGTTCCTTGATGACATACTGATATATTCTCATAATGAGAAGGAACACGGGGAGCATTTGAGATAGGTATTATAGTGTTTGAGGGATAACTAGTTGTATGGTAGTTTGTCAAAATGTGCCTTCTTCAGAATAGAGGTCCGATATTTAGGCCATGTTATTTCAGATGATGGGATCTCAATGGACCCATCTAAGATTGATGCCATTATGAATTGGCTAGCACCTACTACTATGACTGAGGTTAGGAGTTTCATGGGTCTCGCAGGATATTACAAGCATTTTATTCAGGGTCTCTCTAGAGTGGCTCATCCTATCACATCCCTTCAGCGAAAGGGAAATAAGTTTGATTGGACAGAGAAGTGTGAGAGGGCCTTTCAAGAACTCAAGAAAGAACTTACTAGTGCACCTATTTTAGTAGTGCCAGAGCCTACAATGGAATTTATAGTCTACAAAGATGCTTCCTTGGATGGTTTGGGGGTAGTACTTATGCAGGATGGGCAAGCTATAGCATATGAGTCTAGGAAACTTAAGTCTCACGAGCTCAATTACCCTATCCATGACCTTGAGCTTGCAGCAGTAATGCATGCTTCAGTGTGATGGCGACACTTTCTCTTGGGACATCGATTTGAGCTTCATTCAGACCATCAGAGTTTATAGTATATATTCACTCAACCGAACCTTAATGCTAGGTAGAGGAGGTGGATGGAGTTCTTATGTGAGTATGAATTTTATGTCCATTATATCAAAGGATAAGAGAATGTGGTTGTTGATGCCTTGAGTAGGAGGCGACATGAGTTATCTTCCATGATCACTGGTACATACTTGAGAGATCGTATACTACACCTTTTGTAGGAGGATGAATTATATATAGAGGTTTGTCAATTGATCTGATCTCAGAGACCCCTTATGGGGAGATTTTTAGAATATTCCTTGGAGTCTGATGTACTACTACATCATAAAGGATGCATTTATGTACCTTCTTCCAGGGATTTCTATAATATCATCATGCTAGAGGCTCATAGAGCCCCTTATGTGGCGCATCCTGGAGTTAAGAAGATGCATGCCGATTTGAGACAGCTCTATCATTGGCCGGGTATGAGATAGCACATTGCGGAATTAGTAGCCTAGTTTCTTGAATGCCAGAAGGTTAAGGCCGAGCATGGTCATCCTGGAGGGCTCCTTCAGCCTCACGAGGTACCTATGTGGAAGTGGGATGTTATATCCATGGATTTTATTGTTGGTCTCCCTATGTCATCTCGACGCCACGATGCTATCATGGTGACAGTTGACAAGTTGACCAAAGTGGCCCACTTCTCAGTTGTTCATACCACATTTATAGCCCCAGCAATGGTATAGGTCTTCATGAGAGATATAGTCAGACTACATGGCATTCCTCAGAAGATCATTTCTGACAGGGATTCTCTCTTCACATCATCTTTTTGAAGAGAATTGCAGGAAACTTTGGGCACCAGGCTCAAATTTAGCACAACTTATCACCCAGAGATAGATGGTCAGACTGAGAGAGTGAATCAGGTTCTCAAGGATATGCTTTGTATGTATGTTATGGATCACCAGGTCAATTGGGAAGAGTATTTACATTTAGTAGAGTTTTCCTATAATAATGGGCATCATTCATCTTTGGGTATGCCACCATATCAGGCACTATATGGTAGACCTTACAGGACACCTTTGAGTTGGGATAGGATTGAGGACATAGTTACCATTGGACCACAACTAGTCCTAGAGATGGAGCAGCAGGTAGCCTTAATTAGGCAGCATCTCCTAGAGGTGAAAGATCGACAGAAGAAGTATGCCGATGCAAAGAGGAAAGATCAAGTTTACACAGTCAGAGATAGGGTCTTCTTGAGAGTGTGGCCTCACAAGAGTCCAATCCATTTTAGAAAGGGATCTAAGATTGCACCTCAATTTGTGGCACCATTTGAGATATTGGAGAGGATAGGACCAGTTGCTTACCATCTAGCCTTGCCACCTAGCCTATCATGCATCCATGATGCGTTTCATATTTTTATTTTGAGAAAATATATTTATGATGAGTCTCACATTATAGATTGGGATGCCTTACAAGTGGAGTTGGACGGGCAGCTATCATTGGAGCCTATTCACATTTTGGCATGCCAGACGCTAGGCCTATGAGGATGAGAGCTGGACCAGGTTAGGGTTCAGTGGGATTGCTATGATGAGGTTACAGCTTCTTGGGAGGATGCAGTGCAGATGAGAGCTCAGTATCCCCATCTTTTTGATGAACTCTAGGAGGAAGTTCAAGCCTAGGGGGGGAGGATGTGAGGCCTCACCCTGAATCCCATCATAGTTTTCCAATTTTTCTGCTTATAATAGATTTAGCATGTGACACTTTACTTTTGATGCACTATGGACATTATGGATTTTATGCTTTATGATGCACCTTATTGACTATATTATGTTTTCTATTATGGACATTTATTCTGAGACAATTGATTTAGAAATATATTATGATTAAGTTATGGATATTAATGAAATTGGGATTTATTAGAAATAGATATTTAATTTTGATTTCTTGCAATGTGAATTTCACCTTATGATAAATGCTTAAAATGAGATTGATGTATTCTTGTGATCTTTAGCAATAAACTTAATATATTGATGATTTCCTTAAATTTTGAATATTCCTTATTTCCTTATGATGTATATTTATCTTCTCAGACTACTGATATTTAAATTGAGTGTGCAGGTAAGAAAATGTGGAATTTTATCTAGGGAACCAAACAAAGGGATATGTGAACTCAGTTTGAGCCAAGGTTGCGTCTAATGAAAGACAAGACCTCGTTGTTTTGTAATTTTATTCGTAAATTTATTTGGTTGATTGAGGAAATGTAATCCTTAAATGTATTTATTAATTCTTTGTGAGTTTTTCCTAAGTGGATATGACATGGCCTAGTGATGTGTAAATGTTGTGTGTGTCATTTGACACTTGTGTTTTGTACTTAAGGCCGTGACATGTCACCTTGGGAATGGTTGTCCACCTACCTAAATTAGTACATTAGTGAATCCCCATATGCATACCTTGGTTTGGGAGACGGGAGTGTGGTCATCTCATTGGAATTTCGAAATTACTCTTAAAGTGGACTTTTGGAGGGGTTGTGAAGTGTCCAGGGGTGTGTTGGGGTCATTTTTAGGTAGCCCAATTGTTATACCAATAGTTAAGGGTCATTTTAACCCTAGGATAGTCTTTAGTTGACCATGTGACCCTTCCAAAAAGTTGGTTTTCCAAGTTGGACGAAAATAAACTCTTGTGAGGCTTGACTTGGATAGACCACCATTCCATATTTGCGTCAAGAGATAATTCACCTTTTAGAAGCTTCCCTCTTTAGATCCATTTTTGGTAAGGTGTAAGATTTTAGGGAAGAGGGACCAATTAGAGGACTTTTCTTCTCCCCATGAGCTTTTAGTGGCCTTTTAGTGGGAACTCTCCATGTGGGAGAGTTTGAACACCCACTCTCCAACTTAGAGACATAGCTAGAGTTGGTGATCTTGGAAGGAGGGATTTGGCTAAAAAGGGAGCTCTTCTACAACTATCTTCCTTAAGCTTGGATTCTAGGTTGGTGGATTTTGTGCAACTCTCTCTCTCTCTCTTGTTATCTTATGTGCTCTTGCTAAATAAATATTGTTTGTTGTTTATGGGCTTATGGGAGCTATGATTCTTGTTGTCATTGTTATGCTTGATGTAGTTGCAATGCTTTCTTTTTTTGTTTTCCTTGTTTGTGATGGTAATGGGAGTATCAAGACTCACTCACCCTTGGGGGGGAAGAGTAGTCTTATGGGTGGAGGAGTTATGACAGTCCTTGGTGTAGAGTCCCTCCTCAAGGAGGAGAGGGGAAAAAGCATGGAGTAAGGGCTCCATGAAGCCTCCCTTATTGTTGCATCATTTGGGGGTCATAAGGGTATGATGTTGTTTTAGTTGAAAATGTGTAAGAAAGTATTTGGACAGCCATGTGAAGGCTGAGGTTTTTATGTTTTTGGGTATGACCTTCTCCCTTGGGAACTTGATCCACTTCACCCTATGAAGGATCTATGAGTGATCCATTGTGAAAGCCTATGAAAATGAGAGTTTAATGTAAAATCTCATTTTCTTTTGTTTTTGATTGTTGTATGAATGTCACCCACCTTTGTTTGGTTCCCCAAGCTCGGGGGTAGCCTCATAAGAGGCCTAGGCTGGGTGGAGAGCAGCACAAGGTTTCTAGTTTCCCTTGTTTTGTTTTTGCTTGCAGATTTGTGAAGATTGAAGGTACATAGAAGTTGGAATGAGCATGGAAGAAAAGAAAATGTAGTTGTTTATGTTCATCACATCATGTTATTTTTTTGTAAAGGCCATGAGGCATATTTTAGCCATGTATAAAAAAAAAAGAGAATATTGTAATCAGCCTTTAAGGCTGGAGTTTTCATTGCACCATCTTGGTAGGAGTCCAATATGTATGAGTATTACATTATTGAAAATGTAACCAAAGGATTCTTAGATAGCTTCTTAAAAGTGTGTTTTGAAATCCTTAGTTTAATACTATTTTAGCTTTCTATAATAAAAATGAGAAGCCTGGTTATGACCTTCTAGTATAAATTTTATGCCTTTCTCTTTAAGTACTTAAATACAAAAGACATAGTGTTCCGTTTGAAATATATAAAAATCTATTTTCCTTTAAATGAATGCTCTTTTATCTTGAATAGGAAATTTGAAAAATAGATCAACCTTTATCTTTAATATAATTTTATCTCTCATGTTATTTTAATGTTATCGCAATATAGTAAAATGAAAAGAAATGTTTTATAGGTGCATATATTAAATCTATATCCTCAAAGTTCTTTTCTGAAAAGATCTATTGTTGTTATGTTTTCAAAATAGTTAGTAGGAAAAGAAATTTGAAATATATTTATATATATATATACATATACATATATATATATATACATATATATATATACATATATATACATATATATATAACTAACTCTCAAAATAAATCTGTTCTCTTTCCCTTTTAAAAAAAATATATATAAATATTAATATATCTGCATATGACGGCTATATATATATATATATTTTAAACAAACCAAAATAAAACAAAACAGTTGACGTTTTATAATAATAAATTTTTTTTTTAGAAAAACTGATTTTGGGGGGAGGCCGAAGCCACCCCGAACCCCGCGACCATATATAAAATGGGGGCAGCCTTGTGGTGGGCACAGAAACCAAAGCCACCACCATAGCAGCGGTAGTGCCACCAACTATAGTGGGCTGTGGGGGCGGCGCCACCACAGAGTCGGCTAAGCCGCGCCCCACCCAAAATACATACGCAGTCTGCAGGGTATAAAACACCGCCGCCATTCTTCAAAATGCCACTGCGGATTTAAACTGCCGCCATCTGTGGATATAAACCACCGCCACACTACTGATTACAACAAGCCACATGCGATTTGCATTCAAGTTAGGGTTAAACATATATATATATATATACATACAATACTATATGTATGTATATATATATGAATATATATATGGGATATCATATGGTCTCACCCCATCCTCCATTGTTAAACCTGCAACTGACAAAATGAAAACAAAAAAAAAAGATTTTAGGGTTTGATGGAGGGAAGGAAAAGAATGGTATAAAGGAAATTAAAAAAAAATGTAATGTAGTTATCTCATTTTGGAACCCTAACCCGAATTTGGAATGAAAGAGTAGGGTAAACTTTTTTTTTTTTTAGTATTAATTTTTCTTCTTTGTTCTAAAATTACATCTTATTGGGAAGTCTTCATCCCATTATAACATTAAATATTAGGTGACTTCTTTAAGTCTTTTGAAAATATAATTCTTTTATGGTTGAAAGGATGAATTAGGCTAATGAATAAATGATGAAAATATATATAAAAAGAGAGGGGTAATGTAACGAATTAATTTAATTTCTCTTTAACAATAGAATAATAATTAATAGCATAGTTATGGGATTATATTGTGACAAATTATTTAATGAAATTAATACTAGTGAGGTTTAGCAGAGTAGATTATTATGGACCTATTGAACGATTATAGTTTCGACAGTAAATTGTTATCTTTAATCTTTTAACCAGTTTACCTAGCCATAACTCTTAAGTTAGGAAAATTTTCTATGAAATTGAATCCAATCCAGTCAATAGTTAAACGATAATTAAGTAAATTAATTGAGATATATTAGAGGGGAAAATTTAATTCAAGTTTTTAAAATTAATCTTAGGGACTTATAATGTTATTTTTATGTGGCCAATATATGTGGCTAGTATACTGGTCATCATAAAAATAATATTACAAAAGTGCTTTGCTCTAGGGGGTTATTTTAAACATAGAATATTTAAGCTATCAACATACCAGATTTTCTGAACATCCCTGAAGATTGAGTGTAGGGAGTCTCTCTCTCTTTTTCCACATCATCAAACTCTATTAATAAATTAAGGGGATGACACGTAAATTCATATAATCCCTACCTTGCATAGTTTTGAATGTTAGTCTAAATTTAGCTCTAGTTAAAATGGTAATTAATTGACACTTGTGAAACTTCAACTTCAGAAGATGTCCTTGGGTTAAGGGAGGTTGACACTTAGTCATGATTCCCCTTAGACCCTCATGACTTTAATCCCACTTGTAAAAAAAAAAAATTTGTTGCATTTTTGGGCACAAATTTTTGGGCATGACAATAGTGCAGTATTTCATATAACCATAAGAATGTATGTTCTAAAATATAGATTTAATTTGATTAAGCTTGTTGCATGAATATTTCTGCATCACAGCTAACTTGTCAGGGAAGGAAGTGGCTGGAGAGTGGTCGACAACATTCAAGGAAAACTGTTGAGGACCAACTACAACAAAGTGATCATCACAGCACCAGGAGACACGGCTACTACAATAGAGGAGCCACTATTCTAGGATGCGGGGATGTAGTCTTGCTATATTCCCTCTGCACTTTATTGTGTTGAACTGGTCGCCCAAACTTTATTACCCACACCACGGGCTGTTGCATTTCCATCTTCTTCTCCGACATGTTTTCAGCAAGATAGTTTCTTTTTTATTTTGTAATTAGTGTTTGATCCTCTATTTATAGGGGTTGGACTGATAATTTGTAGAGAAAGTTTTTGGAAGAAAACTGTTATATCTTACAACAAGTTATTTTAAGTTTCATGTATTATTCTTATGTAAGGAGTTTTTGAAATACAATGAAGTGATTCTTAGTTTACGTTCTATGTTAGTAGATTAGTAGAAACCAACCAAGGGGTCCCACTTGGGAGGTGGAATAGATTAGAGTAGAGTAGATTTACATCTAGCATTTCTAGTATTTCAGATAGAAGTTATATTTTCTTCCTGCATCATTGTACTTTGTGAATGTTCCTACATCATCTGCAAGAATAGTTATAATGGATGTTCTAGGTTGAAAGTATAGGTTTAAGTAGAGTTTGCAATTTCTAGCATTCATTTCACTAAGGAGATAAGTGTATTCTTTTCCTGCAGCACTAGTGTAGGTTTATTTTATGCATTTTTACCTTCCTGCAGCATAAGCATAATGACTCTTTAAGGAACCTAGTGCACATATTGTGCGAACCATTTCAAGTATACGTCCCTGAGTTGACAAGTTAAATGCACCTCATAGTGGGAGAAGTAGTCCTTAGATTGAATAAACTATTCCTAAGAAAGACCTTAAGCATGATTATTCCACACCTATTGCAAGGCGGTTCATTTTTGGCACCGTTGTCGAGGATGGTGTCAAGCTAGGAACATTTTTTTGAGTCATTTTTTCATTCCTTGTTAGTTTTTAGATTTATATTCCTAAAAATTGCTTCATAAGCATGAAGAATCCAATTGCATGCATCAAAGAGGTGAATATGGCAGATTTCTCCCAGAAGAGTCTGCTAATTTGAATGAGGAAGTTGAAGAATTTGAGTTACCCTTTGAAGATGCAAGTCCCGAATTTCCTACAACATCTTCCTCTAGAGCAGAACCATTTGATATAAGTGGTCTTTGGCCTTTTGATGAAGTCTTGGCCAACTTTATAGATAATTCTGGCCCAAATCTACCTATTTTTAACAATCTCGTAGCTAATACTCCTTTTCAAAAGCAACCCCATAATCAAATACCCCCAGTAATGGCACAACCTACTTTCCCATTTCCTCTCCTGGGCCTTATAAACAATGCTAATCTCAAAAATATACCTACAGCTGCTCTTCCAAAGTTTTATGGTCTTATAACAGAGGATCCTGACACTTTCTTGTTTGAGTTCAACATACTCTATCAAAGATTTGACTATAATATTGATGCCCATAATCTCAAGTTGTTTCTTGCAACACTAAAAGAGTCAGCCTTACGATGGTTCATGGGCTTAGGAGCCAATGCAGTAGGTACCTAGGATGAGATGCAGACATTGTTTCTACAAAAATACAAAGATTATTGCAAGGGGAGTGACCCAAAAGGAGATGATATCTTTAGGATGTCGCAAAAGGAGGATGAAACATTGGAGAACTATGTTTCATGTTGCTTGTACATAATGCAGAAGAACCCCCAGCATGTACTGGTGGAGGATTCATAGAAACCAGTCTTCTTAAGAGGGGTAAACGATAATTTTCTGGAAGAATTAGACTTGATGGATGGTGGAGAAATATCCCAATCCTCTTGGGATGACCTCAAGAAAATTTGTCTCAACTACTCAAGGTCAACAGTGAAGAAAGGCAGAGGATACCGGTCCATAGTCACAAAAGGGATTAGTTTAGGTGTTTCAAAGATGGAGATATCTAATTTGCTCACAGATTTCAAGCAAGACATCATAAATGATGTAGCTACACATCTTGACATGATGACTACCAAGAAGAAGCATGTAGAGGTTGAATCACAATTGGCTGAGTACTGTCCACACTACCGCAAACAAAAGAAAGACTGCGGATGTAAGCTGGTGGCAAACCTAGAAAATAAACATTTTCCAACTGACTACATGAAGATAGATGGAGACAATGATCAATTTTTCTTCGTTACTCAACATCAACCATGGGCTTCATGGCAAGGTATTCCACAAGATCCTCTACAATTTTCAAATTCTAACAATAATCAGTGGAAAAACCAAAGTTAGTGGTAAAACCAGTAAAATAACCAGCAAAATAACCAGTGGGAAAATCAGAAAAATAACCAGTGGCCTAACCAGTAGAACAACCAGTGGCCTAATCAGCAGAATCAATGGCAACCACCGCAAGGAAATTGGAAGCAAATTAATCAATAAAGGGGGCCTCCACAGTGGCCTAACCAAAATTATGGCTGTCCACAATTACCACCTCTAGTGCAACCACCTACAATAATGCCACCTCCTGCAACAACTAATGCTAATCCAAAGCCAACCCAATTGCCTGCTTAACCTTAGCCAAATCAAAACAATAAACAACAACAATGGCAAACGTACACTACTGACACTCAGTAGTGCCCTACTTATTCACTAGAGATAATTGATATCCATTTGAGGTCTAGTACCACTCTACCTACACCTGAATATCCTATTATCATAGAAGTAGTAGACACTCCTGCAGCACTACTTCTAGAAGCCACACTGCCAAATACTAGCCAACCAACTGATATACCTAGCAGAACTACTGTCCACACTTCAATAAATCTTCCCTTTTCACATAGGCTAAACAAAGAAAAACCTATATCCCAAGAGGAAGAAACATTTGATATTATTGAGCAGCTAAAAAATATGAAAATTAAAATCCCTCTGTTCCAAGCTATCAAAGATATACCTCTTTATGGAAATGCTATTAAGGAAGTATGTCTTAAGAAGCCAGGACGGAAGAAGAAATACCCTCAAATAGTCCATGTTGTAGGGAAATTAGTGGATATCATGTTAGGGAAGGTGGTAATACCAAAGTATTCAGATCTTGGCAGCCCAGTATTCGACCTAATAATAAATGGACAGACTGTGAAAAATACTTTAGCTAATTTGGGAGTAGCAATAAATGTGATGACTAAAGATACAATGCATAGGCTAAGCATAGAAGGCTTAAGAACAACACCCATAGTTTTACAACTTGCTGATAGTTCAATTGTTACTCCAGATGGTCTCATAGAAGATGTGGTAGTTACTTTAGATTCATGGGAGTATCCTGCTGATTTTCTTATCCTATCACCTAAAGTAAACTTTGTTGGCTATCCTGTAATCTTGGGAAGACCATGGATAGCCACCACTGATGCAAAAATTAATTGTAGATCAGGGAGTATGACAATTTCAAATGTTCAAGCCATAAGGAAGCTAGTCCTATATCCTCCTACCCAACCCCAGCTAGACTTGGGAGAACCTATTTAGGAAAACTTAGGGGATGAGGAGAAAGAGCTAAATTTAGTAGCCCAGCTCATGATGTTGCATAGGAAATCTTTTCTAAAGATGCAAGAGGAAGATGATGTGATACAGAGCATTCTTACCAATGAATGTATTCTGGCTAAAGATGTTTTAGAGAGTTCTATTTTATATCTATGTACCTATGAGGACTGTGTATTTCCAGCAACCCCTGAGATAATTGATCAATTACTGCTAAGTGAAATAGCTAGAAGTCCAGTGCCCAAAGTGTCAATGGTAGAGCTCACAACAATAGTGGAACTTTCCCCTAGTCATAACCTCCATGTAAACAACAAGTTGTCCCAATCACAGTTGGCATTGTTAACCAAGTTCCTTAGTCAACATGAAAAAGCCTTTGCATGGGATTATGGGGATATGGAAGGACTAAACCCTAAACTCTACACCCATAGAATCTACATCAATGATGGAAGCTTTCCACTTCATTAACATCAGAGGAGAATAAATCTTGCACTAAGAGAAATAGTTAAAACTGAGTTGCAGAAGTTGTTGGATGCTGGATTCATCTATCCAATCTCTGATAGCAAGTGGGTATCACCATTGGTCATTGTACCTAAGAAAGGAGGTAAGTGGTAGATATGTGTGGATTACAGGGAATTAAATAATTCCACAAAGAAGGATCACTTTCCTTTACCTTTTATTGACCAGGTCTTGGATACTTTGGCTAGAAAGAAATACTTCTCCTTTCTAGATGGATACAGTGGTTACAATCAGATAAGAATTATCCCCAAAGATTAGGAGAAGACCACATTCACATGCCCTTGGGGCACATATTCTTATTCAATATTACCATTTGGCTTATGAAATGCACTTGCTACCTTTCAGAGAGATGTGATCAACATCTTTGCTAATATATCACATGATTGCATGGAAATCTACATGGACGACTTCACTACATTTGGTGTCACATTTGAGGAAACCCTAAAGAACTTGGAGAAAGTACTAATCAGATGTGAGGAACACAACCTATCTTTCAATAGTGAAAAGTGCTTTATGATGATGCAGGAAGGCATGGTGTTGGGACATTTTATCTCCGAAGGTGGAATCTAGGTAGACCCTGCGAAGATAGAGGTAATTCTCACACTCCCTATTCCCACTAATAAAAAATATGTTAGATCTTTCCTAGGTCATGCTAGCTATTATAGGAGGTTTATCTAGAACTTTAGTCAAATAGATAGTCCTTTGTACACCTTACTTACCAAAGAAGCTAAATTTTCTTGGACAAAAGAATGTGATGAATCCTTCCTGCAGCTCAAGTCACTTTTGACAACTACACCAATACTTAGGGGTCCTGATTGGACTTTTCCATTTCACATACATACAGATGCTTCAGAATATGTTGTATGTGTTGTCCTAAGAAAAAATTCTAGGAACCTTGAAAATGCAATCTATTATATCAATAAGAGTCTCCATGGACCAGAGTTAAACTATACAGTGATTGAAAAAGAATTGCTAGTAGTAGTTTATGCTCTGAACAAATTCTGCCACTACGTAATTGGTTTTCCCATCATTGTTCATACTGACCATGCAATAATTAAGTACCTCATGGAAAAACCTACCATCACAGGCAGGTTAGCAAGATTTCTTCTTCTTTTGTAGGAATTTGATATAAAAATCATTGACAAGCGAGGGAAAGAAAACGTGGTAGCTGATAATCTATCTAGAATTCACCATGCTGAAGAAGATACTACTTTGATAGATGATGCATTTCCAGCTGAGCATTTTTTTCATATTGCTATCCAAAATCCATGGTATGCTGATATAGCTAATTACCTAGTAGCTAACAAAATGCCCACACATTTCTCTTATAAGGATAAGAGGCTTCTTGTAGAGAAAAGCTTCCATTTCTCTTGGATTGATAACACATTTTTTTACACTGAACCTGACCAAGTCATGAGGAGATGTGTGAGAGAAGATGAGACATATGCCATTCTACGTGCATGTCATAATGAACCATGTGGGGGACACTTTGTAGCCAAAAGGACAACACTAAAGATTTTAATAACTGGCTACTACTGGCCTACACTCCACAAACATGCAACCAGTTATACAAAGAAGTGTGACAAATGTTAAAGAATGGGCCGACCAACAAGATCAGATAAAATGCCCTTAAACCCACAGGTGATGGTAACACCATTTGATAAATGGGGCATGTTCTTTATTGGTCTCATAGACCCTCAATCCAATGGGAAGTCATACATTCTGGTGTGCACTAATTACCTGACAAAATGGGTCGAAGTAAAAGCAATGAAGCATGCCAGGGATCATAAAGTTGCTAAATTTATGTATGAATAAATTTTTACTAGATATGGCATGCCAAGAGAACTTGTTACTGATCAAGATACTCAATTCACTTCCAATATAATAACAGAGCTCATGAAGGAATATAATATCAGACATCGGAAGTCAAGCTCCTATCACCCTCAAGCCAATGGACAATCAGAAGTTACCAATCGGGAGATAGATGCAATCTTAACAAAGACAGTTCATTTGCATTGTCAAGATTGGAGCAGCAGACTATTAGAAGCCATATGGGTGTATAGAACAACATGGAAGACCACCATAGGGTTCACTCCATGCAAACTGTTATATGGTAAAGCAGCAATGCTACCCATTGAATTTGAACACAACACATTAAGAACAGCGCTGGAGTTAAATATTGATCTTCCTGCAACATAGAGAGAGCGCTTGCCGCATCTCAATTCTTTGGATGAAATGCGCAAGTTTTCCCTATAGTGCATGAAAATTGTCCAAAAGAAAAGGAAATATTGGCATGAATCCCATATTAAGAGTAAGCAATTCTAGGTTGGAGATTGGGCATTGTTATATGATTCCAGATTCTAAGAAATACCAGGCAATCTACAAAGATGATGGCTGTGTCCATATGAAATAAGCCATGTATTTATAAATGGAGCAGTCCAGTTGACCACAATTGACCCAGTACACTTTAAGCTATTAGTAAATGGACATCGACTAAAGTTGTATCACCAGCCACAGATGAAAGAAGACTTCCTACAGCAATTCAACCAGCCAGTTTTAAGGGATCAACAGGTAACACTTTCTACAGTAGAGGGTGCCAACCTTCTTCCTGTAGCTCTTCAATAAGAATTCCTTCAAAGCATGACCATAATAAAAACTTTATGTTTACATAAAGTTCAATTCTCCATTCAATTTCTATATTCTTCTTTTTTCAACTCATTTCATTCCTTCATCTTCCATCCACCCACCTCCCACATCATCATTTTTCTATACTTTCAATAAAGAGATCATGCACTGACACATGCCACCACCGTCATCATTCCACTCTCACCATCTTTTCCTGACACATGCAATGTTCAATTGACAGGTATGATCTTTTCAAATTTATTTCAATTTTTAGCACATAGATTTCGTTGGTTATATCTTCTACTACAATAAATGTATCGTTGTTGCCTTAAGCCAGTTTCATACCTCATGCCAAGTATGATAAGTGAGGACACTTGTCAATGTTTCGTAGGGGGCAGGGAAGTGTACTAATTCCTAAATTTCATTTCTATTTACTCATTAAGATCCTCCAATCTATACTTTGGCCTTGTCTTAATTAAAATCAAGTTGCTGCATCACACAAGTGTGAAGTGTCATACCTTTATTCCCAAATAAACCCCTAATTGTCAGACTAGATGTGACATAGAATTAAAATCATGAGATAACTCTCACATGAATATCTATAATTCATTATGTTAAAGCACATTATTATTGTTCATACTGAGAATACCAGAAGAATGTGAAAAAGGGTCTGTGGTTTTACAAGAGGTAGTCTAAAATTCAAAATAGAAGACGGTAATTGTCAAGAATAGAGCAAAGGTTGAATTTGGTAAGCACAAATGGGAGGCTGATTGTAGTAGCATGAACCAGTAGTTCATGGTATTTTAATTTCTGATGTTGAGGCACTAAGAAGATTTAATGCCTATGGATGGCTGGGATATTTCTTGAAATTCATGGAGTTTGATGAAGAAGCAATAATAGAATTTGCAAACACATTTGATGAAGGCCAAACAACAATGTGGGGATTGACATTCATTGCCACAGAGGAATGAATAGTGGAATTAGTCAGGCTTCCAATAGTAGGGAACACTACCCCAATGTGCATGATGCTAGGTCAGCTAGGGCCCAGTTTACCCTACTAGGTGACCCTCCTCTGGAGATTACTAAATAGGGGTGCAAAAGAATGTCCATTCCTCCACCATATAATGAGTTGGCCATGCATATTATTAGGTATTTTACCTATGAAGGAAGATTTTCTAATTTGCACGCACATCATTTTAAGTTTATTAGTTATGTAAGGCATAATCTTCCAATGAGTGTCCCCAATTTATTATTTAATATGCTATGCATTAGTGCTGAGGAAACCCAAAAAGGAAATGTCAATTATGTTACTCACCATGCCCTAATTAAATTTCTCATAGAGAAATCTCTTAGGGATGTCTCTCCTATGGCATGGGAAAATTTTTTCTAGCATAAAACCCTACAGCCTTAGATTGCCCCTAATGTGCAAATTAGCCAAGATAATGCAGTCCCCACTGACCCAGCTATTGAGCAAGGTGCCCAAGGGGCAAAAATTGAAAATTTACAAGAAACTATGCCTTTACCTACTCATATGAGTAATGTACCTACTTTTTCCCAAAAAAAAGGAAAATGGAAGTTAGAGGGAGAAACTTTAGTTCCTACAGCTGAGCCATGAAACCCTACAGTCTTGAGAGGGAAGAAAATGAAGTCAATTCCTGCAGTAACTATTCCTGCAGCCACTACTCCTACAACCACTACTCCTACAATAGAAAAACCAAAGAGGGTTAGTAAGAAAAAGGCTCTAGAGGTTGAGGAAACCCCTATAAGAAGAAGCCCTAGGATGAGAGGTTAGATTCCTAAAGTACCCACCAAAAGCCAGTCTGCTTCCCCAAAACAATTTGAGGAGGAAACTCCTATTCATATTGTTCCAGATGATTCTCCCAGCCAGTCTGAGATTCTAGAAATTTCTCAAAATCTAGATGGGAAGTGTGAAGCTGAGCCAAATGTTTGTCAAAATGACCTAGGAGCTAGTCATCAGGATGTTCTGAACCGTGAAGAAGAAACCCCTATAACTCACCAGCTAGCTTGAAGAAAAACTGCCCTAGTTTCCTATAAGCAAACTTGGTTAATAAATTTTTTAGAGCAGTCATGGAGGGAGCAAAGGAGGAAGAATAACCAAGATGAAGAAAGTGGTCTGATTACTCTACAAATGCTTCTCTTCCAGTTATATAATAATCATGTGTTGACAACCACTCTATGGGGAGAACAGAAAAAGAAATTGCAGAAAGTAATAACAGAACAAGGAGAGGAAATTGCAGAATTAAAAGATCAATTGGCAAGATAGAAACAAAGGATGGAATGTGCCCTTAAGCTGGCTGACTAGATAATTACTGGTAGACCGCCACCTCAGATCTATGCCATTTAACTAAAAGAAGAATTCCTCTTATTCTAGTTGATGATGACCCTCAAGGATGTAAACACAGAGTTCAAATTAGCCCAGAAATTTTATGGTTTATACCAGACCCTTCTATCATGGAAACAAAACTTACTCTCTGAGTTGTATGTGCATAATTTCATCATCCCTACAGAGACTAAATGGAGCCCTCTACTTTACATAGGGGATATACACCTAAGGGCCCTAATGTCTTGGATGCACAATGAGGCCAACTATGATAGACAATTGGAGGATTATAGAGAACTAATGAAATTGAAACCCCTACCATTAAGAGTAGAAAGTAGTCAACCAAAAGAATTCCTAAGGGATTGGTTCAAACTGACATATGGGAATGTTAAATAGGAAATAAGAGATAAAATTTTCAAGCTCAGAACAGATGTGTATGAAAAATATGACAACATGTCTTATTTTGTCTTCCAAAGAGCCTTAACCGGTGCTAGAAGTAGGTGGAGAAGATTACCAGAGGCATTCAAAAGGTCAGAGCCACACAGCCCCATTAACCTTGAAGCAACCATACACTGAGCACCAAAATACATGGGGCTAGGTAGGAAAATCAGGCAAGAACTCTGGTGTCCACTCACAATGCAGCCACCCATGCTCCTTTGGCCCCTGTATGACATCAACACTGCCAAGCTTGATAGGCTGCAGGAGGATCATAGAAGGGAAGTTTGGGAAAGAACAAGAGGATTCTACTACTCCTTAAAGATCCAGAGGTGAGGAAAAACTGAAGTTGGTGACTTTAGGTCAATTTCCAGAAGATGCAATGCTTGAGGACAAGCATTTGATTAACCAAGGGGTAGATGATGAGGCCAAATTATTGCCTTTATTTTGTATAATTTTAAATACTCTATTCTAATTTTTGTCAAGACATTTGTGAACCTAGCAAGTTAAAACTTGTGATAAAGTCTAGTTAGAACTGATAAACCATGGGTAGATATTTGTGACATATTTTTCCAATATTATACATATAGTGCAGTATTTCATATAACCATCAGAATGTATGTTCTAAAATATGGATTTAATTTGATTAAGCTTGTTGCATGAATATTTTTGCATCACAACTAAATTTTCAGGGAAGGAAGCGGCTGGAGAGCGGTCAATAGTATTCAAAGAAGACTGTTGAGGACCAGCTATGGTGGATTGATCATCACAACACCAGGAGACATGACTACTACAATGGAGGAGCCACTATTCTAGGATGCGGGGATGTAGTGCTGCTATATTCCCTCTGCACTTTATTATATTCAACTGGGTGCCCAAACTTTATTACCCACACCGTGGGCTATTGCATTTCCATCTTCTTCTCTGGCATGTTTTTAGCAAGATAGTTTCTTTTCTATTTTGTAATAAGTGTTCTATCCTATATTTATAGGGATTGGACCGATAGTTTGTAGAGAAATTTTTTGGAAGAAAATTGTTATATCTTACAACAAGTTATTTTAAGTTTCATGTATTGTTCTTATGTAAGGAGTTTTTGAAGTACAATGAAGTGATTCTTGGTTTACATTATATGTTAGTAGATTAGCAGAAACCAACCAAGGGTACCCACTTGGGAGGTGGAATAGATTAGAGTAGAGTAGATTTACTTCTAGCATTTCTAGTATTTTAGATAGAAGTTATAGTTTCTTCCTGTAGCATTGTACTTTGTGAATGTTCCTGTAACATCTACAAGAATAGTTATAATGGATGTTCTAGGTTGAAAGTATAGGTTTAAGTAGATTTTACAATTTCTAGCATTCATTTTAGTAAGGAGATAAGTGTATTCTTTTCTTGCAGCACTAGTGCAGGTTTCTTTTATGCATTTTTTACCTTCCTGCAACATAAGCATAATGACTCTTTAAGGAACTTGGTGCACATACTGTGCCAACCATTTCAAGTATATGTCCCTGGGTTGACAAGTTAAATTCACCTCATAGTGGGAGAAGTAGTCCTTAGATTGAATAAACTATTCCTAAGAAAGGCCTTGAGCATGATTATTCCACACCTATTGCGAGGTGGTTCATCCACCAGTATCATTTTTGTTTGGCATGGATTTCATACAACACTGCACCATGTAAATAGGGTGCTACACATGCATGTGATCTCTCTGGGTGACACTCTTTTGCAACGTAGATTCACCCTGCCCATGTCTTTGTTTATTACCTTACACATTATCAACATAAGGTTGCGCATGGTTTTCAGTTGGCTAAGTAATACATGCTCCACCACCTTGGGTAGGATGTAGATAATATTTATTTCTTTTTTCACTCTGCAAAAGGTTAACACAAGGTTGCATAGGCTCTTCACCAGGTTGGAGTTGATTTTTTTTATTTTGTTGTTTATAAAAACTGTTATTACCTTCGTGATAATACACATTTTGACTAGGAAATCCACCTCCACTTCGTGCATCCTGCTATTGTTTTCTGGCTTTAACATATTGTTCATTTACAATACTACTTGGCTACAGGTAATCATTATTTTTACCTTGCATATAATCATCAAACTTCCCTGCCATCTCACCACCCTTTTGTAGACGATGAATGTAATTAACATCTCAAAAATGTTTATCATTATTTGATAAACTATGAACATTTCTATTATGCACGGGCTGTCTTTGATTATTTTCATTACGCACATTGTCTTCATTATTTTGATTTCGATATTCATCATCCTCACATGCATTATCTGGACACTTATATAGTTTATGCTGATCATATCCAGGGAAGTTTATTTCATTATTGTAATCATGTGGTTCTCTGTCACTTCCCTTTCTCCAATGATCTTCATCTCCCCGATCATTTTTATTCCTCTATTTTTTTATCTATGTTGTATAATGGGTTAGTAAAAGCTTTGACAATTTCATTGTTGTTTTGCTTATGAGGAGGATTGTATCTCGGCACCTGATTATTTTTATCAATTTCTTCATTATTATTTACTTCCCCATTTTTGGTATCACTTCTTTCAGGTGAAAGAATGTTGTCCCTTTCTATTCCCAACTTTCTAAGAGCTTCATCGGGTTGTCTCCTGAGAGCTCTAAGCATCTTCTCATATTTATTTTCCAATCTAATCATCCCTTGAATTACTTCATCCATCCGTCTATCCTCGTGCTCTTTTTCATAAACAACTTCTTGATTACCAGGCTCAGAATATGGAAAAGTATTTCTATATTCATTGTTACTCATTGGGCTATGCTGATTTGAACTTGGGAACTACTCATAGGAAACCTCTTGATCGTCTTTGTCAGGCTATTTTTTGGGAGACACATACAACATATTCCTTTCTGTCTTCTTATTTCTCCTATTTGGTTCTAATTCAATGAATAAATTGTTCATTAGAGATCTTCTCCCTAACATAGGCTTTTCTTGAAATTGAGTTTTAGAGTCACCACCTCACCTTTTGTGAGGAATATATAATTGTTGTGAGTCTTTTATCCCAATAGAGTCTTTATAATAGTAACCAAAGATTCTAAAATTATCTTTCATTGATAGCTTCTCCAGTAGAGTCGCCAATTTTTTGGTGCCCAAAAATGAAGGATTGGATTTGGCCAACTAATAGGTACACACTAGTATCTCTACAATTCTAGCTTTGTTAGGCCAAGGCTAGTAGGCCTGATTCCTCTTCAATATAAATAATCTTCTATGATGCCTAACTACATACATAGACAATCAAATCTCCTCCTATGGTGGTAAACCATCCTTGGAGGCAATAATATAATCTCTTTATGCTATTCAATATAGAAAATTTAAACTAAATTGAATTATCCCTAAAAAACCCTAATTTAATCAATGCTCTGAAAATTTATTAAAATATCAACAAAACTACAAAATATGAATCAAAAGATAATGTTCACATAACAAGATCAGGGCCTACTTAAAATATGGGTTATAGAGTCAAGAAAATCTAGTCCTACATACAATCAAAGATGATTTTAAAAACTTGCTTTTAGTAAAATAAGATCATCACCTCACAGGCTTCCACTTGAATTAGAATTCAATTTAACAAAAATGATTAATCTTATCAAATTTAACTCAAATTAGGAGACCGAAAAGAACAATAGAAGACACTCAGATCTAACTATTGATATTCAAATCATATATATTAAAACTAAATTATACAATCAGGGAATATAACACAGTGAGGCACTCTAACATAGAGAGTATTTGAAAGACTAACTGAAAACCAATAACAATATAATCATAGAAAGAAGAATAACACTTATCTCATTTGATATCTGAAAATTTGTACATAATGACTCATGTTTGCAGTAATGTCCGTTCTCTTCTGGAATTGTATCTTCCAAAAAATATCATTGTAATCTTTTAACTTTATTTTGACTTAATATTTATATGGTTCTCAAAAGTTCCCATGAAAGGACAAACCCTTTCATAAAAACCTAATCCCGACAAATAACCCCAAAAATTACAAACTTAACCATATAAATGGTTTTAGGAAAAACATTTCCCGTACAACAAATTTAATCTGTTACATTCTTCTGAGATGTGCATAATGATCCTTATGTTTAGTTCCTGCACAAAAATACCCGACATTAGATAAAAATTTAAAATTTAATTCATCATATTCTATAATATTTTAGGTGTTTAATATGATCTTTAAACTTGCTCATTTCTTAATTAACAATACATCAAATAACACCATGACATAACTTACACAAATGTTATTGATAAATAAAATAAAATACCAATTAATTAATTAATCAAATGTATTTACTTTAATTATCAAAACATAAAGATATCCCATTAATAACATAATACTTAAAGTTATTACATAGGGATATAATTTTGTAATATAAAATTCACTTTTAAAATATTCACCAAAATTAATTTATTTAAAATATCGTTTCACAAAATAAGGCAATATAAATTACACAATAGAAATACTCCTAAAACATTAGGGTATAAAAGCTTTATAACTCACCCTAAAAAGTGGGCAACGCTTACCCCAACATCACAATATTTAAAGATTAATTTATTTAGGGCAAGTGCTATAAAAAATAACAACCCTAATGATTATAAATATTTTCTAATGTAAAATAAATCAAAATCTCATACAACCCTTTTATGAAATGCGATTAGATCCTTTCAATAATATCATCTTTTAAACAAAAACCCTAAATATGCATACATTAATGAGATGAAGGTAAAAAATAATAATAATAAGAGTATACATTTAAATCACTTAACTAATATCTCCAATAGTCAAAAAATTAAAAAACAAATCAAAAAGGGTGAAAAATAATCATTTACCCCCCTTTTACACTTTTCACTTTAGGGTTTATAAGGGTATATTAAAATGAATCACATTAGTACAATAATCTAAATCTCGTGAAATGTGAAATCTTTTGAAACATAAATACAAGATAAAATCAATACATTGATATCCTAACAATTTATTTCTAAAATATTAAAAGGAAATAAAACAATTTAATATTTAACCCTTTATCTCTACCCATACTCTCAAGGAATAACATAGGACAATCGGTTAGGGTAGGTTGGGTAGTTAGGATAGGAAGAAGGGTGGGTCGAGAGGTCGAGTGTTCAACTCCCTCTCCCCACTCTTTTTTCCTAAAATCAATAAAATAAATAATACATAGGAAAGGAATACTTTACATTTGAATTTAAAATTACTAAAGAAAGAGATACTCTATGTGTGAGAAATTGTGTTGATTTTTCACCTATACATGAAGATGTAAATAAATTAGTTTCTCTTTCGAATCCTCTCGAAGAATATAAATAGACTAACTGGTTAGAGGGTAGAAGGGTAGGTAGGTAGGAAAAGAGGTTGTCTTGAGAGGTCAGGTGTTCAACTCCTGATCGCCACCTTTTTACTTAACTACCTTATTATTTTTTATTTTTTATAATTACTTGATCTCCAAATATACATGCATTAAAATTATTTCAGTAGAGTGACTAAAAGCCTACTTCATGAACATAGAATAATGATAAATATTTATGCCCTTTTAATAGTTTTTATTTTTTACATAGGGAAATTACATAAAAAATGAAAATGTAGATTATACTTCCCTGATGTTTTGTGTATTTATGACCTAAATTTTTATGTGTCAACACCTTGGATAGCCAGAGAGGTTTGGGATGACGCATGGTACAAGCTACCACATATATTCTACTCGCATCCTTTGATCGGGTGCACCATCAGCATCATTGAGTGCTTCCTACTAACACGAGTCCTATGGTAGTTTGGGAGACCACAGGATGTCTCCCAAGAGTACTGCACATATGCCTGATTCCTCGATGAGATGAAGAAGGGCTGATAGCAGTAGCTAGAATATGGTAGGACCATGACAGATGCATGGGTACCACTAGCTAGGTGGGATTATTTAGCAGGGGTGATGGATGCAGGGATGATACCTGCATACAGAGATCATATCTTGGCTCACCCATTCCTGAGATTTATAGATCCTATTGGCATGGGCCCACAGGTACAACAGGTGGTACATCTACCACCACAATAGCCATAGTAGCCACCACAGCCACCACCATAGCAGGCACAACAGCCACCACAACCACCACCACAGTACGTACCACCATAGTAGAGAGTACTATGGCCAAGGATTGGGCTGATTCCCCTTCTTCCTAGATGGATGGGATCAGACGCAGGTGTAGGGAGTAGTGGTACTCAAGATAGGTCCACTGAGTAGAGCACAAGTGACAGTGTTGAGTAGGGGGAGGATACTGTTATGGCTGATCCACCAGTAGGAGGACTGCTGGCACAGGTACAGAAGGCTCTCAAGAAGAGTTGGGAGAGAGTGAGGAAGGTACAAAGGGAGTGGGATGACTACCATACACAGGTGGTCATCTAGGATACTAGGGTGACTAAGTGAGATCCAGAGATCTGGGGACTATAGGAGGCATTAGCCAGAGCCTGGGCAGAGGGGATATATGAGGCCACTCAGTCAGCCTATTACTATGTTGCATACATGATCATAGTTCCTGAGGTAGCAGACCAGATTCTGCCATTTTTAGAGTATGTTGGGGCATGAGCCGCCCCATAGGAACCACCATAGGCACCTCCAAAAGCACCTCCTCAGCAGTAGGCCATG